>JZKD02S2357434.1:148495-185219 GCA_000966675.3 Picea glauca | reverse complement strand
CATTCTAGCGAGTCTTTCACTCTGTATTTTTACAGTCTCTGTACATTTATTTCATTAATAGAAATCATGTATTACTGTATATATGTGTTTATGGTTGCATCTCTGATACATTTATTTTATATTATTGAATATCTGCGATATCTCTGTGCATTTCTTTGTTATATCTCTTCTCTCATTTCGTGTCGAAAATAATCTGGATCAATGGTATCAGAGTAGGTTGCTCTTGATCATTTTTTTAGTGAATGTCCCCGACGAGGTCCGAGTATATAAATTTGGGTCTTGAGATTGTCTCTCTTGAAGACAATCGCTCTCGCACACTCAAGAAACCCTCAATGGTGGAAGAAAAGAAAAACGACGGAGCAGACGATCCTATCAATATGTTGCTTGAGCAAGCTCTCACATGACAGAGGGATGAAATGATGGAGAATTTTTCCCACATCCTTCAACGCCCGTCGATAACAACAGGAACATATTCATCAAGAGACCACTTTGGAGGCAACTCACCTTTCAATGTACAAGTTGATTTTTATATTCCTGTATTTGAAGGACAGACAGATGCAGAAGCCCTAGAAAAATGGTTAACTCTGCTAGAAGGTTATTTCTCTGTTCACAATTTTTTCGACAAAGAAAAGATCACCTTTGCACTCCTTAAATCTCTCCCTCATGTCAAATATTGGTGGGAAACTTACTGGGAGCAAATTTCTACGAAGGATTCTGGAATATACGGGGCCGATCCCACTTGGGTTTTTTTTGTGGATGCGGTAAAGGAATAGTATTACCCTGTTGGCAACTATGAGGACCAGTACATGAGATGGACCACACTGCGGCAAGAGAGGAGCCAAGAAGTTTCGGAGTTCACCAATACCTTCCATACCTTGCACACCAAGCTGGGTATCAAATACACTGAGTGACATTTGGTTCTAAAATACCGTGGGGCTCTACACAAATACATCCAGACTGAAATGGATTTTTTGGACATCTCATCACTCGGTGTTGCTTATCGATATGTTGTTAAAATTGAGCAGAAATTTAAGCACCAGAACAAACGGGAGTTTGGGTCTGCAAATTTGCGACAACCGAATTATGACAAAGATGCCCCTAACAAACAGTCTCCCGAAAACTAGTCCAAGACACAAGAAAAGAAGGGTCACAGGAAGACAAAGAAGGACACCAGAAAATGGTGCAAGTTCCACAAAATCCCTTGGCACAACACTGATGAATGTCACTCGAAACAATCATTGGTGGCCGAGATCAATGACAAAAAGACGAACCCTAATTTAAAATCTTATTCTGAAAATAATGGTAAAGGACAGATCATTGATGCAGAACCCACTGCTATTGTCACGACATCAACAATTCAACCAAAAGAACCAACAGATACTGAAGAGGGGGAGCGCATTTTTCATTCACAGATGTGGGTAAAGGGGACCCTGTTGCATTTTATTGTTGATAGGAGAAGCCAAAAGAACCTCATCTAAGTAGAGGTCGCCAAACAGTTGGGATTGTTGACAACACCACACCCATAGCCATACAACATCGGGTGGTTTCACCAAGGACAAGATCTCTATGTCAGCCAACAATGTCGATTTTCATACGACATCCAACCCTTCAAGGATGAGGTATTATGTGATGTTTCCCCACTGGATGTCTGTGATGTTCTCTTGGGCCAACCATATATGTGAAAGCGCCATGTTGTTTATGAGTCTCGACCCCACAGTGTCATTTTTTCTCTGGGGTTTCATCTATACAAAATACAAGAGGTAGTTCCAACTATTATTCCACCTAAAAAGTGCTACAAGGTAGTATCTCATACTGCAAAATTTAGCTTCTTCACAATCTGTTCAAAAGGAGAACAGAAGGACACTGCAACCACTACAGCCTTGTCCCAAGCACCATTATCAAACAAAATAAAGTCAACAAGGTTGCAGAAAAGAACAAAGACTCCTTTTGCACATCATCCTCTCATGTAGCGTAACTTGTTGAATGGCCTCAACCTCAATAGGTTCATGACAAACTTCCAAAAACTGAGCAGTGCGACGTCTTCAGCAAGGCAAGCAACTTGCCAAGATGTAGATCCAGCAAACGCTTTTCCCTCTCCCCCGGGAACTCAGCACAATGGATACCATTACTTCCTAAGGATAGAGGATTGATATAGGTGGATATCGGTGGCCACCCACCTTTTTCGACTGGCTCAAAACAATTTTCTGTCAATTTTGGCAATTTACCATTTTTAGCAATTTTTAACTTCCGGGGCCATTTTGAAGGCCCAAATGAAGGTTTTTCGAGATCAAGGTTCTCAATAATCATCGAAGGCATGATTTATCCCCCAAAATGAATCTCCTCAACAATACCTTTCCAATTATCTATCACACGCCTAAAACGAAGATCGTATGCAAAAGTTATGACCCCGGGAAATTGATGTACTCACTTACCCAAACAGGGCACACATGACTTTTGGCGCTTCATCTCCTAGGATTATGTTTTTCGATGTCTAGGGTTTTTGTCATTCCTTTTTATTGTAAAAAGGCCTTCAGAGCCTCACTGTAACCATCTTCTTGTGAATGCAAGTAGGCGTCACATCTCTTCTAGCGAGTCTTTCACTCTATATTTTTACAGTCTCTGTACATTTCTTTCATTAATAGAAATCATGTATTACTGTATATCTGTGTTTATGGTTGCATCTCTGATACATTTATATTATATTATTGAATATCTGCAACATCTCTATGCATTTCTTTGTTATATCTCCACTCTCATTTCGTGCCGAAAATAATCTGGATCATCGATGGCCTTCCAACATGCCAACAACATCACGCAAGTCGAGGCACCCTCATAAACCACTGTATGAAAAATTTTCCCTGTCAACGGTTTTGTGGTGTACGCCACTACTATCTAAAAGGAAACATGGTGAGGAAGATGAGGTTTATGGTCATTGAAATAAAAAATGATCATTCCTGAGTTACTGGGCTCGGTCACTCCCAAGGCAAACAAAAAATCTTTTATCTTTGAGGGGAAACTATGGAGAATCTCTAGAGTAGACATCGTACAAGGAGTCTATTACAAATCCTCCATGATGGAGTAATTTTGAGCAACCCTCTCATTTGGGTTTTGAGAATCCTTTTTTAATGCACCTTTAGGGATGTGAGTCAGTGTTTCTCCCAATGTCTTCTCAATTTGAAGAGGAGTCAATGGGTTGGAGGCATCTTTTCCCTTGTCAACAGGTTTTGGCATTCCATAGTCATGAGCCTTGGTCAATAAATGAGCTTCATATTTCATGATATAAATGTTTGTGGTTGGGTTGTTTGGATTAGGTGTGGGGGGTCCCTAACTACCCCCATCTGCGCTCATGGATGTGGAAGCTTGAGCCATATTTTGCCCTTGTGGAAAAGGGTTAGTCAACACAATAGGTTTTTGTTGTGACATTGTATTTTGGGCTTCGACAAGTTGAGGGAATATGTGAGTCAAGTGGTCATCCAAGCAAAGCTTACATGGAAACTTCACCTTTCTTTTTTCATTTTTTCCCTCCCCAACATTATTTGCAGCCTTTTTATCCCCCTTACCCTTCTTGTTTTTTTGTTTCTTCTTTCCCTCGGTTTTTTGGTTACCCTTGGGAGCTCTCGCTTGCACACTGTGTACATTTGAAGTTTGGTTTAAGGGGGCATCCAAACTAGAAGTTTGGATGGCCAAGTCTGTTGAATCGACAACTGTTGTAATTGATTAGAAAACAGATCCATGGAATTGCTCTGTGTTGAGCCTACTATGTTGTCAGCATGAGGCCCAAACTTTTTTTTGGATTTGTCGAGAGTTGACTGCGGTGCATCAGGTAAGATCTCATATAACATACCAGACTGAGAGTAAATCGACTTCAGTTGTTGGGCTCTCATAATAGCCTCTTCTTCGGAAAACACTTCGGACGTTGCGACATCTTTGGACACGCAAGGAACCAAATACTTTAAGAACCACTTGAGAAAGAATGCATGAGGGACCTTGAATTTAATCAAACTATTTCATCATCACCATTCTCATATGCGATCCAATATATGGTCAACTTTCGTCTTCTCGAAGTTGGCCAGCAACTCGGTGTCGGCATCGTATCTCACTGGCAACTGGAAATGGTTCAAGAAAATCATATCCATGTCAATAAAGTAAGAGTACTTCTAGTTTTCGAGCTTGATATACCATTTCAATGCACCCCTTATAATAGTGTGTTGAAATAAGCGCAATTGAACGGAGTCATCCTTCAATGAGTTGGATGAGCACCACAAGTGAAAATTCTTCACGTGATCACCTGGATATTCGACATGATTTCCCTCAAACTTAGGAATGTTGGAAGGAAACTTAATCGGCATGGGGGGCCAATGTGAATCATGACAAATTGGGTCATTTAACAATCTTGAAAAATATGGAAAATGTAGAGTTTCCAGAAAAGGTAGTCTCGATTGCGGAAAATTGACATGAAAAGAGAGGCCTGGATTTTGACTGGCACCAGGTTGCCGGGAAAAGTTTCACTATTGGCCAAGGTTTTGGTAGATGCCATGATGTCTCTGTCCAGTGAAAGGGATTTGCATTTGATGTTGCATTGTCGGTTGATTCCCGAAGTTAGATGACATGGATTGTGCAGGGATTTCTCCCTGTACAGTGTTCCATAGACCTTGTTTGGGGATGACCCTAACCGACCCTCCTGGAATAGGTATTGAACCTTTCCCAGGGTTACATATAGAATGGGAGTGTTTTCCCCGATCAACATCCCCTATGAGGGAAATGAGCCCTGCCAAGGATTACCAAAACCTTGCGAGGAGTAAACTCCTATCATCACTCCCTGTGAAGGAATGAACCCTTATGTAGGGTTTTGTTGACCAAAAATGGGGTTTCCCCCAGTCGATAATGAAGACGAAGTGAAAGTGTTATTTCCAAACACCCCGAAAAAAGAAAACAACATTGATCCCACTAGATTCATGTAGGATGAAGGTCCCTAGATCTCTCTGTTAACACATAGAATTGTAGGGGTCAAAAAGTAATTTCAGTATTTATTTTTTAGTCATACATTTTTATTAGTTTTCAACTTTTGATTTAAATAAACCAAGTTAGTTTGGCCTTGGTCTAGGGTCTTTGGGTAATGTCTTTGTTATGATGATAAGGAGTGATAAACCCTCATGAGTCACATCTTTGAAATCCTTATTATCACCTTGACATGTAACCTCCATGACTATATGAAAGATCTCTAGCTATCACCTTTTATCCGTTTAGCTGTCAAGTCGGTTTTAATTTGAGTGTTGCCAACTCACTAGGAGAGTTCGTAGCATACTCAAGTGCTCCATTCATTCATTTTCATCAATACCTTTATGTCATTCTAAGGTATTTCATTGTTTTCAAAGCCTATTTTTAACAAATTTTCAGGGATCAGGTCTTTGGACATCCCAACAGTCTCCTCGAAGCATGCAAATCTTGTTTGAATCAGGTGTTGTGAACTGGTAGCAGGTGTTGTGAACTTCGCTGCAAACTCATTTCCTGTAATAGAGTCTTATAAATATTTGATCATAAATTTTGAACGAAGATGTGGTTTTTTATGAAATTTTTTGTGGATGAGCATGATATTGGCATTGACCTGTTGACCAAAATTCAACCCAACCTAGTTTTGAATTTGAGAGATAAAATCAAAACACCAGTGTGTTGCGAACTAGCGTTGCGGACTAGCTGAAGAGGAGCATTGGAGGTTGGACAACTTGAAGACACCTCTGTGATAATTAAAAGATGTCATCATCAAGCCTAGATCCACCTAGTACTCCATGAGAGTATTCATCATGTTGAGGGTTGAGAAAGGGGTTTTGGATGGTTTTCCTATTGGCACTGTGAACTATGTTGCAAACACTTTGTTCTAGGACTGCTGAAACTTTCATCTTTTGCATCCTTTAAAATTCATCCATAAACAAGTGAATTATTACCCCTATACATTTACAATGTGTGGTTGATCATTTGTTGAAGCAGGCTTAAAGTTGAAAATGTTGTTAATGTTGTTAACCTATTCTTATGCCGATTCAAGACCTATTTAATATGAGTTGTAAGCCATGAATATCAGTTTCGATGTATTTCCACAGTTATATATCAAGATAATGGATTTTTGCATCATTTCTGGACTCATGACATAATTTTTATGTGTTGAATCTTTGTAAAATTAAAATAGGATGCTACAGGAAAGTTCGCAATGCCGACACTGCAAACTAGTATTTTTGACAGTTTGTAAACAATTAGCACACAATAGAGGATTGTTTTGCTTGTAATTTTTGAATGAAAATATGGGTCCTACGAAATTTGGTGTGGAGGTAAACCATGGTGTTTTTGACTTCATGACAAAAATTCAGCCTGCCCACTTTGTATTTCTAGAGAAAATCCAAAAATAGAACCTACAGGAAAGTTCACAGCGCATGTTGTCACAGGTGCTGCGAACTCTAATAGTCCAACAAATTCGAGCTATGGGAAGGATGATAGCTATGAAGGAAGGTTCAAATAGTCTCCTAGAAGTTATTTGGACATGAGGTACATGTGTTCCATATTTATATCAAGCATCATGACATGTTTCAATAGGAATTTATCACAATATGCAAGATCCTGGAAAATAGGAATTTGTTAGGCTTTTGCTGGAATGTTTTGTAACAAGACTCCTAAATGGAGGAGGATCCTATGTAAGTCCTTGGTTTCGACCTCCTTAGGGTATATAGATATTATTCACTATAAATGAAAGGGTTTTTTATGAGAAAAGGGTTGGATTCATGAGCCAAGAGAGGAAAGAGTTGGAGGAGCAATTTTAGTTGCTCATTTGTAAGCCTGAGGGCCTGCTTGTTGTTGTTCCAGAGTCTGTACTTAAGGCTAGAAAGTATAGGGTCTAGGCATCCGAAAGTGAGTAAAAGATTAAAAAAGGGAAGAATAAACCTTCAGGAAAGGAAGCTAAGGTTGATTTCTAAGTTGTCTCTGTCTCGCTTCCAAACATTCCTGGATGCTTATATCTCGTTCAATTGTCACCCATGAAAGTTCGAGTTCTACCCGGGTGATGGCAGTTTTAAGTATGGTGTCAAAAAGGTTTAAAGTGATGTTGGTTTGATCCGATAGGCCGGGTTCAATGTTGGGTTGTCTTACAATGGGCACAGTCATGGAGAAATATAAATTGAAAAGAAAGTTCAAGGTTTAAAATGCTACTTCAATTTTTTGATCGTAGGAAAGAGAATTTTTGAATCTGATGTTAAAGGTAGAAAACAAACCAAAGGCCTTCTCCCGTAACTGAGTTAAATTTTTAAAGAATCATGTATGAAATGTGAGAAAACATTAAKCTATCAACAATGCAAGGCTCCCATCAAGGGAGAATCTCACCCTGTAAACAGAAGAAGAAAAAGACAACAAGAAATCTGACGAAGCATAAAATATAGAGATMTAAAAAGTTCATAGGTCTTGTACCTGCTGATAGCCGATACAGAGGAAAAACTGCAAACGATTAGACGACTAAACAATTGGTCACCAYAGTAGAAGTTGTACTAAATTGMAGCTAAGCATTCATCATATATATATATATATATGCAAAATGAAATTTAATATAAGATAACAGAGAAAACAAAACTCATAACTTAGTCTTCATGGAATCAGGAATCTTTGGATTGCTTTGTATTAATTTTCAAAAGGAAAAATGTCTATATTACAATCAGCCAAGAAAAATCCCCTTTCTATTACAATCAAAATGCATATTTATACAAATTTCTAGACATTCGAATTTCAATTGTTCTAGAAGTTTTCGGTTACAAAATGGAAAATTTAAGCGTTTCACTTCTTTGTCTTTGTCCTTCATGTGGGCAGAGCAGCTTCCTTTATTTACTCTTCCTTCTCCAGAAATAGAACATAATAACACTTGTCATCATTTGACGCTAGACACCTGCCCTTTCGCCTACCCAATGCAATTGACACACTTTTCGATCAATTGGGCTATTAACTTTGAAGGCTCTGTTTGGTTGTTTGCCTCAAAAGTGTAACAATCCTTCGCTAACTGTGGCAACCTTTCTCCTACTTGTCGGTCTCCAATGATGATAGAACATAAATGTACACTTGGTTTTATTAACCATTTATCCACTTGGACAATATCAATCTAGCTTATCTGTGATACTTCAGCCTGCTCTTTTTCCCCATTCTCATTGATATCGAGCAGGTGCTTGGCTATATCGATATGGCCCAGTGTCCCAATGTTTCTTTCCCTATCGAGATCCAACAAAATTTCATTTATCAAGCTGAAAGTTTCTTCACAAGAGTTTCTCATTTCTTTAGCTCGTTCTTTGTTTTCTAATATATTACACTCCCATGCCTTCAGCAAGATATTTCCTCTAGTTTTCTCTAGGATGGAAAGTTTGGAACTATTGACCATTTCATTTTTCGTCGTGGCTATAAAAGCCTCTTGGAAAGTGACTCGAGCCAACCCAACTTCTCTTTCTCTCAAATAATTGTCTTTCAGCGCTTGGTCAATGGTCTGGCAATGGTTTTGGATGGCTTCCACTTTAGCAAGTAAATCTTGCTGAGCTACTGACACTCTCTTTTGGATCTCAATGGCTTGGGATTGGAATATCACGATATCTGTAACCTAGATCTCAGCAGAATTCAACTTTACCTACAACTGCCTTATCATTTCTTCTTGCTAGCTTACATGTGCTTGGTTGGTCTGGACCGACTAATGTATTTGCTTGAGATCGGATCTGAGCTGCTCGATTTCCTTTTGATCGGCTGATCTGACTTTCTCTAGACCTGTGTTCACATGATCTCTAGCAGTTACCTCTGTTGTAGCTAGCTTAGCCTCCAATTTATTGATCAAGCGATTCTTCCACTTTAACTGTTCCTTTAGAGATCTGACAGAATATTGGTTGGCTATAGCAAAATCCCCCAACGTCCCTGTTATCTGAGTGGCGAATTCCTCCTTTTTCATGGCCTTCCCATCGGCTAGAATTTTGAATCTTTTGGCTATTGTGCCCACTTCTCAGTAAATATCTTGCTTCACAATGGCCTTTCTCTTCTTATTCAAGAAAAATTCATTCAAAGGCAACTCTTCTACAGTAATGGGCATTAGTTCTTCACCAAAAATCCATCCCGCATCGGGGGGCCCCTTTGTGAACTGTAGGGGAGTGATAGAAGTGATGGGATTGTTGATTTCCTTGGATGGTTTATTTGGGATAATAACCGCTTTTGGGCTTCCTTTCTCTAGGTTGGGGATCTCAGCTTCCTGTTTCGAGTTCCCAGTTTCCTCTGTCTTTTCCTGATTTTCCTCCCGATCAGGACCTGAATCTTTTGATCCCTTGGGTTTCATTTGTTGTATATCTGTAGTCTGTGGGTTCTTGCCCTATAAAATTGGGGGAAGGCAACTCCGTCGGTGTTCCTGAAATTTGAAGAAATCAGCCATATCCCCCAGCGACAGGGCTTGAATCTAACTTAGGACCTCAACATAGGATCTAGCACCTTGAAAGATGTTGTCATGAGTAAAATGCTCATGTTCGTATCTTTTTCAGGCCACAATTCGCCATGTGATTACTCACGACCTTATGTGGGTCATGTTTCTTAAACTCAATGTTGACCAATTTAAATTCCTCCAAGGTTGTAGCCTCGGATTTGGTGTGTCCAAAATCTAATAAAGAATATGTATTAAAATGAATGGGGAAGGGCAGCCATACCTTCTTCGAAAAACCTTTGAGCTCTTTGCTTATGCCACCGAGCACGGTTTGCCTGGAGATTTCATGACATACCAACTTATCCGGCATGAATAGTGGTAGAGCATATGGGGGAACAGAGGCACGAAAAACCTTAATGTATGAAAACTCCACTTCTAGATACCAGTCAGCCACACTACTCAAGTTGGCCGCAATGCTATCTGAAATCCTAGGAGGTGGGTTGCCGAAGGTGGAGACATGCATCGGTACCATTACCCAGTTAAAAATATCGTATATGAATTCTTTGGCCTTATCCTCCCAAAGTTTCAAGTGATAGACATGAATAGGCTCAGCATTAGATGGATTCCAGCTCCAGCTCATTAGAGGGAAAGGCGTCATGAAACAAATAGCGTCCATGATGTAGGCAGACATGAAAAACAAAGTTTCTTTCCCACTCGCCTTCTGTGCTTGATATTCGGTAATTCAAATGGTTAGACTGTCCGATAATATTTTGGCCCAATTGAAAGAAAAACCTTTAGCAACTGTATGAATCAGAGGCACCCATGGGAGGAAAAAGTGTGTGGTGTCTTCCCTCCCATACAACCTATAGGCCATCATTGCTATATACCTGAATGGCTGCTCTAAGGAGGAGAATGAATAAATTCCATTACAATCTGCCCTTAATTTTGCGGGGTGCGAAACCCAATCCTTGATCAGATCGGA
Source organism: Picea glauca (assembly GCA_000966675.3). Lineage (NCBI taxonomy): Eukaryota > Viridiplantae > Streptophyta > Pinopsida > Pinales > Pinaceae > Picea > Picea glauca. The sequence goes on along the minus strand of JZKD02S2357434.1, from coordinate 174,831 downwards.
AAATATTTTTCCATATTCCTCACATTCCTTCCCCTTGAAACCTTCCAAAAACTTGGCATTGTACGCAAAGTTTGGTGTGGGTGACAGCTGATACATTGCCTGCAAATGTTCTGGTCTAAAAGTCCCAATCGTCACCTTCTGCTCGCTGATAATAGTCCTGGTCAGGATATCCACATGGTCTAGCACCCATCTGATCATATCATAATAGGGAAGGAGTCGTGGCCTTGCTGCTATTTTGTGCATCTCTGCTTGAATGACGATTTTGTATTTGGTGGCCAAATTAGCCTTCTCGTTATCGCTGGAATCATCTAAACAATTCATCGATTCAGACTGAAGAATGTCGGAGATGTATGTCCAGGTTTTGACAGTATTAATACTTTGGGGTGAAGTATCAAAAACAACATCTGAGCCCTGACCTGAACTCTCGGCAGTTGCCTTGGGAACTTTTTGTGGAGCCATGATAGAGAACTCTGTACTCAGATCTCCTGTAGTAAGAATTCTAAATATAGACAGAAGTTATCCTAATGAAAAATCTCTATGTGCAAAATAGAAATAAAATTGAAATAATGAAAGAAACTCCCTTGCTTTGATCTTTCAACTTTGCGTGAGTCCTTGCTGACAGAACGATCAAGTCGTTTAATGGAAAGATTTAGGCATGAAACAAGATCTTATTTTCCATTAACTCATCAAGATTCAAATCATTCCCATAAACGTTTAAAAGATTTGTGATAATAAAGAAATGTGGAAACATTCAAAAATCTCATCCGTAGACTGTGTATGTTAAAGGTCCTTTAAGGCATTAATTAATTCAGTTAAGTCCCTTCAATTTTGTACTTTCAGCCCTTGAAACCTCTTTTCAACATTCGCCATCTCAGATGATTTCGTTCCTAGTTTTGGAGTCCAAAATACCCGAAATCGCGATGGCGTGATTTAGCCTTTTACCCATGGCGTTGCCCAAGATTTTAGTTAATCCATGTCTAAAGAAGGAAAACGCGACTTCGTGGATCGGATTCACGAAGATGCGGCTTTTGGAGGGAGTAATCGCCGAGTCGTGAAAGCACGATAACGTTTAAGAAAGGTTTAAAGGATTTACTCTTGACACTAACCAGGGTAACTTTTGGAACCGTTTCGCGACTTCACATATCAGAGTTTGAAAACCATGCGACTTGTAACTCCTGAAGCGTGATAGCACGAGGTAATAAAAGTGATAAACTTGCTTAACAGTTAAGTGATGGTGACTTATAAGTATAATGACCATCGCCACTTCTCATGTCGGGATACTGAGGCTTTCAGTGGGTAAAGATCATGAAATAAAAGACAACCTGAAAACCAACTTTTTATTTTAAGAATTATATTTCAACCACTTGGAAAAGGCGGCTCCAACATAGGCTCCAACTAGGGATCCCGTCTTCCTATGGGACGGGAAGAATAGTAGACCACGTTCCTGTATTGGGTAAATGAAGTCATTGGTTTCTTTATGCAAAACTTGTTTTATAAAGGGGATACATAGGGAAAAAAGAAATTTTGTTTTTACTTCTGAAAATCTTTTCAAAATTCAACTGCATTCTAAACTCAGTTGCAACCCTTTTGATGACTTTCTCCTTCTCGATACTGAATTCAGGTGTGCTTTAAGATAATCAAAACAGTCCTAGGAAATTCAACAGATCTTGTGGATTTTGGCTTGCATCAAACAAAGTAAATTCCATGCTTTTAAGTTGGGAGTCCTGGCTGAACTTGGGATGCAGATCTGGTTTTGAAAAGGATGATTACCATAGTAGAGTGAAATTTACATATGATAGCCTTACAGATATCTCAGATATTGCTTCACTGCCAGCGAGCCTGTTCAGTACCCCGGTGAAGTTATCTGGCACTTTTTACTGGATTTCCTTTACCACTTCGAATCATAATTATGCATTTAAATGTTGAGACGAGGGAAATCATTTATGAATTTCCTTTCATCATCTCCTTGGACTACATGGGGGCAATCAAATATGAATTTCCTTTCACCATTTGTCTTATATTTTACTTTTTTAAAGCACGAAGTGGGGGCAATCAATTTGTATAAGGTATACCAGGGATGATATATGTGTAATATTCACAGTGGAGGTCTATCAACTTGCTTTGATTACTTAGGACCAACCTTCTCTTAACTTTCAAAACACCTTAGCCCACAGGGAAAATGGGAAAAATTACTTCCAGGGGTCTTCCTTCGAGCAAGCCTCAATCCTTCGAAAACTGTTAAAAAAACCTAGAAGAGTTAAGGTCATGGCACTTTAGCGACATTCGTTTGAAATACATATATCTCTGGAATTCGTACCTTTGCCTTACCATTTCGTTCTCTTCTAAAATAACGGAAATTTTTTTCTACCACCTGTTTTCGGAGAATTAATTCTCCGATATATGACCGTTTGTTTATTCCTTTTGCTCGTTTGGGCTGCAAGACGGGATCTTGTAAGGGAACAACATGAAGAGTATCAGGGCTTTAAAGGAATTGAATGTGTTGAAAATTTCATATCCCTACTTCTACAAAATCACTGACCTATTTTATTTGTGATTAAAGTAGACTTACCAAAGAAAAATTATGAAATAAAAAGAAAACACAAACCGGTATATATAGTGGAAATTTTGGAAACCATTTATTGCATATAGTTCTTTAAATAACGCTCGTTGACAGGAGCATTGAGGATTTTACCATCCAAATTCTCTAATAGAAACAAATTTTCCCCTTCAGGAGCTATGACTTTGAACGGTCTGTACCAGATATGATCAAATTTACCATGTCTTGCTAAGTCTTCCTTCCTAGCACCCCATTTCAAAACCAAATCACCAGAAAGAAATTCTTTGTCCTTGGCCTTACGATTGAATAACGCTTTCATGTTGTCCTGGTATTTTTGCAGCCTTTCATCCACTTCGGCCCTATGCTGTTGAACTTCAATCCGTTGGTTTATTCTTCTCGTGACATGATTTGGTTCTTTTTTCTCATCTTGCTAAAGTTTCATTATGGGAAGCGCTATATTTATAGGTAATACTACGTCAGTCCCATATACCATTTGGAAAGGAGAAGTGTTGATAGATTTTTTTGTACCTATCTGATTCGCCCACAAAGTGTATTTCAAATGCACATGCCAAGATTTTTTGTTTTTGCTCAACACTTTCTTAATTATAGTGATTAGACTCTTTTTTGAAGACTCGGCTAGCCCATTTCCTTGGGGGTAATATGTCGTGGAATGACCGAGCACGATATTGTAATTTTGGAAAAAGCTGACCATAGCCATAGATTTAAATTCTTGGGCGTTATCTGTGACTATCTTTCGGGGGCAGCCGAATCAGACAAAATGTTCTCTTCTAGGAAATCCATTACCACTGAATCTGTTACCTTTCTAGTTGGAATAGCCTCCACCCATTTGGTGAAGTAATATGTAGTAGTCAAGATCCATTTATGTTGAGCGTTGGAATGAGGGTTAATTTCACCTATAAAATCTAGTCCCCATTGTTGAAAAGGGGCTTCCGTTTTGACCGAAACCAATAGTAGCGCTGGGAGTTTCTGCTTGCCTACCAACAATTGGCTAGGGTTACAGGCTCTGACTTTGGCATTGATGTCTGAGAATAGTTTGGGCCAATAATATCATACCCTCTGGATCTTATAAGCCGTTTCTAGCGAGTCTTGCCTACCAACAATTGGCAAGGGTTACAGGCTCTGACTTTGGCATTGATGTCTGAGAATAGTTTGGGCCAATAGTTTGGGCCACCATTCTAGCGAGTCTTTCACTCTATATTTTTACAGTCTCTGTACATTTCTTTCATTAATAGAAATCATGTATTACTGTATATCTGTGTTTATGGTTGCATCTCTGATACATTTATATTATATTATTGAATATCTGCAACATCTCTATGCATTTCTTTGTTATATCTCCACTCTCATTTCGTGCCGAAAATAATCTGGATCATCGATGGCCTTCCAACATGCCAACAACATCACGCAAGTCGAGGCACCCTCATAAACCACTGTATGAAAAATTTTCCCTGTCAACGGTTTTGTGGTGTACGCCACTACTATCTAAAAGGAAACATGGTGAGGAAGATGAGGTTTATGGTCATTGAAATAAAAAATGATCATTCCTGAGTTACTGGGCTCGGTCACTCCCAAGGCAAACAAAAAATCTTTTATCTTTGAGGGGAAACTATGGAGAATCTCTAGAGTAGACATCGTACAAGGAGTCTATTACAAATCCTCCATGATGGAGTAATTTTGAGCAACCCTCTCATTTGGGTTTTGAGAATCCTTTTTTAATGCACCTTTAGGGATGTGAGTCAGTGTTTCTCCCAATGTCTTCTCAATTTGAAGAGGAGTCAATGGGTTGGAGGCATCTTTTCCCTTGTCAACAGGTTTTGGCATTCCATAGTCATGAGCCTTGGTCAATAAATGAGCTTCATATTTCATGATATAAATGTTTGTGGTTGGGTTGTTTGGATTAGGTGTGGGGGGTCCCTAACTACCCCCATCTGCGCTCATGGATGTGGAAGCTTGAGCCATATTTTGCCCTTGTGGAAAAGGGTTAGTCAACACAATAGGTTTTTGTTGTGACATTGTATTTTGGGCTTCGACAAGTTGAGGGAATATGTGAGTCAAGTGGTCATCCAAGCAAAGCTTACATGGAAACTTCACCTTTCTTTTTTCATTTTTTCCCTCCCCAACATTATTTGCAGCCTTTTTATCCCCCTTACCCTTCTTGTTTTTTTGTTTCTTCTTTCCCTCGGTTTTTTGGTTACCCTTGGGAGCTCTCGCTTGCACACTGTGTACATTTGAAGTTTGGTTTAAGGGGGCATCCAAACTAGAAGTTTGGATGGCCAAGTCTGTTGAATCGACAACTGTTGTAATTGATTAGAAAACAGATCCATGGAATTGCTCTGTGTTGAGCCTACTATGTTGTCAGCATGAGGCCCAAACTTTTTTTTGGATTTGTCGAGAGTTGACTGCGGTGCATCAGGTAAGATCTCATATAACATACCAGACTGAGAGTAAATCGACTTCAGTTGTTGGGCTCTCATAATAGCCTCTTCTTCGGAAAACACTTCGGACGTTGCGACATCTTTGGACACGCAAGGAACCAAATACTTTAAGAACCACTTGAGAAAGAATGCATGAGGGACCTTGAATTTAATCAAACTATTTCATCATCACCATTCTCATATGCGATCCAATATATGGTCAACTTTCGTCTTCTCGAAGTTGGCCAGCAACTCGGTGTCGGCATCGTATCTCACTGGCAACTGGAAATGGTTCAAGAAAATCATATCCATGTCAATAAAGTAAGAGTACTTCTAGTTTTCGAGCTTGATATACCATTTCAATGCACCCCTTATAATAGTGTGTTGAAATAAGCGCAATTGAACGGAGTCATCCTTCAATGAGTTGGATGAGCACCACAAGTGAAAATTCTTCACGTGATCACCTGGATATTCGACATGATTTCCCTCAAACTTAGGAATGTTGGAAGGAAACTTAATCGGCATGGGGGGCCAATGTGAATCATGACAAATTGGGTCATTTAACAATCTTGAAAAATATGGAAAATGTAGAGTTTCCAGAAAAGGTAGTCTCGATTGCGGAAAATTGACATGAAAAGAGAGGCCTGGATTTTGACTGGCACCAGGTTGCCGGGAAAAGTTTCACTATTGGCCAAGGTTTTGGTAGATGCCATGATGTCTCTGTCCAGTGAAAGGGATTTGCATTTGATGTTGCATTGTCGGTTGATTCCCGAAGTTAGATGACATGGATTGTGCAGGGATTTCTCCCTGTACAGTGTTCCATAGACCTTGTTTGGGGATGACCCTAACCGACCCTCCTGGAATAGGTATTGAACCTTTCCCAGGGTTACATATAGAATGGGAGTGTTTTCCCCGATCAACATCCCCTATGAGGGAAATGAGCCCTGCCAAGGATTACCAAAACCTTGCGAGGAGTAAACTCCTATCATCACTCCCTGTGAAGGAATGAACCCTTATGTAGGGTTTTGTTGACCAAAAATGGGGTTTCCCCCAGTCGATAATGAAGACGAAGTGAAAGTGTTATTTCCAAACACCCCGAAAAAAGAAAACAACATTGATCCCACTAGATTCATGTAGGATGAAGGTCCCTAGATCTCTCTGTTAACACATAGAATTGTAGGGGTCAAAAAGTAATTTCAGTATTTATTTTTTAGTCATACATTTTTATTAGTTTTCAACTTTTGATTTAAATAAACCAAGTTAGTTTGGCCTTGGTCTAGGGTCTTTGGGTAATGTCTTTGTTATGATGATAAGGAGTGATAAACCCTCATGAGTCACATCTTTGAAATCCTTATTATCACCTTGACATGTAACCTCCATGACTATATGAAAGATCTCTAGCTATCACCTTTTATCCGTTTAGCTGTCAAGTCGGTTTTAATTTGAGTGTTGCCAACTCACTAGGAGAGTTCGTAGCATACTCAAGTGCTCCATTCATTCATTTTCATCAATACCTTTATGTCATTCTAAGGTATTTCATTGTTTTCAAAGCCTATTTTTAACAAATTTTCAGGGATCAGGTCTTTGGACATCCCAACAGTCTCCTCGAAGCATGCAAATCTTGTTTGAATCAGGTGTTGTGAACTGGTAGCAGGTGTTGTGAACTTCGCTGCAAACTCATTTCCTGTAATAGAGTCTTATAAATATTTGATCATAAATTTTGAACGAAGATGTGGTTTTTTATGAAATTTTTTGTGGATGAGCATGATATTGGCATTGACCTGTTGACCAAAATTCAACCCAACCTAGTTTTGAATTTGAGAGATAAAATCAAAACACCAGTGTGTTGCGAACTAGCGTTGCGGACTAGCTGAAGAGGAGCATTGGAGGTTGGACAACTTGAAGACACCTCTGTGATAATTAAAAGATGTCATCATCAAGCCTAGATCCACCTAGTACTCCATGAGAGTATTCATCATGTTGAGGGTTGAGAAAGGGGTTTTGGATGGTTTTCCTATTGGCACTGTGAACTATGTTGCAAACACTTTGTTCTAGGACTGCTGAAACTTTCATCTTTTGCATCCTTTAAAATTCATCCATAAACAAGTGAATTATTACCCCTATACATTTACAATGTGTGGTTGATCATTTGTTGAAGCAGGCTTAAAGTTGAAAATGTTGTTAATGTTGTTAACCTATTCTTATGCCGATTCAAGACCTATTTAATATGAGTTGTAAGCCATGAATATCAGTTTCGATGTATTTCCACAGTTATATATCAAGATAATGGATTTTTGCATCATTTCTGGACTCATGACATAATTTTTATGTGTTGAATCTTTGTAAAATTAAAATAGGATGCTACAGGAAAGTTCGCAATGCCGACACTGCAAACTAGTATTTTTGACAGTTTGTAAACAATTAGCACACAATAGAGGATTGTTTTGCTTGTAATTTTTGAATGAAAATATGGGTCCTACGAAATTTGGTGTGGAGGTAAACCATGGTGTTTTTGACTTCATGACAAAAATTCAGCCTGCCCACTTTGTATTTCTAGAGAAAATCCAAAAATAGAACCTACAGGAAAGTTCACAGCGCATGTTGTCACAGGTGCTGCGAACTCTAATAGTCCAACAAATTCGAGCTATGGGAAGGATGATAGCTATGAAGGAAGGTTCAAATAGTCTCCTAGAAGTTATTTGGACATGAGGTACATGTGTTCCATATTTATATCAAGCATCATGACATGTTTCAATAGGAATTTATCACAATATGCAAGATCCTGGAAAATAGGAATTTGTTAGGCTTTTGCTGGAATGTTTTGTAACAAGACTCCTAAATGGAGGAGGATCCTATGTAAGTCCTTGGTTTCGACCTCCTTAGGGTATATAGATATTATTCACTATAAATGAAAGGGTTTTTTATGAGAAAAGGGTTGGATTCATGAGCCAAGAGAGGAAAGAGTTGGAGGAGCAATTTTAGTTGCTCATTTGTAAGCCTGAGGGCCTGCTTGTTGTTGTTCCAGAGTCTGTACTTAAGGCTAGAAAGTATAGGGTCTAGGCATCCGAAAGTGAGTAAAAGATTAAAAAAGGGAAGAATAAACCTTCAGGAAAGGAAGCTAAGGTTGATTTCTAAGTTGTCTCTGTCTCGCTTCCAAACATTCCTGGATGCTTATATCTCGTTCAATTGTCACCCATGAAAGTTCGAGTTCTACCCGGGTGATGGCAGTTTTAAGTATGGTGTCAAAAAGGTTTAAAGTGATGTTGGTTTGATCCGATAGGCCGGGTTCAATGTTGGGTTGTCTTACAATGGGCACAGTCATGGAGAAATATAAATTGAAAAGAAAGTTCAAGGTTTAAAATGCTACTTCAATTTTTTGATCGTAGGAAAGAGAATTTTTGAATCTGATGTTAAAGGTAGAAAACAAACCAAAGGCCTTCTCCCGTAACTGAGTTAAATTTTTAAAGAATCATGTATGAAATGTGAGAAAACATTAAKCTATCAACAATGCAAGGCTCCCATCAAGGGAGAATCTCACCCTGTAAACAGAAGAAGAAAAAGACAACAAGAAATCTGACGAAGCATAAAATATAGAGATMTAAAAAGTTCATAGGTCTTGTACCTGCTGATAGCCGATACAGAGGAAAAACTGCAAACGATTAGACGACTAAACAATTGGTCACCAYAGTAGAAGTTGTACTAAATTGMAGCTAAGCATTCATCATATATATATATATATATGCAAAATGAAATTTAATATAAGATAACAGAGAAAACAAAACTCATAACTTAGTCTTCATGGAATCAGGAATCTTTGGATTGCTTTGTATTAATTTTCAAAAGGAAAAATGTCTATATTACAATCAGCCAAGAAAAATCCCCTTTCTATTACAATCAAAATGCATATTTATACAAATTTCTAGACATTCGAATTTCAATTGTTCTAGAAGTTTTCGGTTACAAAATGGAAAATTTAAGCGTTTCACTTCTTTGTCTTTGTCCTTCATGTGGGCAGAGCAGCTTCCTTTATTTACTCTTCCTTCTCCAGAAATAGAACATAATAACACTTGTCATCATTTGACGCTAGACACCTGCCCTTTCGCCTACCCAATGCAATTGACACACTTTTCGATCAATTGGGCTATTAACTTTGAAGGCTCTGTTTGGTTGTTTGCCTCAAAAGTGTAACAATCCTTCGCTAACTGTGGCAACCTTTCTCCTACTTGTCGGTCTCCAATGATGATAGAACATAAATGTACACTTGGTTTTATTAACCATTTATCCACTTGGACAATATCAATCTAGCTTATCTGTGATACTTCAGCCTGCTCTTTTTCCCCATTCTGATCTTCCCACTTTTGTTTCTAATCGGGACCAGGTTTGCTACCCAATCGGAGTATCTCAATGGTACGATTATTTTTGCGTACAGAAGATTTTTGACTTCCCTTTCAACCACGGGCAATAAAGTAGGATTGATTTTTCTGATTTTTTGTCTAAAAGGTTTGACACTAGGCTTTAACGGTATCTTGTGTTCAATCATAGTGGTGTCGTAGGTTCTTATCTCTTCATACGACCAAGCGAAAATGTCTTTATACTGCTTAAGTAGATCAACAAATTTACTTTTTGTCTCGGGAGGGAGATACTTTGATATTTTTACTATCCTAGGCTCCTCCTTGGTCCCTATGTCGTAGTCTTCAACCTCTTCTGGTTGGGGTTGCAAAGTAGATTTTAAGGGCATATCATTTTGGTTGAACAGTCTCTCTAGAGGGATTAGTCCCTTTGGAATCTGATTGTTCTTTAAAACCAATATGTGATGTTAACGATCTTTTCCTGGAACCCTTGAGGATCCTCTCCCTCTTTCATGATCCATGTGTGGTCATTTTGGTTTTCTTGGTCAATGTGAGTTTCAGCGAAGTCGTCCACCATTTTGAGGAACTTCCTTATTTGTTCGTCATCCTCAAACACTTTCCAGTGTTGGATGTTTTTTGGTATGGAAGGTCTGTTCCTCACCTCTATGTGGTACCTTAGTTTGAAAGATGTAGGGGGGGAAACGTTGAGGCTGCTTTGTCTAATGAATCGCCTTGCAAGTTTTTATCACGTGGGATGAAACAAACATTTACCGATGAGAATAAATTTTCTATTAAATCCCAGGCACAATTCCTGTAAGATCTCAATCTTGGGTGTTTGGCCTGGCATTGCCGATTTATCTGTTTCACTATCAACTCTGCGTCTCCGTAGACTTCCAAGTTCTTTATGTTCAACTTCCTGGCAGCTTCCAACCCTAAGACTAGAGCCTCATACTCACATACGTTATTGGTGTAGTCTATATCCCATTGAATCCTGTAAGAGAAATGAATAACAAATTCATTTTGAGGTGCTACAAACAGTACCCCTACACCTACTCCTTCATATGACAAGGCACCGTCAAAAAACATTTTCCAAATTCTAGTACTATACATATTTTCGTCTATCTTTCCTGATTCATTTTCATCTATGTAATTCTCTTCTATACAGCTATTTACACCATCATCAAAAGACAAAATACAATTCCCTAGATCTTGATAGGCAACATAAACCAGATAATTGTTAGGATTTTGTGGGTCTCTCACTATGTATGCTAGCCTCGTTTCCCTGTATAGCCAAGTAAATTGTCCACCAAACACAAGAATCGTGGCATAGGTCATCTCTAGTTGAAGAGACCCCCCAAGTTTGTCTCCCCGTGACCTATATAGTAGCAAGCCATACTTCAGAGCTATATCGTCGATAACTACATCCATCAGGATGCTTTTCACCGGAACCTGTGCAAGAGTGACTACTAAATCCTTTATCATACCCATGCACTTAAATCTCCTTGCATCAAAAGAGTAGAGATCTCCATAAGGCCTGGTGATCTTGAGGCCTAGTATGTCCATAATAGACTTGGGCATCACATTATGTGAGGCTCCAGAGTCTAGCATGCAGTTATGCAGCAGTCTATCATGCACATTCAGGGTAATATAGATGGGAGCGACAATGTCTCTGGCACACTCGAAATGTGGACCAAAAGTGATATTAGGCTTATCATCTTTCAAGTTTATCACGTCAGAGTGACTTTCTAGATCCAAAAAATCTATCATTTTGGTTATCTGCTTTCGATACATAGGATTCTTTACTAATTCGACCAGAGGGATTGATATTTTGATCTTATTTATCTCGTTTTCAAGGTTGAAACATCCCCCTCCTTTGTCCGTTTCTCTGGTTGAAACCTTAGACTCCTTCTTTTCTAACTTATTTGTTTGTGCTAATTTATTTTCCGTGAGTTCATTTACCGATGTATGTGTTTCAGCTGTCTTAGTTTTTTTTTCTTGGGTCTCAGCCTCCTTTACTTTGGGATTCGACGAATCTACCCCTTTTATTTTGTTATTAGGTATCTCGGTCTCTTTTGGGGTAGGCTCATATATTTCACCTCTAGGAAGAATTTTCTTGGGTTGAGGAGTTGACACAGGTTTGTTTTTAGGCCTCAGGTTGTACTTACATTGGACCTCAGCCATTATAGAATCGGTCATTTCTTGATAAACAAAAACATCAATGTCATTTATGTCATCATCTTTATTTGATGATTTCTCTATGTTCAAGGACTTCTCGTAATATTTTTTAGTTAAATGAGGTTGTGTGCAGTCGTCACCCAAATTTTTTATGTCTTCTTCCAGATCCTCGAAATCTTGCAGGTCATTTCCTCCTATAAAATTTTCATTTTTTAAAGGAGTTTGAATTTTCTGGTCTTCATTTTTAATCTGTCTTTGTTGATTTTGAGGGTTGGGGTTTCTTCTGAATTCCCTCTTAACGAATGGATCTACCTTGGATTGATCTAGCTCCATTTTGGAAATCTTATTTGATATCTCTTTAATTATCCTAGCCATATCATCCATTTTATCATCTGAGGATCGACTAGGCCCCGAGGGTCTCGCTTGTTCCCTAAAACGTTTGGTTTCTCGGTTTCCCATTTCTACTTTTGTTTTTAATTTTCCAGAAGCCATCATGTTAGATTCAATCTCTACGACGTCATATTGCATTCAGTTCAAGGTAGCCCCTCTCCTTTCTCTCAACAGAAGTGTGAAATCGGGTTCGAAGGCTCTCACAAAGGTTACCTTGGCTACAAGTTGGGATGGTTTAACTTTGACTGGGATCTTATTATATAACTTGTTAAACCTTTGAATTAATTCCATAACATTTTCTGATTTTTTTTCTTTAAAGACCTGAACTCAGTCAAATAGTACAAATGGTCTTTTCTTTCGCCCCATTGTCTAAGAAAAGAGTCTTCTAGGGCATCATAGGATAATATCGAACCTGCGGGTACACTTCAGAACCAGGTTCGTACATGTCCTTCGAAATTCTGAAAAAATAACCTCGAATATACATCTTCGTGTTTGAGACCTAGGATATCTGTGAATTGATCAAAGAAATTTATATGTTCAATCGCGGTCAGGTCCCCTTCCCCTATAAATTTAGGTAAGTTTTTCATGTAGTTTTCAGGAAGGTCTTGAAGAGGGATAGGCAAGACTAGAGGTGCATATATGGTAACTACTTTAGTGAAAACCCTTGGAGGCGAGGGCGGCCCTTGGCCCCCCCTCCTCCTCTTGGAGCCCCTCCACCTCCTCCTCCTAAAACCCTTCCACCTTCCCCTCCGGCGGTCGCCATCGATACTATTGGATAGGAAAATGGTGCATTATATGGAGGGTTCTGGAACACTAAAAGATAATCTTTAGCTTATTTGAGAGACGAGAAAACTAAAGGGGTAAAAGGGATGCAAGGACTTGGTTCCTCATATTTGCAAGAGATTTAATCAGGGGAACCCGCGAGCATGGAATCTGAGTATATGGTATACTCTTCGAGACTCTGCAAGGTCGGGAAATCTAACTGAAGAGTCGGCGGGATATCGATCGTTGTTAAATTTACTTACGGATTTTTACCTTCATGTATGCCAGAAGTTGTTGAATGAAATTCATTTTTAACTTCAAGGAGAGCTAAAGTTGGGTTGAGGCTTTTAGGGGGGGATCCGTGCAAAGTTATAGGTTCAAAATAAATCTTAGCCTTGGGTTGTGTGTGCCTAAGTTGGTAGACTGTAGTGGTCAACTTAAGGGAACCTCTTGTTTTCAATATTTTTTCGGGATCAAAAATGGGCGTGGTCTGTTTACCATCCAGGTTTTGTCTGGTGTTCCTTCGACCATATGCCAACTTACTTAAACATGGATTTGCCAGGTGAATGATAAAAAATAGCCTTTAGAAGGTGTTCACTCTTTGTTCACTATCAAAGGGTAGAAGCTTGTAAAAATTTCATTCTCTCAGGGAAAAGGTTTTGTAACTTCTGTCCCCGGCAATGGCACCAAAAATATGTTGTTCCAGAGTTTGTACTTAAGGCTAGAAAGTACAGGGTCTAGGCATCCAAAATTGAGTAAGAGATAAAAAGGGGGAGAATCAACCTTCAGGAAAGGAAGCTAAGGTTGATTTCTAAGTTGTCGTTGTCTTGCTTCCAAACGTTCCTGGATGCTTATATCCCATTCAATTGTGGCTCATGAACGTTCGAGTTCTACCCAGGTGATGGCAGTTTTAAGTATGGTGTCAAAAAGGTTTAAAGCGATGCTGGTTTGATCTGATAGGTCGGATTCAATGTTGGGTTGTCTTGCAATGGGCACAGTCATGGAGAAACAGAAATTGAAAAGAAAGTTCAAGGTTTAAAATGCTACTTCAATTTTTTGATCGTATGAAAGAGAATTTTTGAATCCGATGTTAAAGGTAGAACACAAACCAAAGGCCTTCTCTCGTAACTAAGTTACCTTTTTAAAGAATCATGTATGAAATGTGAGAAAACATTACATTTTTGACAATGTGAGGCTCCCATCAAGGGAGAATCTCACCCTGTAAACAGAAGAAGAAAAAGACAACAAGAAATATGACGAAGCATAAAATATAGAGATCTAAAACGTTCACAGGTCTTGTACCGGCTAATAGACGATACAGAGGAAAAAATGCAAATGATTAGACGAATAAACAGTTGGTCACCACAGTAGAAGTTGTACTAAATTGTAGCTAAGCATTCATCAGAGATATATATGTGAAATGAAATTTAATATAAGATAACAGAGAAAACAAAACTCATAAGTCAGTCTTCATAGAATCAAGAATCTTTGGATTGCTTTGTATTAATTTTCAAAAAGAAAAAAGTATCTATTACAATCGGCCAAGAAAAATCCCCTTTCTATTACAATCAAAATGCATATTTATACAAACTTCTAAACATTCGAATTTCAATCGTTCCATAAGTTTTCGGTTACAAAATGGGAAATTTAAGCGTTTCACTTCTTTGTCTTTGTCCTCCTTCATGCGGGAAGAGCACCTTCCTTTCTTTACTCTTCCTTCTCTAGAAATATAACAGAATAACACTTGTCATCATTTGACGCCAGACACCTGCCCTTTTGCCTTCCCAATGCAATTGACACACTTTTCAATCAATTGGGCTATCAAATTTGAAGGCTCGGTTTGGTTGTTTGCCTCAAAAGTGTAACAATCCTTCGCTAACTGTGGCAACCTTTCTCCTACTTGTCAGTCTTCAGTGATGATAGAACATAACTATACACTTGGTTTTATTAACCATGTATCCACTTGGAAAATATCAATCTGGCTTATCTGTGATACTTCAGCCTGCTCTTTTTCCTCATTCTCCTTGATATCGAGCAAGTGCTTGGCTATATCAATCTATCCTAGTGTCCCAGTGCTTCTTTCCCTATCAAGATCCAACAAAATTTCATTTATCAAGCCGAAATTTTCTTCACAAGAGTTTCTCATTTCTTTAGCTCGTTCTTTGTTTTTTGATATCTTACGCTCCCACACCTTCAACAAGATATTTCCTCTGGTTTGTTCTGGGATGGAAAGTATGGAACTATTGACCATTTCTTTTTTCGTCGTGGCTATAACAACCTCTTGGAAAGATACCCGAGCCACCCCAGCTTCTCTTTCTCTCAAAGAAATGTCTTTCAGCGCTTGGTCAATGGTCTGGCAATGGTTTTGGATGGCTTCCACTTTAGCAAGTAAACCTTGCTGAGCTACTGATACTCTCTTTCGGATCTCAATGGCTTGGGATTGGAATATCCCGATGTCTATAACCTGGCTCTTGGTAGAATTCAACTTTACCTATAACTTCCTTATCAGTTCTTCTTGTTGGCTTACTTGTGCTTGGTTGGTCTGGGCCGACTGATGTATTTGCTCGAGATCGGATCAGAGCTTCTCGATTTCCTTTTGATCGGTTGCTTTGGCTTGCTCTAGACCTATGTTCACCTGATCTCTAGCATTTGCCTCTACTATAGCTAGCTTAGCCTCCAATTAACTCATCAAGTGGTTCTTCCGCTTTAACTATTCCTTTAGAGATCCGAAGGAATATTGGTTGGTTGTAGCAAAATCCCCCAACATCCCTGCTATCTAATTGGTGAATTCCTCCTTTTTCATGGCCTTCCCATCAGCTAGGATTTTTAATTTTTTGGCTATTGTGCCCGCTTCTTGGTAAATATCTTGCTTCACAATGACCTTTGTCTTCTTATTGAAGAAAAAATTGTTCGGAGGAAACTCTTCTACAGTAATGGGTGTTAGTTCTTCACCGAAAATCCATCCTGCATCGGGGGTCCCATGTGAATTGTAGGGGAGTGATAGAAGCGATGGGACTACCAATTTACTTGGATGGTTTCTCTAGGATAATAACCGGTTCTGGGATTCCTTTCTCTGGGTTGGGGATCTCGGCTTCCTATTCCAAGTTCCCGGTTTCCTCTGTCTTTTTCTGATTTTTCTCCCAATCAAGACCTGAATATTTTGAGCCCTTGGCTTCCATTTTCTATATATCTGTAGTATGTGGGTTCTTACCCTGTAAAATTGGGGGAAGGCGGCTCCGCTAGTGTTACTAAAATTTGAAGAAATCGGCCATATCCTCGAGTGACAGGGCTTGAATCCGACTTAGGACCTCAGCATAGGATCTTGCACCTCGAAAGATGTCATCATGAGGAGAATTCTCATGTTCGTATCTTTTCAGGCCACAATTCGCCATGTGATTACTCACGACCTTATGTGGGTCATGTTTCTTAAACTCGATGTTGACCAATTTAAATTCCTCCAAGGTTGTAGCCTCGGCTTTGGTGTGTCCAAAATCTAATAAAGAATATGTATTAAAATGAATGGGGAAGGGCAACCATACCTTCTTCGAAAAACCTTTGAGCTCTTTGCTTATGGCACCGAGCATGGTTTGCCTGGTGATTTCGCAACATACCAACTTATCTGGCACGAATAGTGGTAGAGCATATGGGGAAACAGAGGCGCGGAAAACCCTAATGTATGAAAACTTTGCTTCTACATACCAGTCAGGCACAGTACTCAAGTTGGTCGCGATGCTATATGAAATCCTAGAAGGTGGGTTACCGAAGGTGGAGACATGCATTGGTACCATTACCTAGTTAAAAATCTCATATATGAATTCTTTGGTCTTATCCTCCCAAAGTTTTGAGTGATAGACATGAATAGGCTCATCATTAGATGGAATCCAGCTCTAGCTCATTAGAGGGAAAGGCTTCATGAAACAAATAGCATCCATGATGTAGGTGGACATGAAAAATGAAGTTGCTTTCCCACTCGCCTTCTGTGCTCGATATTTGGTAATTCGACTGGTTAGATTGTCTGACAACAGTTTGGCCCAGTCGAAAGAAAAACCTTCAGCCATTGTATGAATTAGAGGCACCCATGAGTGGAAAAACTATGTGGTGTCCTCCCTCCCATACAACCTACAAGCCATCATTGCTATATACCTGAATGGAGGCTCTAGGGAGGAGATTGAATAAATTCCATTACAATTTGCCCTTAATTTTGCGGGGTGTGAAACCCAATCCTTGATCAAATCGAACAAGTTTCTGCCATATTTCTCCCATTCCTTCCCCTTGAAACCTTCCATAAACTTGACATTGTACGCAAAGTTTGGTATGGGTGACAGTTGATACATTGCCTGCAAATGTTCTAGTCTAAAAGTCCCAATCGTCACCTTCTGCTCACTGATAATAGTCTTGGTCAGGATATCCACATGGTCTAGCGCCCATCTGATCATATCATAATAGGGAAGGAGTCGTGGCCTTGCCTCTATTTTGTGCATCTCTGCTTGAATGATGATTTTGTATTTGGTGGCCAAATCAATCCTTCTCGTTATCACTGGAATCATCTAAACAATTCATCGATTCGGACTGAAGAATTTCGGAGATGTATGTCCAAGTTTTGACAGTATTACTACTTCGGGGTGAATTATCAGAAACAACATCTGATCCCTGACCTAAACTCTCGACAGCTGCCTTGGGCACTTTTCGTGGAGCCATGATAGAGAACTCTATACTCAGATCTCCTGTAGTAAGAATTGTAAATACAGACAGAAGTTATCCTGATGAAAAAGCTTTGCACGCAAAATAGAAATAAAATTGAAATAATGAAAGAATCTCCCTTGCTTTGATCTTTCAACTTTGCGTGAGTCCTTGCTTATAGAACGGTCAAGTCGTTTAATGGAAAGATTTAGGCATGAAACGAGATCTTATTTTCCATTAACTCATCAAGATTCAAATCAATGCCATAAATGTTTAAAAGATTTTTGATAATAAAGAAATGTGGAAACATTCAAAAATCTCACCCATAGACTATTTATGTTAAAGGTCCTTTAAGGCATTAATTAATTCAGTTAAGTCCCTTCAATTTTGTACTTTCATCCCTTGAAACCTCTTTTTGGCGTTCACCGTCTTGGATGATTTTGTTCCTAGTCTTGGAGTCCAAAATACCCGAAATCGCGATGGCACGATTTAGCCTTTTACCCGTGATGTTGCCCAAGCTTTTAGTTAATCCATGCCTAAAGAAGGAAAACATGACATCGTGGATCGGAGTCGCGAAGATGCGACTTTTGGAGGGAGTGATCATCGAGTCACGAAAGCACGATAACGTTTAAGAAAGGTTTAAAGGATTTACTCTTGACACTAACCAGGGTAACTTTTGGAACCGTTTCACAACTTTGCATATCGGAGTTTGAAAACCATGTGAATTGTAACTCTCGAAGCGTGATAACACGAGGTAATAAAAGTGATAAACTTGCTTAACTGTTAAGTAACGGTGATTTAGAACTATAACAACCATCGCCACTTTGCATGTCGGGATACTGAGGCTTTCAGTGGGTAAAGATCATGAAGTAAAAGACAGCCTGAAAACCAACTTTTTGTTTTAAGAATTATATTTCAACCACTTGGAAAAGGCGGCTCCAACACTTGTTATGACATTTTCTTCCATTAAAGATTCATGAGAGTTGTAATCAGATTGTCTTTTTTGTTTTCCCACTTATTTGTTGTCTTCTTGCTTGAACATATTGCAGGTTTTGAGGATCATATCTTCCATTGATTGATGGATTCATGAGCAATAAAGGATCTGTTGTAGCTTTCCCATTAAATCATTGTTTACTGTTTAAGAAATATTTATCCATTTGCATAAAGGATCTCTATAGAATGGATGTTATTCTTTTTTTCATATTCACCATTCTTCTACTCATCATTATATATCCCTTTTGTATGATATACAGTTTGATTGCCTTTGATATGTAGGATGTTGTGACTCCTTGCCAAATGGAATGCTTTTGCTGACAGTGTGTTGCCCTCTCCCTTTATTTCCCAATCTTGTTGATCCACCTACTCAAACCATTCAATCCATTTATATTCTGATGGGTACTGGGATTTCACTTACAATAGTCTAAGTGTGACTCTCAGTACTAACACTCTCCACTAAATAAGATATAGTTGGTATTAGGCTTGATTGTCTGCTGGAATGTGCCACCGAGCGAAGGGGACAGAGGAGGGATGTGACCCCCACCGTAAGGGATATAATTGAACGAGGAAGTGGTGCCTGCAACAACTCCTTGCAAGGGAGAATTAGAGCTCCCTTCCCCTAGACCAATGGTCTGTAAAGTAGAGTATGTGAGAACCGAGTTAGAGTCAAAACCATGAATCCCATACGAAAAGGGAGCATCTGATGCATTCTAAATGAAGGGAATAGTGGTCGAATTCGTTGAAGGAATCGAACCACTGCTTGAAGTAGTGGGCATTGGGACAACCATGGTCCTAAAAGGAGGAGGTGGGGGAGGAGGTACAACGCCCCCTCTTGCAGCAGTCACGATGGGAGTATGAGGACTCCTTGACGAAGTAGTGTTAGTCGCTTCCATCATTGCTCACCAAATAAACTATCATTCAAGAGAAGTCACCTTAGGAGGGGCTATATGAATTAAAATCAGTGACGATAAGTCGGTGATCGGAAGATTTGTTGGCCTGAAACCTTCGGTCTTGAGGTAAGAAATAATGGATTCCTTCGGTGCGGGAAAGTCTTCTCTCGGAGATGGCTCGAGTATAGTTTCTTTTGGCCTGGTAGCTTCAAACAATCCTTCTTGATCAATCTTGCACCTTAACGGTGGCGAAGGTGGCTCCAAAGTAACTAATATAGGCCCTGACGCCTATGAGAACAGTGGATCTTTTGATATTCCACCTTTTGAAATGATCAACCGACACTATAAGGTTTGGCTAGCATGAAACATAAAACACACACTAAAAGTTCCTAAAGGAAAATCAAGCAGACAACTAACTAGTAGGAAGAACATTTAGGCCAATCGACACTAGAGAAACTTTTTGGTGAAAGTGTAACTTGAACATGGAAACACCCTTTGGGTATACTCTACAGAGTGTGATCAGACATCTGCCCTATCTACCTCATTATACCCCTACAATCATCTATGTAAGTCCATAAAAATTGGCAACTAGGTTTCCAACTCGCCAATTCTACTAGTGGGGAAAATCCCCCTATTACTATAATGAGTCGGAATATAGGCAGAGCACTGACTTCACTTAAAATATAGTTCTATTTCTAAGCTACCCAAAAACTATCTAAACATAAAATACAATGGAATGGAAAGTAGGTGTACCTTAGGTCCTGTCGGTTGGTGTAGACCTCCTTCACCTTTGTAGCTTCTTGGATTTCTAGTCTCCTCCCAAAGTTGACCTACAAACAACTTAGAAAATAAATTCTACAAGATCTAATATCTCTACTTATCAATGTTAGTGTTCAGATATAAACATATATGCATTAATCAATTAAGCATAAAGACACAATGTATTGGGACATGAAAGAACTATTTTATTCAAACGAATATTACAAAGATTACAACCTTCTTATCGGCAAATGCTCCGCGAACCATGTCTGGGCTCCTCTTACTGTTGCTCCAAGTGAATCATTCCATACTTGCCTCTCATAACCAACTGGTCTCTTGGGATAAGGGAAAGGGTTGTATAAGGAGATAGAGATGGAGGGGAATGTTGAGGCCAAATGTCAGAAAGGGCTGCAAAACTTAGGTTAGAAGGGGAAGGGATTTTGGAAGAGTTTCTTTGTTCTCTTGCTTGGTATTGAAATGAGACCCCAAGATCTCCTTTTATATGAGAAAAATATGGTTATTCGGTTTGGGTACGGGATATAATGTGTAAAATGGTTGGGAAACCCTCTATAGCCCATAAAATCTGTCAAGTTCCTTGCAACTTTTTATTTTTTGAAACTTTTGGAAGTAAACGCATGTTTTCTAGCATGCAGCTAGCATATGTACATGGGTTTTCTAGTATGCAAACTATAGTTCAGCAGGGTGGGTACATGTTCCAAAAAATGGTTTTTTAAGAAGGATCCTCAATAGTAATTTGGAAGATTGTATAAGTGGAAATGCTAATTCCATGTATGCATAGGTAGGGCATTTTTGTACTATAAAAACAATAAACAAGGACATTCCATGGGCACTTTTTGATGGTGCATCATAGGAGAACCCTCCTAAGGGAGGCTCAAGAGGAATTCTATACTTATATTTAGATCATAGTATTTCTTTTAAAGTTGGAATGGGTTAGGAAACCAATAACTTGTGTGAAACGATGGCTCTAAAGTTGGTCTTGAAGCTAGAAAAATAGTTTGGTGTAACTCAACTACAAATTTTTAGTGACTTAATGATTTTTATTAGATGTGTAAAGAAATTTCTCTAAGGAATTTTACATTACTACCTTTGTATGATTAAGTTATAAATCTACTTAAATATTTCTCATTTACATATTTATCTCATATTTATAAGAGATGGGAATAGACTTGCATAAGGGCTCTCAAAAGATAGAGTTGGGTTGGAATGAGGAACCCAGATTATTGTTGTAATCTAGAATGGACATATAAATGAACATAACCATGAACCATGGACTAAAATTTTAGTTATTTCAATTTATGTTTCAGTTTTTTGTATAATAATGGACATTTTAAAATCTCGTGAAGAATGGTTGATGTAATATTTCACTTGTCATTTTATTTTTTTGAAGAGGATATATGTAACAGTCTAGATACAAACTTCAATTTTTTTTGACTGAAGATGGCTTGGACATAGGAATTTCATGAAAGGGTATTAAAATCACTTCTGAATGCCTTGGGCATCTTACTATGTATTTTGGTTACTTTAATTAAAATATAGATGTTATTCCTTGGAAGAAAAAAAAGTCTATGTGTGTGTGTGTGTCCACATATACTCATACACATGTGTGTGTGTGTGCTCTTTTGTGTGGTGGAATATGGATTCAATAGGTTGAGTTCTTGATACATATATGGATTGTAGGAATTGATGGTGATTAGGATTTCAGATCTAGTTCATCAATGGAGGCAGTAGTTTAATCAACCCTTTGATATGTGCTATTATCCTATCTTAACAAGGTGTCCATCTATGTTTGAATTTAGTCAAAGGTTTATGTGTTTATGTGTTTAAGTGTGGTAGAGGATTGGATCCAAAGGGGTTCCTTCCCTGTCATTAATTCGAGAGGATTTTCATAGGGGGTTAATCATGGAAAACATTATGATAATAATATATGAAAATGTGGCTTGTCAAATTGGTTTACAAGACCCAAGTACATAAATCCTGAGAGGAAAAATGTATGGAGGAGGGAGGTTTTGTGGTTCTCATATATGAACCTAGGCAATGATGGGGGGGTAAAGGTTTCTAATGGGTCATGTATTACCTTGGAGATTGATGTCAATTTAGTCCAAAATGTCCTTCTAGTCAAGATGGATTTGGTGCATAATGATGGGGCAATAAGGAGGCCTCGTCTTCACTATAGTCCATGAATGATGTTGAAGTTGACCATATAAATTCAGATATGGTGGACTCAGGAATATTAGAAGCATACAATAAAGGTGGTGAGAGTAATGTTTGGGATGGGGCTATCTCCAAGAGATTCAATATGTTTCTTCTTGTTGAAACATTAGTTGACAAATTGGGTATCATGAGATAATGGATATGAGAAGGATGCCAATATTAGCATGTCCTAATATTTATTCAATTGAGGAATACTATCCCAAGACCACCGGGTCCTTTCAAGCTCAATTATCATTGGATAAAGGACCAAAGTTTAGAGAATTGATTTGAAATGAATGGAGGCATTATGATAATCAACTAGAGGATTAAAAAATGTTATATTTCAATGATGAGTTAAGGAGAATAAAAAAGAAAATTATTGAATGGACAAAGGTCAAATTCAAAGATCCACAAGAAAATATTTATAACTTGGAAAAGGATATATAAAATATCTTTAAATACAATGTGAATGTCATTTTCAATAGTGTATAATTGAAGAATATAAAACTGAAGAAGCTATTAAAAAGGAGCTATATAAATTGGAAGATGAAAAATGGATACATAGGAGTAGAGAGACATGGATAGCTCAAGGTGATGAAAATACTACATTATTTCATAACTATTCTAAAATGAGGAAAAATATAAATATTATCTGAAGTATAAAGGATGAAAGAGGGGATTAGGTTCAAAGTTTAGGGGTATCATAAAAGTGGGCATCAAGAATTTAAATAATATTTTTAAGGAACCACCCAGAGCCAAGATAGTTCAAATGGCAGTTTTCTTCCATAATTTTAATGGGGTGGGATCAAAATATGGATTTTATGAATGAGGTCTCTTTGAAGGAATCATAAGTGGTTATTGAAACTTTCTAGAAATATAAGAGCCATGGATATGATAGTTGGTCTATAGAATTTTTTGAAGGGTTTATGGATTTGATGGGTAAGGATATATTTATGGTTATGGAAGAATCCATGAGCGAGCTTTGGTTAGGTTATGGGGGATTTCAATTATACCTTCTTAGTTATGATCCCTAAGAAATATGTTCTCAAGTATTTTGAATATCTTAGACCATTTCACTTTGTAAGGTTGTGTACAAGATTATTTCTAGAAGGATTAAGAATTTGTTATCACCTACTATCTCAAGTGATAAATTTGGATTTTAGATAGTAGACAAACTCATGAGGAGATAGGCATATCTCAAGAAGGGATAATCTCTATAAAGTTAAAGAAGAAATCACCCTTCATAATTAAACTAGACTTATCTAAAGCATGTGTTAAGGTTAGTTAGTCATATCTTAGATTGATGATGTTACAAGTAGGTTTTTCAAGTGAATTTGTTAACTAGGTGGAGGGATGTTACTCATATCACCTTGGGGAGAACCAATTTTGTTTGTTCAAAAAAAAGACAGGAAACTGAAATTAGGAATTGGTTACATAGAAATGAATATAGATACTTTATTTATCATCATTGATTAGTTGCTCAGCTTCTTCCTTTTTCCAACATTCGAGAGGTCTAAAGAAAGGTTTTCCTTTTCCAATCCTCCTATTTCTTCTTATAGCTAAGATTTAAAAAAAAGTCTCCTCCATGAAATAATTTCTATATTATTGAAAGGTATCAAGTTATGGGATCTCTCTAACCCATCAGTTATTTTTAGATGGTGTCTTACAATTTGGAGATGGGTCCTTAAGGGATGAAAAATATATTCATAATTCTTTGGAGTTGTGTTGTAATTTCATAGGGATGGAAGCGAACCAACATAAATCTTGCATAATGTTTCATAGAGTTGTGTAAAGTTAGATAATATATATAAAAACAAATCTCTCCTTTCGGGAAGGATATTTTTAGAGTGGGATCAAATACCTTGGATTTAAATTAAATCCTAATGAGTATGGATCTTGAGACTAGAAATGAATTTATAGAAGAATTGAGAATAGAGTTTCTTAATGGTATACTAGGTGGCTATCTTTAGGATGAATATTAACATTGGTGAAGGTTATGTTGCAAGCCAACCCTATATATTGGCATTCACTTGCTTATATTCCCAAAGGAAATTTTCATAAGATTAAGAGAAATATTTTCAGATTCTTGTTGACTAGATGGCATGAAAAGGAGAAGGTGGATCTAGATAGATGGAAGAGGTTAGTAAGGACCAAGAAGGAAGTAGGGGTGGGTATCAATAATATCTCTTATTTATCCAAAACTCTTGCTACCAAAAGTTTACGAAAAGTAATTATAGGTTTTGGTTTATGGAGGGATGTCTTGGTTCAAAAATAATCCACCCAGTATCAATTATAGAATGGATTAAGAAACTTATTTAATCCCATACTAATTCCTTTATTGTCTTGAGGTCATTGATCCAAGCCTTCACATTGGTGGTGAATAGGCTTTCCTAGAAGCATGATTACGGGAAGAGTATCATATTATGGATGGACCCTCCAATAGATGGGGAGAATGATTACTAGTTATATATGGATCTATATGCCTCTATAAGATCCTTCAACAAAGCTTCATTAGTAGTTTTAAAGGAAGGGGATGGATCTGTAACAAACCCAACCCCTTAAGTACCTTTGTAATGGATGGGGTGTTAAATTTTCACTTATTCTATCAACCTTGAATCTTCTATATCATAGTTTCACACTCTTTTTCTTGTCAAGAGATTTCCAACAATGGTAAATACACTCAGAATTGAGATCTGGAATGAAAGGTATGTCCTTTTGAAGTTATTGGGTTTACATAGGTAACATTTCTCTTTCTGCCACATGACGTTTCATTTTCCATGCCAACTGACATGGAGACACCCTGATTCTGACACGACACTATCATATCCTTCCATGGTGGAAGTTCAATCCACGTAAGCCTACAACCATAGTGGCTCGGACCTTCCTTTGACATACTCTCATGGGTGGAGGACTCGCAGACTCACAATTTTGTAGCTTCCTTTCATAAGTCTACCCGAGAAGTCTCATTACTTAACCATTTTTCCATCTTACGCAGACTCCCGGTCTCGTAGACTCACAAATGCATAACTCTATGAGAATCCTTTCATAGGTTCATCCAAGAAGTCCAAACACTTAACCATTTTCAGTCTATACAGATTTCAAGACTCGTGGATGCATAATTTTATAAGCATCCTTTCATAGGTCCATTCAAGAAGTCTCGACTGTATCCATTTTTCCATCTACGTGGACTCATGGACTTGTGGATGCATAATTATATAAACATCCTTCCATAGGTTCGCCCGATAAGTCTCGACACTTAGACATGTTTCCATCTATGTGGACTTGTGGACACATAATTTATAAGCATTCTTTCATACGTACGTCCGAGAAGTCTTGACACTTAGCCACTTTTCCATATATGTAGACTCGTGGATGCATAATTCTATAAGCATCCTTTCATAAGTACATATGAGAAGTCTCTACACTTAGCCATTTTTCCATCTATGTGGACTCATGGACTCGTGGATGCATAATTCTATAAGTATCTTATCACAATTCCATCTGAGAACTCTCGACACTTAGATTATTTAGTGATTTTATCGGATTCGCAGGTTGGTAGACTCAAGGACTCATGGACTCATTTGAGTCCCATCCTCTCTTCTAACATTCAACACTTATATTATTTTGTGATTTTTTCGGGTTCATGGGTTTGTGGACTCACGGACCCATTCATCTCACCTTTACAATCTCTGTGAACCATCATGCTTCTAATTCCTTCGTCTACACTTTACACCCACCATTCATTTTTCCACATCCTACAAACTCACTCCCCCTATTAAATATCTTATCAAAGTTTGGAATCCATGAGGGCACATACCCTCTATTGTCTCAACCAATTAAAGGTTGACGCATGTTCCCATTGTACACATACGATTTCTCCATCAGTGTGACGTCATTCGTGACGTCGCCCTTTTTCCTCGACCAAACTTAAATACTTACCTAGTGATCTACGAATGAGGTTACTTTACGCCATCTTGATAGATCCAATGGTCATAATTCCTACGATGGATCTAGAAAATGTTAAAATCTCTGGATCTTTCAAAAATTCTCATACGAGAGGGACCCTGATTGACAAACAGGATCAAAACTTCATACCAAATCGACGACAAACCTTCAAGGAACTGCACCTCTT
>JZKD02S2357434.1:115997-139227 GCA_000966675.3 Picea glauca | reverse complement strand
GCCCCCTTTACCCCTCATTATAACCAATTATTTCATCCTTCACTAGTTTCTCTTCTAGTGACTTTAGACCCCACTGTTGAGTACTATTGGAAGGTCCAGTGCTATTTGAGAGGCAAGACGTTACGTCTTCTAGGACACGAGCATTTGTTTTCTTTTTTGATTCCCCACGTGGACAAAACCCACTTACCCAGATATATGCTTCTTTTTCAAAAACATTTTTACGTATGATGCACCTCTGATTACAGTTTGATTTGGATATATATATAGTGTGTAAAATTCAACGTTTGCAATGCAAAGGCTCTTGTTTCTTTATTACTCTCACCACCATTTGCACACATTCACACAACTAGTTGGACATCATAGGGGACCCACAGAATCCCCGTCATTAACTATGCTTGCTAAACCTCCCTCCTATATTAGGAGGAGTGTCTGGTCTTGCCCACTCATCGGCACCACCTTCACACACTCCAGTGAGTGCTACTATTTTAGGATTAGCTTTGCTTGGTTCTACATTACTTGGGTCCACTTCCCAAGGTCATTCGTCCACTCGCTCTCCTTTACATGGAAGTGGGGGACCACCTTCCTCTCAAGGGGGAAGCACCAACCCACCTAGCCCCCCTCAAGGGTCAGGTTCACAACACACTCACACCATGGCCAGAGCTAATCCTCCACCCCCACTACAGATGCCATATTTGGCCTCTCTCAACATACCGGATCTAAGCAAACTCACCAATGATCCTATATTGCATGCTCCCACATGGCCTGCAATGCCCACCAAACTACCTTCGGACATACCAAAGTTTGAAGGAAAGGCAGGCAATGACCCTGCCAACCATGTCATGACCTTTCACCTATGGTGCTCTTCCAATAGCATTATGGATGATTCCATCAGACTGCGATTATTTCAACACACACTCACTGGCCCATTGGCCAAATGGTATGTAGAAGAAAAATCAGGGTCCCATGCGACTTTTGAGTCCTTGGCCAAAGCATTCTTGACCTTCTTCCAATTACCAATCCTCCACGACAATGGTCTAGAACTACTTTCTAATTTCAAACAAACCTCAACCACACATATCGCTAACCACATTCACGAGTGGTGTAGCCAACGTAGTTTTTGCAAAGCAGAAACCACCAAGCAACAGTGTCTTGACTGGTTTCTTAGATCACTGGTCTCTCTCCTCGGTAAGGATGTAGCTTCCACCTTCCCTCAATCTGAAGAGGAAGCCATCAGTAAGGCTCAACAATATGACCTCATCTATGCACAGTTAGGGTACTTATACACTGTACTTCCTGATCTTCCAAAACCTTTTCCATTTGGCCAAGACAAACTTGGGATGTCTCACTCAACAGATGGACTGATTGGTACCACCACTCACCATGGTCCACAACCCCAACCACCACCAATGTATGGAACAACTCAATACCCGCCGGCATACGGGGGCACTTCTTATTACCCCCCACCCCCTTATCAACAACCATACCCTGTTGCTATACCTCCACCCATCAGTGGACCACCGCCGACACTCCCCATACATCCACCTATTCAAACGAACTCCAGTACCCCCTCTACCTCAGCTTATAGTACTAGCAAAATCACTATGCCTTCCTATGTACCTTATGGATCGTTACCACCACAGAATCCGTACTTCCCATTTCCTGGTCCCCCACAACCCATGGCTCCTCCACATCCTCATGCGGGGGTGAATTTTGTTCAACCCTCTATCGTTCAGCAATACCAAAATTTTGAACAGATGAATATGGCCAATCCAACCCATCCTTCGAACAATGCCAAAAAGAAAGGATGAAACAGGAACAACAACAACCCAGGTCAAGGTGGGAATCAACCCCAGCAGAACCAATCCACTGGGGGCAACCAGAACCAAGGGAATCAAAACCCCCAGGGAGGCAATAATAATAGGCACCAAGGGAGAAATAACAATAATGTTAAAACCAACTTCCCTTGTGCCCTTTGTGGTGAGTTCATCCATTACACTCATCATTGCCCCCAAATCGTTGATTTCAAATGGTTGAAAGACTCTGGTAGTCTTCCCCACCCTCCAATACCACCCGCCCCTCAGCAGGCACCACAACAATACGTGCAACAACCCCCTCCTTCCATGATGCAGAATCCTATTCCACATCAAGGTGTGATAAACATCCAATAGGAAACACAGCATCCCCCACCTCAGGTGGGACAATACCTCAACCCAAACAATCCAGCAGATTGCACAATTCTCCTCACTAGTGAGGAAGAAATCCTTCTGCAAACACGTAATCGACAGTATCATGCACCCGCTGAGTCTCCTCCCATCCCTCCAGAGACAAACCCCGCACTGATGGGACCCCTGTTGGTGATTCCTCGCCCTACCACCGAGCCACCTCTTCACATCCCTCGCATCCCATTACACAGGAATGTACACAACCCACAGGCTAGGGCAGCTCATAACTTTAGTTTGGTAAACGACTTAGCACAATCCCTGGATGCCATGTCAGTTTTGGAGGTCCTCCAGACTTGTCCCACTCAGCGGAAATCATTACTTTCCTCTTTAGGGGCAGTCAACCCTGCAGATACCCGACTCATTACCTTTGATATTGACAGCGGAGAACCTTTCCTTCCCGCCTTGATCGCTTTTCAAATACCAGTAAAAATACGGAACATCGCAGTTCATTGGTGTATCATCGATGAAGGTGCATCTACATGAATTATGTCCAAAACTGTATGGCAGAAACTTGGTTCCCCCGAACTCATAACCTCTGCCATCACCTTACGAGCTTACGACGGACGACCATCGTCTCCTGAAGGGCTCTTCCAAAATGTCCCCGTCGAACTCGGGGGAAAGACTATTCTCATCGACATCGAAGTTATCGACACCCCACTCAATTATAATAGCCTATTCAGTCGTAGCTACATGTACTCTATGAAGGCAATGGCATCTTCCATCTTTCGGACAATGATGTTCCCTCTGTTGGGGTCCTATAATTATAGGCGAATCGATTCTTCGACTGTTGATTTGGTGTTTTCCCTCGTGATGACGAAGTATGGCTCGGTTGATCCCGTTTCCTCCCTCCATCTAGTTCGCTCGATCCTCCATCATTCTGTTGCATCTTTCATCCTCCGCTGCGCCTTCACTCCCTTGTCTTTTCAACCCATTGAATACGCCTCACCCGCCTTCTATCCCTGAATAAATGGACTTAGGATAAAAACATTAAGTTAATAATCCCAGTTAGTTAGATTAAATAAGTAAGGTTAGTGTAGTTAGGATAGGTTGAATTAATTAATAAACAACTAGTTTAATAATTGATTAATTATTAATTAATTATTAATTAATCAATTATTAATTATGTTAAAACCTAAGTTAGCAACTAAGTTAGTTTTTGGGTTAAATAAAAATATTAAAAACAATTTAAAATAAATAAAATTAAAAAAAACAAAAACCAAAAATATAATACAAATTATAATATAAAAATATTTAAAATAAAACATAAATCAAATACATAAAAAATATAAAACAAATAAAACAAAATGAACAAAACATAAAAAATACGTAGCAAACCAAACATATTATAATATATTATATTAAAAACAAAAATTAAAAAAAAAAAACACATAAAACAATCCTAAATAATCCTAAGTCATACCTCACCTACCCCCTCACGTCACTTTCCACTAAACCCCCCTCATACCTCACCCCTACGTAATACTCCACTCACCCATCCCCTCACATCACCTTCCACTCAAACATTCATACTCCCGCCCACACCTACCTCCACGCGCCCTCACGTCACCATCCACTTACTTATACCCCCACACACATTCCATATATTAAAACCATTCAAACTCATGACTAATAAAATCAACGCACCATAATTTTTCCGGACCCCCCCTCACCTTCCGAAATTTAACGAGAGGGGGGGGTCCGGAATTTGAAATAATGTTTGGGTACATCTGAATGGCCCAGGGACGGCCACCTATATCAATGGTCCATATTTAATTACGGACCCCCCCTCCCGTTCTACATTTAACGAGGGGGGGGGGTCCAGAATACCGCTTACCACGCAAAAAACCAGTTTCCTCAAAAATTTACCATTTTTGCCTGTTTTACCACATCCTCTTCCAGATCAATTTTTGGGCAAACGAAGATGGATTTTAAAAATCCGAGAGCGGTATTTTCTCAGAATGGGCTGAGGAACAAAAACCTCTTTCAGTTTTTGCAACGGAGTTACGAGAAGAGATTATTGAAGACATCTTCGAGGCCTATTTTTCCAGAATTTCAATTTTCCGTTTCAGTCCCGATCTTGCAGGAGCTGTTACGGCCAGCTGGGAATGAATTTGGTGAAACAGAAAGAGGTTTTTGTCCAGAACATGCCCATATACAATAAACGCCTTCAGTTTTCTCCCAATTTTCATCATTAAATATAAAATCATGTCTGTTTGGACCCCTTTTTCGCAGATAACCGGTCCGTCTTTCATGGCAGAAAACTCCAAATTTTGTGGGAGTGGTGGCTATTTTTGGCCGAGGCGGTTACACCGACTTCCGAAACTTATTGAAATGATCTATCCTATTTATTCATATTATTTTAATGTAAAAGGGTTCGACCTGTGAGGTTCCTAGAGCAGGGGTTGTGTATGAACAGAGAATATTCTCTGTAATTTTGAGATGAGCAATCAGCAATGAACATGTTTTCTTTTACAGGATTCTTGTGTGGTGATATTGGTGGTGTTTTTCTCTGTTTAATGTTTTTCCTGTGATCATTATGCTTGTTTTCAGTTCTTATYATCWGAAGGAAAGTAATAGAAGHAGAATTTATCAGCAGATACTCTGCCTCTGAGMTTTTGATGATCTTTATGTTTTCTGCTAAAGCTTAGTTCAGGAATTCTTAGCTGCTCCTGTGCCTAGCTTTTATCTCCCCTATTTCTTCCTCAAATCAATACCATTAAAACTCAATTCGATTCAATATTTCTGCTACCTTGCCCTGTGAAAGAACGTTTTCCATATCTGAGAGTGAATCACATTGTTTAAAGTGCAGACCCCATTTGCCCAATGGCCCTCCTTACTGTTCCAAATCAACCATTGAAAAACCCCAACCCATTTTCTTCATAACTAGCCTAATACCTCTTCAAACAAAACTATATCAGACAGAGAGATCCCTCTCTGAGTCTTGGAGGGCTAGATCCAAGACTCGAAGTGGTTTTGATGTTGCCTCTGTGACTGCCTCACAACCTTGGGAAAATAACAGAGTGCTAACACCCTCACAATGGAAAGATCGTTACTATTGACCAAGTCTCACATTACGAGCCTAATCCATCTGCCAACATCGATAACATTCTTCCTCTCATCCACACGAGCCACAACGCATACCCACTCGTCGAGATGGGTCCTGGAATTTTCAAATATCCATCATTGTTAGGAACTTACCATGGAGCACCACCACTCCTTCATTCTTCCAATCAAGTATGTGTCGTATCATCTAACAGAACTCATACAGAGGATACCCTTCCTCCTACAGAGGATTCTATCATATCTGATGTCCCACTCATTGCAAAACTCCCCCCTCAAGAACCTCTTGCACACTCGTCGACCCCACCAGTCCACGATTCCACCTCTCCCCAAGGACATATCCCAGTTTGGGAGACAGTTCACCAAGACATCACCCAAATTCCCTTCTTTTACCCTCTACCAGGCATCGAAGCTTTCCATGTAGCCGCAACACTTACCCTACCTAATATGGTGTTAGCAATTCTAGTTTGGTATTTACACCCACCAGAGATGGTCCCTCGACCATCCCTTCCCCCCCAAACAGAAGGAATCCCCATGACGATTCCCATACTTACTCCCACCATACCCCCTACACCCCTACTCACTAACCCCCCTGCCACAGCTAGGGGCAAGAGAAAGAAGAAGAAGCCCACAGCTCCACTTCCTCCACACATCCAACCTCCTTGCGCACTATGTGAGAAAGAGGGACACCAAACCAAAAATTGCCCATCTCTACCAAAGTTACGAAATTTGATTCCACTCAATCAAACTCCCCCAACACTCGCCACTATAGCCAGTACTGCCACTACCACCCCCCATTCCAGTAGTAAAGGGTTGCAGACCAAATTCACTTGCACTATATGTTCAGAATATGGCCATTATACCCACCGTTGCCCAGCACTGCCACACTTTTGGCAGACATTAGTCGCAGTACACCAGAGCTTCCAGAGCAACCTCAGTCCTACTACATCCTCCTTAACAAATATCACTGACATCCATTATGTCACCACTTCAGCCAATTAACGTATGAGACGCCCTTTCTCTCTATGCAACTCATTAGATCATTTTACATACCAGTGTCCTATGATCCTTGAATACAGGCAATGCCAATTGACCCTGCTTCAACAGCCCGCAGAGTCAATAGTTGACATTACCTCGTCACTCCAAACCTAAGGCCCTTCCAACGCCTCCATGGTTCTTAGATGACTTATCTGAGGATTCACCCCCCAATCCCCCCAACTCTCCCGCTCATTCCCCTACGAACATTTTTCACCCAACTACCATGGGTACTCCTCAGTACTTCAATATCTAGTTTATGTCAAGTCAACCATCACCATCTCCTCGTGTTTTTCCCCTTGCTTCTTCCTCACCAGGGGGCAACCACACGATAACAGTCACCAATATCACTCTTCCTGACCTCTTATATTCCCGTCACATCCACTGTGACGAGGAAATACTCAAAGAGTTCAATAACCCAGACTACCCCTGGGATGCGCTACACCACCGTGCACTCTTCTTTCCACAGGAAACCTTCATGCCTCCTAACCAACACCTCATCTACGCAATCGAAACCAAGGATTTTATCCCATCAGGGCCTATCGACTGGTTTAAAAACCCCATTCCTAACCCTGATGATTTTGAAGAAGGCAACATGGCCAACATTTCCCCAACCATTAAAATCGACATTTCCATTAAAAATGGCATCATCGAGGAAATCACCATTGGAGCTGCTTGCACTCCTCAGGAAATCACCGCCTATAAATCCCTCTTCCAGGACTATTAGGATATCTTTGCCTGGTCATACACGGAAATGCCTGGCCTCGATCCCTCTATCGTCGAACATCGCATCGACACCTGGCCTGACATTACACCAGTTCATAAAAAACAACGACCGCTACACCCATCCAAAGTAGCGGCCATCAAAGATGAAATTGACAAATTACGTGCTTCCGGGTTCATTTACCCCATTGCCTATACATCATGGGTTTCCAACCCTATACCCGTTAACAAAAAAAGGGGCACTATCCATTTTTGCACAAACTTTCGCGATCTCAATCATGCATGTCCCAAAAACAACTTTCCAACGCCTTTCATCGATCAAATTATCGATGAATGTGTAGGCCATGAGGCTCTATCCTTTATGGACGGATTCTCTAGTTATAATCAAATTCAAATTCACCCTGCCGATCAGTATAAAACCGCATTCACTACCCCTTAGGGTAATTTTGCATATCGTGTCATGCCTTTTGGCTTAAAGAATGTCGGCACAACTTTCCAATGGGATATGACATACATCTTTCATGATCTGGCTCACATCATCCTCGCCTACTTGGACGACCTCACAGCTCGATCCAAGAAACACACCCAACATCTTGACGATTTACGAATCATCTTTCAACGGTTTCGTTAGTACAACATCCACTTGAATCCTCTCAAGTGCATGTTCTATGTCACCATAGGTCACCTCCTCATCTTTATCATTTCCCAAAGCGGTATTACCGTGGACCCCCTCAAAGTCCAAGCTATCACTGAAATTCCACCTCCCCAGAATTTACGTCAACTTCAGAGCTTACAAGGCAAAGCTAACTTTCTACAACGGTTTGTCCTAGACTACGCCATACACGCACATGGTTTCCTTCGCTTACTACGTCACAACATCCCATTTCACTAGGATGACCATGCCCAATAGTCATTTGATGACCTTAAAATGGTGCTCTCCAATGCCCCTTTAATTAGTGCACCTGACTACAATCGTGACTATATCCTATACGTATCAGCATCAGTTGTGTCAGTAGCAGGAGTTCTCGTCCAACTAGGTGATGACAATCGTGAGCATGTCATTTATTATGTTAGTAAAAACCTCTTAGGGCCACCCTTGAAGTATAAATACGAAGAGAAACTTGCTCTTGCAGTCGTCCTCACAGTCCAGAAACTGCGCCACTACATTCTACTTCGCACAACCAAGGTCGTAGCAGAGTCCAACCCTATGCAGTACTTTCTCAGTCGTTGGCAAGTTAACGGAAAATTTTCTCGATGGATTGTCATCCTTCAGGAGTACGACCTAGAGTTCTCAACACCCAAGAGTAAGAAGGCCCTCATTCTCTCCAAACTTGTCATGGCCCTCCCCTCTGACACCACCAATACCCCCGTCAACACCGACTTTCCCAATGAACACCTCTTTTACATCACTTCGGATGATCCTTGGTACGGCGACCTCCTCGACTACCTTCGAATTCAAAATTTTAGTAACCACCTTTCACCAGAAGATCGTCGTCGTATTTTCCATCAGGCCCCCCGCTACCTCCTCATCAGAGACATCCTATACCGGCAGGGATTCGAAACCATTCTTCGTCGATGCCTGACTATTGATGAGGCCGATAGAGTCTTAAATGACTGCCACAGAGGCACATGTGGGGGCCATCTTTCAGGCATATCCACTGCTCAGAAGATTATCCGAGCAGGTTACTTTAGGCCTACCTTGTTTCACAATTGCATTCACACCATGAAACGATGTGAGCAATGTCAGCTTTATGCCAATAAAGCCCAAGCTCCCCCCGCTCTTCTTCATCCCGTCATCATTGTTGGCCCTTTTTGTAAATGGGGCATTGACTTCATGAATTGTAATCCCCCTTCCAGCAATGGTCAAAAATACATTGTCTTCGTCGTCGATTACTTCACCAAATGGGCAGAATCTATGTCCACCTTCAAAAACACCGCTGACACCGCAGCACGTTTTTTCTTTAACCACGTCATATCTCGCTTTGGAGTACCACTCCAACTCATTTCTAATCATGGGAAACACTTCAAGAATGAGATCTTCGTCGAACTCTCATCTCGATTAGGATTCTCTCACGAGTTTGCCTCACCATATTACCCTCAGTCTAACGGACAGGTCGAAGCAGTTAACAAGGTCCTCAAGACCATGTTACAACACACGATTAATAAACATAAAACCAATTGGCATCATATGTTATTTTCCGCGCTATGGGCTTACCATACAGTTGTGTAAATAGCTACTGGTTTCACACCATTTCATCTAGTCCATGGGGTTGAGGCCACTCTCCCCATCGAGTGCGAAATTCTCACCTTACGCACTACAATTGAGCTATTACCTGACACTGCTCCAATGGAGCAGCGCTTGCTGACCTTAGAGTCTCTAGATGAAGATCGTCAATCTTCATTACAGAACAACGAGGAAGCTAAAAAATGATCTAAGGCTACCTTTGATCGACGTGTCAACCTTCACTCATTTCACGAAGGCGACCTCGTCCTGGCTTACGATATAGCTCATGATACCTTTGGCCATGGAAAATTAGAGTCACTATGGCATGGCCCATACATTATCCAACATTGCCTCACCAAAGGTGCATATATCCTGGCCTCCCCCGAAGGCCTCTCTCTCAAAGAACCTGTCAACGGGTTGTATTTAAAGAAATTTTATGCTTAAATGTAGTCATTCTACTTTAGTTTATTTCTTTTATAGTGTTTCTAATCATTTTTCCATCCCTCACATCTAAACTATCATTTGTGTTATTGACATATGCTTCCTCCACCGGCCTACCACATCAGTTACACCGACGGCACCAGCCGTTGGACACAAAATCTCTCTTCGGCCGCTTGGGCTCTCTACACCCCCTCACATGAAATGGTCCATTCGAGCGGCATATGTTTGGGTTCAGCAACCAACAACCAAGCCGAATACACTGTCGTCATCGACCTCCTGGCTGATGCCCAACATAATCATATTCATCACCTTAGCATCTTTCTCGACTCTCAACTAGTCATTCTCCAAATCAACAATGTGTACCGCATCCACGATCCTTGCCTCTTTCACAAATACCTGCAGGTTAGATTTTATCTTGACATTTTGATTCCATTACATTTACACATATTCCAAGACAATTGAATCAAATTACAGATAACCTAGCTAATATTGTGTTAGACTGGCATATATCACATCAACCTACCTCTACACATACATAAACATATCAACAACCTGTCATCGCATATATAGATTAGACATCATCAATACATTAGCAAAACACATGTAAACACCACATAGATCTCAAAATGTATACTCATGTATATATTGAAAGGTCCACAGTGCCATCAAAATGTTTACATATAAAAATACAACTATCCGCAGGCCAATGAAGCACCTCGGTACAAAATGGGCTCACCAGCCTATATACAAAAAATACATCAATACATAGAGCACCACTCATGGTGCCTCTAGAGCACCACAGCCTACCCCTCCCTCAGGTGGTGGCGGCCCACCACCACCTTCCCCTCTCTCAGGCAGTGGTGGTCCACCCCCTACCGGTCCCTCCTACCCCAATGGAAATCATCCAGTCATCGCAGCACCAGCCACTGTTGCTCATCGTACTATGGCCCGCCATGGCAGCGAAACCCCCACACACTGCTCCAGGATACCCTCATCCTGGATGCAATACCACATGTCCTCAGGCACATCCTATAACACCGCCTTCAGGCGACGGCATATGTCCTCAAAATCTACTCCGACAGTCGTCGGAGGAGCATGTGATGGCCTAGCACCAGGGTCATAAAACTGGCGTCTCCTTGCTTCCCTCTCAGGATCATCTGGTCACACCACGGCGTCCTGACACCGATGTCTCTCTCCCTGCGGCAGTCTCTCCGGCTCTCGTCGATCTGGCGCTCTCTGCAACTCCACCTCACGCCCGCGATGTGCCACATATGCACATACAAACAAGAAACAGATAGTATCAGCATCTATATCATATAAATATGTCATGCTATCTCAAAACACACAAAAAACATACATATCAACATCATCAACATACCTCGGCAGTCAAACACCTCCCCTGGAGGTAGCACCATGTTCGAATCCTCCCGGAAGTCAACCCCAACATAGGGGTACTGCAATATCACCTGTGGCATCTGCCACCATACCTGCGCTGCCTCTGCAGTAAATAAGTGGCCACCCTCACCACCACCATGGCGAAGCAACATATTCGAACACCATCTTAGTCACGGCTCTTGCGCCCCTGGTGCACCCAATAGAATCCTAGGGTGCAACATTGGCACCCTCTCCAGAAACCAGGCCACTAGGATGGACCCGAAGGCAAACTCCCCAGCATCCGTGGACCGATAATGGTCCAGCTGCCCTGCCATCCTGGCATGCAGCGTCAACCCCCAGGCAAAGTTCTCATCAGACAACACTCTCTCCATCACCATCATCTAGCCACCACTAATCTGCTACATCACCACCGAACCATAAACTCTCACAATCATCACTGCTATACAACAATGCACTAGGGAATCCATTGCCCCAATGCTCACGACTGTGTTGGACATAAAGTTTGGCCCCGAACAATATCTCTGGCCAACCATCACTAGCGGTGTATTTCTCGATAGCACCGGCTCCACCGGTAGGGGCATTCCCCGAAATGGGAGCCCAGTCAAAAAATATACATCCTCCACCGCAGTGAACAGAATCTGCTCTCCCCGCACTATGAAGTAGTGCAGGTCTGGACTCCACATCTGGATAAGAAGCTGTAGGAGATACTCCTACGCCCATATCAATGGGCACTCAAAGAACTTCAGCAGCCCACAGGCTGCCAAAATCGCACGTACACTTGGCTCCTCAATAGCCACAACATCTCACAGCTGGGACCAATCTCGCTCTCACCAACCAATTGGCATCGTGCACAAATCTCACCTGCAACACATAAAACCATCCTAAGTCAGCCACATGGACAATCAACAACATCAAAAAAGACATGTTTTACACCCATCAACCTTGCCTCCACGGCGTAGTTGTTTAACCCACAGGCGCACACACATGCACACCTGTACACCCCATAGGCTCACACGTGTGCATGCCTATTCACTACACAGGTGCACACATGTGCGTGCCTACTACCGGATCTCCCACGCACGTGGGGCCCACACCCATAAACACCCCTTGTACAACCCTCCATACAGCCCTTGCCCAAAAAATGAAACCCTAATTCTATGCAGGATGATCAGACCACTAACCTAAATCTTGCGAGTCCTCGATCAGATGCCTCGTCCTCCCAAAATCTCACAATCTCCTCTGAATGCTTCTTGTCCAATTACTATAGCAACAAGTACAAATGAGGTGGCAATGTGGGCCTTACAGCTCTATATAGACCTTTTTTCCAAACTTCCACTCACCATTACCGGAGCTCCAGGCGTCCATTTCTCGATCCATCTTCAACCACGGGATTAGCATCCATTATCTACATCACGATAGTCCCTGGGCCTCTTTTTATCCTGAGCCCTCGGGACGCCATTTTCCATACCCTGATCAGGTACGCATGTGCCTATTCACACTTATCAAATACATGCTCATATATTCGATTCTCTTCAGATATTTTTCACGTCGGGTATTTGGTTTTCATGTGTGCAGGTACTTGGTCATCATACATCGACACAACTCCTTTAGGTATATACTCAGCACTGGCATGTAGTCATTCCCTCTGAATCTCCCTTACATTTCCAGTCACACCCTCTGACATTTTCCTCTAGGCTCCCCATTTCCGGCTCTACAATACCCACACCTCCATTTGCATCTTCGGTACTGTCACCTGGTAGCACTCTTACCCACATGAGTTGTCCCATTCATAGCACCCTTTTGCACTTTTGACACTCATGTTGTTTTTCAAAACCCTTTAGGGATGGGAGTCTCGATAGTCTTACATCATGTCGTGAATAAACCACATACTCCTTCTCCTCATTTTGCTAGCTTTCTCAACGGACTCCCATATTATCTCTCCATGGTTCTATGATTGGGTTGCACCTCCACAGTAGCATGAACCCTACATTTCATCCACAATCTGTTTACCCATCTGCAAATCTCCCTTCATTTCACCTACCTCATACAAACACCCACCCATGGGGCCCCCGTCCTCCATCAGTTCTCCGAGCAAATTATGCCTTACCTAGGCCAACCATATCACACTGGGGCACCCGTTTCTGTATTTGTACACTTCTCCCCAATTCTTCATTATTTATTGTACAAATGCCTTTGTTTCCGATCATTACATTACCTTTTCATCGTCACTTTTGGCGACCTGCTTCCCTTTTTGGACAACCGCAACCCATGTCACCCTTGGTTGGAGCACTACTTATCATCCACCCTTGTCAGCATCGTCCAAATATTTAGAGTACCCCACAGACCACATACCTTTTCCCTCTGAATTTTTTCACCTTGTCCTGCCTCTGGCACAACTTATCCTCGGTCTTGTCATCCCCCTGACACTTGACATCGTTGAACGGTTGCGGCCACTTTTACCTCACATATACTCCAACCAAGGGCAGTCTTGAGTCTTCCTACCTCTTGAATTCATCCATGTACCTCCTCCACTTCCTAACCTCACCTAGTAGATTTCACGAAGCCATTTTCTTCTGGGAGTCGCGTCCTCCTTTTTTTTTCAACATCAACACAGTTTTCCAAAAGGGCGACAGTATCTTGATTCTCATTACCCACCCAATGAGAGATCTCGGACGGCACAGGACGAAACACAATTGCTCCCTACTCTTGTTGACCCCCATAACATTCGACGTCAACACTTTCTCATGTTACAGTGGGTCTTACTTTGCGACTACTGCGTTTAGTTCTTTCACTTGTCGAAGACCTCTGAACTTGGTTGGGCTATCAATGCCCACAGAATCAGTGATACTTATTACTGCGATCACTGCCTACTATTCAAAGTATGTTCATCCGCAGAATTATCTTTTGCCTTTATCATGACTGCCCCTAAGGGCGCTGCAGTTGTCTACACCAACACTTCATTCTTCTTTTTTGAGTTACATGACACGAGCATGGGGAATGCCCACCTCGTTTGTACAAAGTTTTCTTTTTCACACACCTCATGGAAGGTTGGGTTCTACCAGTTCCTTTTTCCCTCCAACGGATCGCTCTGGTCGATCCCACTATTTCTCTCTTACAACAACACTCTTAGTAGAAGAAACATTGATGGATTTCGGCTATACGTATGCTCCTAACCTCATCCATCAAGGGGCATTTGTTATCACTGAAATTTCGTCCGCACATGGTTACAAGAATTCAGCATCGTCAAACAGTGATGAAGTCATGCATGGACCTGAATTAACACCAAAGCATTCATAAAGGGTCAAAAACTATACAAAATAGTGAAAAATTGAAGGGTGCTATAAAGACACTGGGCATGCGCGGAACAGGAATGCAGAAATCACGCACGATGCACGACTGTTATCGCAAAAATCCACGCACCTGAGAAATGACGCATTTATGAGAGTGTTCAGCCTCCCACCCACTTATGGTTCAGCTCCCAAGCCGATTTGACACTCAAATATGGACTGGATTCGACTGGATGGTTGGTCAAAGACCTAGAAATGCCCTAATTAGCCTCTTTACACACTACAAACTAGTTGAACAATATCTCAAAGGAATGCTATAAAAAGGCCATGGCTACACTTCATTTTTCAAGGAATTCAAAGCAATGTTATGCTGCCATTATTCTCTTGAGGACTCTATCCTTTCCAAGAGTATACTTGCATCATTGCACTGGGCAATCCATCTCACCCCTTGAGTGGATTAGCAAAGAGTTCTTTCACCATTTTCATTTTTATTTGTTGTAAGAAGAGCTTACTTGTGGGGGTCCAAGAGCCCTCCCTTGGAGGAAGAAGGGCCTCATAGTCCCCTTGCTTCTCGATGTTTTCTTTCACTAATATCAGCCTTATCATTGGTGACATGGGTCTCATTCTTCTTTTTGTCTCTATGTCCCTATGCTTATAAATTTAGTTGTTATTTCATTTCTTAGTTTAATTCTTAGTTGTTGTTTTATATTTATTTTTCTAACTCTTTTCTTTGTAGTTGTCCTACTCAGCAAACCCAACTGAGCTTGCAAGCACCTCTATTTTTCTCACTAAGGTGACGAAAGAGGCGCAACACTTAAGTTATAGTTTAATTATACAAGGTACAAAAATATTTATCTATTACGGTTGATAGCCGAGCAAATGACTATGGGTGTTCTCCTTTCCATCCAACCCTAGGCTCAAATGCACTCACTTTTATAATTATGGCCACCCCCGTGCCAAGCCATGATACTACTAGTGTTGAAAAGTCAACAAGAAACATGTGTCTAATTTACTTTTCCCTTAAATAAATTAGACAATAAATATTAATTTATTATTTCATTCATAACTAAGTGAGTTGGATTTGTAACAGAATTATAAGTGTAGTTAAGTGAGTTAAGATCAGTTGTGCTAGTTGTAAATAAACATGCACTAGTGAGAGTTCAGTTAATCAGTGAACTCACGTGCAACTGAAGATTCACCATGGTTAACTACATGCATGTTAGATCCAGTGGAGACCCAGTTGAGATAACAGGTGAAAGGGACAGTTTGGCTATCAGTTGTGATTTGATCACACATGCAGTGGATATGCTTCTGAGCATGTGCAAACTAGGAAATTAGATTTGATTGTGAGAATTCCAATTGAAGAGATTGTGTAGAGGAGGCAGGTTGTCTGGACATGAAGAATTGGCACATGTATTTGCTAATTTGTGTATGACAGTGTGAGACAATTGTATTGTATTGAGAGCTCTTGGATTAGAGTTTTGTATGAGATTGTTTCATGATTCATGATATACATAATATATGATAGTGGGGTTTTTAGCTTTACACTTTCCCAGTAAAAACTTGTGTGTTATGTGTTCTTGATATTTCACTTTGTGATTGTGGTTTTGATCGTGGTTTAATTTTCCACAAGAATAATAGTAGAAGTGATTATGTATTTAACAGTGGCATATAATTGTTAGATCAGGAGAATCACAAGAAATACTTAATTTGTATTGAAATTTCTACATGGTATCAGAGCCACTGAGCTACGGAATGAGGTGCGAACATAATTTCATTCTTGCAGGTCCCGTCTCTAGCAAGGTGTGAACTTTAGTACTGTAGACTATGCTCAGTTCTTAAAGCATAAATTATTGCACCCTAGACAAAGGAGAGTTGTGAACTTCAAGGTGATTCTAGCAGGTTTCTTAAGGGATAAATGCAAACTTCCCTCACCCCACAGTGGGGTACAGTGCGAACTTCCCCAGAAGGTTCGCAAGCTATACACTAGCAGGGTGCAAACTTCCTCAGAGATTTTGCAGGCTAAACATAGGTAGGGTGTGAACTTACCTCAGGTTGCTCTCAAGTGGGGTGCGAACCTCCCAAGGCAAGAGGAATTGCAGCAGTCGAGTTTTGGTAGTTGGATAACATTCAAATTTGCAATATTTTCCTGGTGCGACAGTTGATTCAAGATCGAAATGTCTTTCAATGGCTTGAGGTTGGAGTATGCACTCAAGGGAAGCTCTAACTACATTGCTTGGAAGGACAGGATGGAGGCAGTACTCGAAGACAATGGCTTGAAGGATTACATTAACAGAGATGTTCCTAAGCCATATGTGACAGACACTGCAAATCTTGATGCATGGAAAAAGAAAGTGGCAAAGGCAAGGAGGATTCTGTTGGAAGGAGTACGAGACCAAATTGTCTCAAGTCTCCATGGGAA
Source organism: Picea glauca (assembly GCA_000966675.3). NCBI lineage: Eukaryota > Viridiplantae > Streptophyta > Pinopsida > Pinales > Pinaceae > Picea > Picea glauca. The sequence continues at coordinate 122,418 of JZKD02S2357434.1, read as the reverse complement.
AACCACACCACATGCAATGTGGAAGGTTTTGACGGATATGTTCCAAAACAATAGTGACCATAGGAAATTGGCGCTCAAAGATAAACTCAAGAAGATCAAGATGGAGAAGGGCGACACCATTCCAAAATATCTCATGAAGTTTGTCCAATGTCAGGATGAGCTTGGAAGTGTGGGAATAGCATTCGCTACTAATGATTTGGTGAGCTTGGCTCTCCTAGGACTTCCCAAGAGTTGGCACAGTTATCAAGACTTTGTCAATGGAAAGGAAAAATTCTCGTATTGGGAAGGACTATGGTCAGATCTAGTGCAAGTGGAGTTCAGGAAGAACACCAGAGATGGATCTTCATCAAAGAATGATGATGAAGAGGATTGTGCTTTGAATGCCAAGGAAAGGAAAGGGAAAGGCAAGAAATGCCATCCAAAATCCGATTCTAAAGTCAAGAAGTTGGATTTGTCCAAAGTGAAGTGTTTTCACTGTCACGAACATGGGCATCTAGCTACTAACTGTCCATAGAAGAGGAAGAACAAGACGGTTGTTGGATCTGCAACTGGTGAGGCTCTTGTCTCACAATTTTAGCTTGACTTCGCTTTGATCGCATGCATGGCTTCAAGTGCATCGGGATCGATGTGGTATTTGGATAGTGGTGCTTCCTTCCACGTGACGGGAGATAAAGAGTCTTTCATTGACTTGGAGGAGAAAGATCTCAGAATGCATATAGAGATGGGCGATGATGGACGATACAATGCAACTAGTATTGGTACCATTACCTTTCAAAGGGAGTCAGGTAAACCATTTCAATTGAAAAATGTTATGCACGTTCCAGGTCTGAAGAAAAACCTTGTCTAAGTTGCAATGTTGGAGGACAGAGGCTATCATGTTGTTTTTAGCAGTGGTAAAGCCTACCTGCGACATAAAGCAATGGGTCAAGTCAATAATGTAGGGATTCAAGTTAAGAATCTCTACATGCTGGAGGTAGATGGTTGTGATGCCATGATAGGCAAGGCAGAAATAGTGGTGCAATGAGATGAGGGTGAATTATGGCATAGGAGATTGGGCCATCTTCATCATGGAGCCTTGAAGATCATGCAGCAAATATCTACTAGAATTCCAAGGGTAACACTTGCTCAGTTAGATCAGTGCAAAGGGCACACCCTGGGGAAGCATGTAAAGTCCACCTTTCATGAAAAGGAGAATCGTGCTTCAGTGATCCTGGAGAGAATTCACACGAACGTGTGTGGACCATTCTCGATTTCTTCAACAACAAAACACAGGTATTATGTTATTTTTGTTGATGACTTTTCTCGTAAATGTTGGATATTCTTCATGCAGAAGAAGGATCAAACATTCTCAAAGTTCTGTGAGTTTAAAGCATTGGTGGAGAAAGAGTCAGGAAAGAAAGTGAAGGCTCTAAGGTGTGATAATGGTGGAGAATACATCTCTAATGAATTCAAAGACTTCTACAACAGAGAAGGAATTTGAAGAGAACTCATAGTACCTCATAACCCACAGCAAAATGGGGTCACGGAGAGAAAGAACAGAACGATCGTGGGTGTAGCACGAGTGATGTTGCATGATCAAGGCCTACCAATGCATTTGTGGGCAGAAGCTTGCAATACTGTGATTTATGTGCAAAACCATTGTCCTCATAGAGTACTTGGCATGAGTACACCTGAAGAATTTTTTATTGGTAAGAAACCAAATGTTTCTCATTTTAAAATTTTTGGCTCATATGTTTATGTGCATGTGACCAAGGATTCTAAAAAGAAGTTGGAACTGACTGTTGAAGTTGGGATATTTGTGGGGTACACAGAAACACCCCATAATTATCATGTGTATTTGCAAAATAGTAAGATGACTGTTATGCGATGGGATATAAAATTCGATGAGGGGAAAGCCATGCGATTGTCGCTTGAGAGGGAGCTACACTTTCATGCAGAAGAGGAACTGTTGGTTCCCAAGGATGAGTCTCAATATGTGGATCAAGCACATGAGGAGGTTCATGGAGTGGAGGAAACCACTCAAGCAGATCCATCCATAAAAAATGGCAGAAAGCGCACCATGGAATCTAATAGATTGAGACTAGATGTTGCACAGAATGTAGGATCCCCTACTTCACAGCGCAGACAGAGACAGTCTCCTGATAGATTTGCTAGATACATGTCTCTCATGAGAAAATGTATTGTGAGTAAACCATCTTCCTTTCAGGAAGCAGTGTAGGACCCCACTTGGGTTGATGCTATGGTAGAGGAGTATGACTCCATTGTCAAAAATAGTGCATGGGAAATTGTCCCAAGACCAATTGATAAATTAGTGGTAGGATCGAGATGGATGTACAAGGTAAAGCAAGTTGTTGATGGGAGTGTTGAGAAATACAAGGCCAGGTTTGTGGCCCGGGGCTTCTCACAAATTGAGTGGATAGATTATGATGAGACCTTTGCACCTGTCGTAAGGTACTCTTCCATAAGATCCATCCTTGCACTTTCAGTGCAGATGGGCTAGCACATTCATCATATCGATGTAAAAACTGCGTTCCTCAATGGGATCATTGAGGAAGAAGTGTACATTGAACATCCAAAAGGTTTTGAGACCTTTGATAGGGAGTCACATGTATGAAGACTCAAGAAAACATTGTATGGGCTGAAGCAAGAACCCCGTGCTTGGTACACTTGGATAGAAAGCTATTTCACCATATTGGGCTTCACCAAAAGTGAAGCGGATGCAAACTATACCAAATTGTGGTGGAGGGTAAGATTTTAATCATTGTTCTTTATGTTGATGATTTAATACTAACTAGTGATGAGCACCTGATACACTCATGCAAGGATGACCTTGCAAAGGAGTTCAAGGTGAAGGATTTGGGCCTTCTTCATTATTTCCTTGGTTTGGAAATATGGCAGCGAGATGGTGAACTTTTTGTGTCTCAAGGAAAGTATACAAGGGAGATATTGGGTAAGTTTCACATGAAAGGCTGCAAACCCATGGATACTCCTCTTCCAGGAAACTGGAGGAAAGAGGATGTTACTTATGGAGAGGTAGTATATGCTATTGTTTATCGACAGTTAGTGGGTTCGCTAATGTATTTAGTGAACACAAGACTGGACATTTGCTATGCAGTTAACCAGCTAAGTCAAGCGATGGTTAAGCCTACCAAACTCTTTTGGAAGGCAGGTAAGCATGTCTTGAGATATCTGAAGGGAACATCTGAGTATGGATTATGGTACAGATAGACGGATGAGGTGAAGTTGCATGGCTTCACGGATGTAGATTGGGCGGGCAACCCAATGGACAAAAAGAGCACATCAGGGGGGATCTTTAGTATCGGATCTATAATTGTTTCTTCGTACAGCAGGAAACAGAGATCCATGGCACTTAGTTCAGCGAAAGTGGAATACATGGCAGCGAGTCAAGCTGCATGTGAGGCTATCTGGATGAGAAAGATCTCGGTTGGTTTGTTTGGTTCTCATTTAGATCTGACAATGATTTATTGTGATAATCAGAGTTGCATTAAACTCTCGATTAATCCTGTGTTTCATGACAGATCTAAGCATATAGATATCCGGTATCATCATCTTAGAGATTGTGTGCAGCAGAAGATCATGTTGCTTCAATACATTCCTATGGAAGATCAAGATGCAGACATTTTGACAAAGGCACTCACCAAGAGAAAATTTGAATATCATAGAGATAGGATTGGGGTGAAGGATAATTCCTTTCTTGTTGAGAGGGAGTGTTGAAAAGTCAACAAGAAACATGTGTCTAATTTACTTTTCCCTTAAATAAATTAGACAATAAATATTAATCTATTATTTCATTCATAACTAAGTGAGTTGGATTTGTAATAGAATTATAAGTGTAGTTAAGTGAGTTAAGATCAGTTGTACTAGTTGTAACTAAACATGCACTAGTGAGAGTTCAGTTAATCAGTGAACTCACATGCAACTAAAGATTCACCAGGGTTAGCTACATGCATGTCAGATCCAGTGGAGACCCAATTGAGATAACAGGTGAAAGGGACAATTTGGATATCAGTTGCGATTTGATCACACATGCAGTGGATCTGCTTATGAGCATGTGCAAACTAGGCAATTAGATTCGATTGTGAGAATTCCAATTGAAGAGATTGTGCAGAAGAGGCAGGTTGTCTGGACACAGAGAATTGGCACATGTATTTTCTAATTTGTGTATGACAGTGTGAGATGATTGTACTGTACTAAGATATCTTGGATTAGATATTTGTATGAGATTGTTTCATGATTCATGATATACATAATATATGATAGTGGGGTTTTTAGCTTTACGCTTTCCCGGTAGAAAATTATGTGTTATGTTTTCTTGATATTTCACTTTGTGATTGTCGTTGTGATCGTGGTTTAATTTTCCACAAGAATAATAGTAGAAGCGATTATGTATTTAACAGTGGTGTATAATTGTTAGATCAGGAGAATCGCAAGAAATACTTAATTTGTATTGAAATTTCTACAACTAGGGAATCTCTCTCGGGTTCTCAACAAGATATGGAGGTCACTCTCCTTCACTCTACTCTTAGTAGAGATTTTCCATACACCCACTTAGCCCAGGCCTCATCGAGGTTTATCAAATTCCTTCCCAACATCAATATCGCGACCCTCTTAGCTCAAGTTGGGTTTTCTCATATTCTCATTCCACGCACTTATTCCTTCCTTTCAGCAACTTCCTTCCTCTGAGGCTTGACCCTCCTCCAGTTCTCTCTCTACCTCCATATCTCGGTCGCATGCATGACTTAGGCAGGTTATCGACATGTCCTTATGTTTCTTCTGTCAGGAGGCAACCTGTGGGTCAATATTTGGGTCTCGTGGTGATATTTCCTCTTGTCCTCTAACTAACCACTTCTTGTCACTTCTGATATCCCTCCATAATTCCATTCATTGGGGTGGTTGGTTGTTCAACTACCAACCTCCCTCATTAACTGATTTGTCTTGAAACTACAGCTAAGGGAAGTAATATGAATAAGGCTTGAGGTCCTTTAATTTATTAGGGCCTCCTCCCATTCCACTAGTGATATCATGGCTTGTACTTTAATTCTTCACCCCACAATCAGTTTTGGCATTTACAATTAAACAATAATACATTTACAATATTCACATGTCATTGCATGGAAATCACTAATCGTGATCTATTACATGTATTCACGTTTAGAGAGGGGGTGTTACAATACCCTCCCCCTTCAAAGGAGCATAGTCCTCGATGTTCTTTGTTTTCCAACAACACCCACCATGCCTTCTTCTTTTATCCATAACAACAATTGTATTCTTCTTCCTGATATGGTCCTTACTCAGACTTTGGCATTTCAGAACATGCCTACCATAATTTTCAATAACAAGCAAATTAAGCATCATTTCATGAAAAACATTTTATTGTTGTTTAAATTCAAGTTGAAATATTCACAAGTTAGCACAATACTTATATGTGCAGTTCATGGATCTGCATCCATATGGATGTCTCATTAACTTGGCTCATTGCTTTCCTCAACATACCCATTGTGTGCATGATCAAAATCAACATATTACAAAAAATATTAGAGTCTCCTCTTCCTTGCAGTCACTCACCCTCTGGGCCTAGGCTTAGGCATCCCCTTCTCTACTATACAACACCTCGAGTGTTCCATATTTCCTTGCTAGGGATTTATTGCACAAGAATCATTTCAGAGACCTCCCCAAGTCTTACAGCTGAAGCATACCTCATGCCTGCTCTGGAGAAAGTGTACCTTCAACCTGTATCACCCAAACACATCATTCTATGGGTATCATGGCTTATCACAAGGTTCTTATGTCACAATAGTAACATGTTTTCCATGTTTTCTGTCTTTTACAACCATCATATGTCCTCCCAGGACAAATATTTTTACTCTCAACTGTATCACATACATACAAAAATTCATGAGTTGCTTTCATTATTTCGATCAAAATTATTTCAAATCTATCACTCGTAGATTTCAATATCCACATTTCTATTTTCATATATGTTCCATATAGGAACCAGGTCCCACAAACATGAGATCTCTTTCTGATGGTAGTTTGTCTCTTTCATAACCAGCAGACATTGGTCTTCCTTATGGGCTTACAACACAACCATGTCCAAGGCCCCTCCTTCCTGCAATTCATTCTTCACTCAGCCAAACAAACGGTTAGTTCCTCATGCAAATTATATTTTCATTGCACCCTTGTAGTGGCTCACAAACAATTTCATAATTGTGCATACTAACAATTAAATTCATCTATTCAAAAAGTAAATACCATTCCTTACACATGCATTATTTTATCATACCATGTTAAGAACCAAATATCAATATAGCATAGAAAATCCTCAGAAAAAGTACTCAATGCCTTGAAAAAGAGATAATTTCAGATAATAAGCCTCTTCGAGCGGGCAACCTCCTTTTAC
>JZKD02S2357434.1:80187-91928 GCA_000966675.3 Picea glauca | reverse complement strand
CTAAATAGAAAGAGCTCCCCATCGAGGTGACAGTGGGTGGGGAAGCTCCTGTTACGCCGGTTTCTACCTTTGACTCAAGCTATTTAACCTTTCCTAGAAACCGTGCGATAACAGGGCCCAAAAATCAGGACACATGTGCCAAGTACCTTCTTTCTTTAAGATCATCACTATTGGTGAAGAATATGGGCTTGTGCTATGGCGAATTACACCTTCCTCGAGTAATTCTTGTACCATCTTTTTTATTTCATTTTTTTGAGAAAATGGATATCAGTAGGATCTTAAATTGGGGGGTTGACTGCCCGGAAGGAGAGGGATGCTATGATCATGCTCATCTCGAGATGGAGGTAAGGAGGTGGTTACCTCAAATATCTTTGGGTAGTTGTCCAAAATAAGTTGCAGTCTAGGAGGAACTACCTACGAGACCTATTTAGTGACCTAGATGGCATTAAATTGAGAAATCACACCATGGTATCCTTTCTTCACAATTTTTCCATCCTGTGAGAGATGATGATTTTATTAGAGCCTGCTTGGAGACCTTGAAGGGTATAGGAGTGAGCCTCTTGGTGAAATATCATATATAATTCTTGATAATCCATTATGATTGGTCCCAAAGTGTGAATCCATTCCACCCCCAATACAATATCACAACCACCCATGGAAATAGATAGCATGTGGGTTTTCAAATGATAATCACCCATTTGGAGTTTGACATTTTCACAGCATCCCCCACACTTCATAGTACCCCCATTGGAAATGAGAATCTGGAAATTAGAAACAGGGAGGACAAAGAAATGAAGCTCATCAACAAGAGTGTGATGAATACAATTATGAGTGCTACCACTATTAATGAATACCACAATTGGCCTATGTTTGATGTTGATCCGGATTTATGAGAAAAACGAAATGAAACCACATAATTATAATATTAACATAGAGACACAGTGAACAATAAAAGAGATACAGTAAAACTTGACTTCTATCAAATAATAAATATGTTGAAAACTATAAAATGCATATTGAAAACAAGCTTGCTAGAATCGTGGCAGCTTATCTCTGAGAAGAGATATGATGGCTACGCTCATTCAAAAGAAGATGAGTACAATGAGGCTCTGAAGGAATTTTTTTACCATAAACATGAATTCCAAAACCCTATAAATCCAAAAACCTAACCCTAGGAGATGAAGCGCCAAAATTCATGTGGGCCCCGTTGGGGTAAGTTAGTACATTAACTTCCTGGGGACATAACTTTTGCATACAATATTTGTTTAGGGAGCATGATAGCTCGTTGGAAAGGTATTGACAAGGATTTTCATTTAGGGAGATCAATCATATCCTTTTTCCTTTTTTAAGGTTCCTTATCGCGAAAATGCATCGTTTAGGCCCTCAAAATGGCTCTAGAAGTTCAGGAACTGGAAAAACTGCTAAAAATAGTAAGTTTCCAAAAAACATTTTTTAGCTAGTTGGATAGGATGGGTGGCCATCGAGATCCTCCTGGATCAATCCTCACCCATTAGGAATCAATGGCATCCATTTTTTTGAGTTCCCCCATCAAATGAGTAAATTTCTGTTGAATTTGGCCCCGAGTGAGCCACTTGCCTAGGTGAACGAGTTGTCCTTCTTTGACAAACCGATAAAGTTGGATCCTTTGTTGGTGAGTGCCCTTGACCTATGTTTCCATGATCTGATCAGTGGATGCATTCTCCATGCATTTAGGGTTGATCTATGTTGGTGTAAACTGTTCTGTTATCTTTGAGGTGTCTAATAACGATGGAAAATAAGGTCGAAGGAGGTCCACATTGAATATTGGGTGAAATCCAAGGAATGGGGGAAGGTTGAGATCAAAATAAATGTCACCCATAACCTTCATGATGGTGTAGGATCCATAATAGAGTGGAGGAAGCTTCTGATAAGGCCCTATAATAATTATATTTGCAAGCGCAACCAAACTTTGTCTCCCACCTGAAACTGGTGTGGCACCCGATGTTGATCATGGAATTGCTTGTAATTGGAATTGGACTTCTATACAATATCATGAACCTGTTGGCAGATGTGTTGGTTCTACTCAATGAACCAAGTGGCTATGTTAGTTCCTTTTGGAGTATGCGACAAGTCTGCCTGGGTGGCCACAAGGGGTAGTGCAACATCCATGGGACCCAATGGTTGAAATCCCAACCCCACCTGAAAGGGGTTATGGTTGGTTGAGCTATGTATGGATCTGTTGTAGCTATTATGAACATAGGTAAGACTCTCATCCTATTTTCAAGGGTGCTTGGAATTGTACATGCGTACAATGTGCATGATCATTTGGTTGATGACCTCAGTTTGTCCATCCATATGGAGGTGGAAGGCAGTGGACTTGGTGAGCTTAGTGTTCAGCAATGACTAAAGGCTTGACCAAAAAGTGATGAGAAACTGGTTGTCCCGATATGAGAAAATTTTTGGGATCCCAAATTGTACCCACACTTGTTCAAAGAAGAGATTGGCAGTGGTCTCCACTATGATGCTCTTCTTGTAGGCATCCAGAATCTCCATCTTGGAAAAGCGATCAACAACCACAAAACACAGTCATTTCCCCACTTGCTGGACACAAGGCCTAACATGTAGTCCATTGAGATGAATTCCCAAGACCTCACAGGAGTAGGCAGAGGAGTGTACATGACTTGTTTCTTAATGGTCGATTTGGCAATAGCACAAGCAATGCAGGATCAGATATACTTGTTGACATCCTGTCAAAGTTTCAACCAATAGAAATGTCATTGCAACATTTCCACTGTCTTTTCCATGCCGAAGTGTCCTACCACCCAACTATAGTGGGATTCCCAAATCATATTCTCTCACTCACTTGATGGCATGCATAGATGGCCCAAATGGCACAACATCCCATCCTGAAGATGGACATTAGTGATAGTTGTGTTTGCACCCAACATTTGGTAGGTGTTGGACAAGTCATGATATATCTCATAGAGGTGGGGGCATACAGAGGTCTTGTGGCCGCAAGAATTGAGCACTTTGATAAGTGTCAAGACTGGAGGTTGACTGAGGAAATCAATGAATCAATTGGTACTTCTTATTTTATAATTGATGATGAGGTGGAACTGTTGCAAATATGTGGACCACTTATGATGGCGACCATTCTGCAATTTTCCTTCTGTCTGCATGAACTACATCGGCTTATGATCAATGTGGATGACTTTCTCCTTCCTGATAATGTAATGCCTCCATTGGAGGCAAGCTTGAAAAATGGAGTACATTTCTTTGTCATAAGTAGGGTAGTTACAGATGACATATGATAGTGTCTCACTATGATAGAACATGGGGTGAACATGTTGAGTGATGACTGTGCCCACAACATAGTCTGAAGCATATGTCTCGATATCAAAGGGTTGTTGCAAGTCAGGTAATGAAAGCATTGGGGAAGACCAAAATCACTGCTTCAGATCATCGAACACTTTTTTCTGGGAGAATCCCCACACAAATTTTCCTTACCACCACCTCTAGTTATTTGGTTGAGGGCCCATGCAATATGGGATAATCCCAACACGAACCTTCGATAGAAATTGGCAAGGCCTAAGAAGATATGAATCTTAGTGAGCATGGTTGGGGTTGGGAATTCATGGATGGCTTGGATCTTGGATGGATCAACATCCATACCATGCACATCAACAATGGAGCCTAGGTACTAGACCCTGTCCATGCCGAAGGAGCATTTTTCCAAGTTGGCATATAGCTTGTGTTGTCACAAAGTGTGAAAAACCTATTGAATATGTTGGAAGTGTTCTTCCCAAGTCTTGTTGTAGACAAGGATGTCATCCAGATATACCACCGCAAAATAATTAGTGAAAGGCCACAAGATATTGTCCATCATCCTCATGAAAATTTTTGGGGCACTTGTCAAACCAAAGGGCATGACCATCCATTCAAAAATACCTTCTTTTGAATTGAATACAGTTTTTCATACATCTGTCAGTTCTATTGGGACCTGATGGTAGCCAAACTTCAGATCAATCTTACTGAAAAAAATTTCCCCCTTGAGCTAATCAAGGAGATCATTGATTTGGGGAATTAGGTATCGGTTCATGACTGTGATTTTATTTAGGTCCCGATAATCAATGCAAAGTCACCAAGTTTTGTCTTTCTTCTACACTAACACAATTGGGCTTCCACAAGGCGATGAGATGGGTCGGATGCGCCCCTTGTGGAGCAGCTCTTAGATATGATGCTTGATCTCCTCATTTTCTAGCAGAAAACGAAGATATACTGGACCATTGGGTAGCGGTGCACCAGGGGTCATATCGACAGGATGCTTGACCTGACAGTGCAGAGGTACCCCAGTAGGTGATGAGAAGATGTGTTTGTATTCTTCCACAACCTTATCCACTTTCTTATGTTGTGTGGAGAGGTTGGTTGCGGAGGCCATGGATGTGGCTACAACCTTTCACTCACTCTGAGAGAGAATCATGAAGAAGACAAACTTCTCGGTCTGAGAAATGATTTCCTGCATTTCTTGGCAAAGATCAAGAAAATAGCACTAGGTGGTACTACCTCGAGTATCATGTACAATTTCTTGTTCAAAGTAATACTAACACTGTGAGGCCTAGACTCATATAAATCATGACGTTTCCATAAGTAAGGTTGGCCCAAAAGAACATCACAAACTTCATGGGGAGAAACATCACACAATACCTCATCTTTGAATGGCTTAATGTTGTATGACAGGCGCACTTTTGGCTTACGTGAAGATGGCTTCCTTGACAGAGCCATCCAATGGTGTAGGGTTGCAGGTGCGGTGTTTTCAACAGGACTATCTTCTTGAAAACCTTTGTTGATATGAGGTTCTTCTGGCTACCACTATCAATGATGATGTGCAACAGAGTGCCTTTTACCCACATCTGTGAATGAAAGAGGCACTCTCCTTCCTCTGGCTCATTAGGTTCACCAGGATGGATCTTGCTCGTAGAAATAGTGGCACTAGGTTCTATGTCAATGATCTCTCTCCCATTTTCTGGTTCTAAATCATAGTTCGAACCTACATCGGATTCATAGTCTTTTACCTCAGCCACTAATGACTACTTTGAGTGACAATCAACAGTGTTATGCCAGAGGATATTATGGAAGTCACACCACTTACCGATATCTTTCTTCGTCTTCCCATTGTCCTTATTTTCTTGTGGTTTGGAATGGTTGTCCTGAGGTTTTACATATTTTCTTTTTCCTTTGTTATATGGGTTGGGCTACCCGTTTACTGCTTCTCTTGTGAGGGGTTCCCATACTCAAACGGCCTCATCTTTTGTTTCAATTTCTGCTCGATTTTGATGGAAGATTGATAGGCCACGACCAAGGATGATATGTCCAAAAACTCCATTTATGTATGGATATATCTACGCATACCACCAAAGTACTTTAGCACCATATGCGACTCAAAATATTTGATACCCATCTTGGTGCACAAGGTATGTAATACATTAGTGAACCCTGACGTTGTTTAATCTCTTTCCTGCCGCAATGTGGTCCATCTTGTATACAAGTCATCATCACTTCCAATAGGGTAGTATTGTTCCTTAATAGAATCCCCGAAGGAACCCCAAGTGGGTGAAACTACAAATAATGTAAATCACTATTTCCTTTTTCTCATAGAAAGTCTCCCACCAATCTTTGACATGGGGGACGACCTTGAGGAGCGCAAATGTAATATTTTCTCTATTGAAAAATTTGTCGAAAGATAAATATCCTTATAGAAGGTTTAACCATGTATCTACAACATTTGCATCTATTTGACCTTCAAATATAGGAATATCAAAATTGATTTGTACCTTGAATGGGGAGTGCCTCCACTTGAGGTGGATGCGTCGCTTATCGACAACTATCGAAGGATTTGTGAAAAGTTGTCAATCATCTCACTCCCTTGTCACTCAAAGGATTCCTTGAGCAAAATTTTCAAAGGATATATTATCCCTTCATCTTCCTTTGGGCATTCAAGAGAATTTTTCCTCAAGAGAAACAAGCTCAATACCCAACTCTGTATACCCTAACCGTGTTGGGGACATGCATTAAAAAATGACAAGGAGCAAACCGCTCTGATACCACTGATCCAAATTTATGAGAAAAATGAAATGAAACCATGGATTTATAATATTAAAAAAGAGACATAGTGAACAATAACAGAGATACAGTAAAACTTGACTTCTATTAAATAAGAAATGTGTTGAAAATTGTAAAATGCAGACTAAAAACAAGCTTGTTAGAATGGTGGTAGCTTATCTTTGAGAAGAGATGTGACAGCTACGCTCATTCACAAGAAGATGAGTATAATGAGGCTCTGAAGGCCTTTTTTACAAAAAAAAATGAATGCCAAAACCCTAGACATCCAAAAACCTAATCGTAGGAGATGAAGCTCCAAAAGTCATGTGGGCCCCGTTGGGGTAAGTTAGTACATTAACTTCCCGAGGTCATAACTTTTGCATACGATCTTTGTTTAGGGTGCACGATAGCTCGTTGGAAAGGTATTGACAAGGATCTTCATTTAGGGGGTCAATTAGAGACTTTTTAAAATTTGAGGTGTCTGATCACGAAAAAGCGTCGTTTAGGCCCTCAAAATTACCCCAAAAGTTCAGGAACCGAAAAACTGCTAAAAATAGTAAGTTTCAAAAAAATTGTTTTCAGCCAGTTGGACAAGATGGGTGGCCACTGAGATATTCCTAGAGCATATGTATCCCTTGATATTCAATTTTTGTGGAGTCGAGATACCTGAAAGTGTATGAAGTGAAATGAGCAGTTCTAGTGATGCCCCGGGATTGACAACTGGATCTTCAGCATGATCACTGGATCAAGCCTCCTCTAGGTTCAGAGATTCATCTGATGGGATGTATTCATAGAGATAGGAAGTTGAGGCATCAATCTGGAAGAATTTTTGTTCTCTACATTTATGCCCTGGTGGATACTTTTCATCATAATAGTAGCAAAGTCCTTGCTTGCGTCATTTTTCCATTTTAGCTGGAGAGACATTTTGGATGTTCAAGGTTTGGGAAAGGAATATTGGAAAATAGAGCCTTCAGAGATGGTTCCTGAAGGATATTCTCTGCTTCCCTGGATAATTGACACACCTGCAACTAGGTAGTAGGATGATGCATACTCACATGAGCTTTGATGGTGTTCTTTAAGCCACTGATAAAACATTCAAGATAGAATTCATCAGATAAGCCCTCGGGTCTGATAGCCAAATTTTCAAATGTTGTGATGAAGTCTGATACTGATCCATTTTGGCGTATATTTGTGATCTTTCCCAAAAAATGAGATTCATGATCAAAATGGGCACAAACTGCTTTAATGAACATGCTCCAAGTGGGGAATCTAGGATGACACTTTTATGCCATTACCATCATTGCCACTTTTCTTTATCTAGGTATAGAACCCCAACATGGAGTTTGGTCTCATCATCCTAAATATCATGGAGGACAAAGTATTGTTCCATTTGAGACACCCACCCAGCTAGTTTAGAACCATCAAATTTATGCATGTCAATTTTGGGCACCTTATTCCAAGAGTGTGTAGACCCCCAAGGGGAGTGGGACAACTGAGTATGGTCATGTTGGGAAGACTATGGGTCAGTTGGAATGTACTCAACATGATTACCCTTGAGGTTTTGTAGTACCTCTTCTAGTTGTTGGGAGATTGATTGATGGGATACCTTGATGGATTTAAGGCCTTCCTCTAGGGTTGTTTTCCTATACTCCATGTCATCATGGCTTTGGGAGGGGGTAGTAGGCATGGTGGAGGATTCAGTATCCGATAAGGTGTTGGGAGGGAAATATGGGTCAAAAATTTGATAGGTACGAAGGTGATCAATGCAAAAAAAGGAATCCAAAGGGATAGGTGTCAAATAAGGGTGTCTTGGAAACCACAGAAAAAAAAATTATTAAAAGTGAAGGGTACCACTGTGATCAAAATGAAGAGAGCAATTCAATGGGATAGATTACAAATAAGGGTGCTAAAAATCCCCTGATTTTATTTTTTTTACTCCTGCAAAGATATACTCTGAGATGAATAATATTGTAGTGTTGCAATGGCCAAATTCTTAATAGGAAGAAATGTGTAGGAATTTCCCAACTAGAATTAAATAAACACAATTAAACAGCAATAGATCTAGTCGGTTCTATTGATTTGTCCATCCCAAGGGTTAGGGGATTCAAGTGTTCTACAGACAAGGGTTTTCCATGTTTTATATCTCTTTGAAATACGCCTGGGATACAACAATAGTATTTGGAACAATATCTCAGGGAACCAACTAAGGAGGCTAGACTGTACCCTTAGCCGTACTACCCGACTAACCAAGTACGAGAGAGTATATTCCCAAGCGTTGTTCTTGGTCACACTATAGAAGTCATGTGACCGATCAGTTTATCTATGGAGGACTTCAGGATGCCTAGGACGATTTGTATATAGGTGTTCTCTAATGTGCTACGATGCAAAGGGGAACCAACAGGGGTTACAAGGGTGGCCAATAGATGTGCGCTTAAAAACCACTTGTATTTATTGCATGTATGACTCCCCTACCGTGGGTTTATGTGTGTATTGACATATATTTGTAGCTTAAAGATGTCAGAATACATCTCTACCCTAAAAAAAAATTACCCCACAAGTCGTGCCTTGGAAAGAGCTCTGATACCACTTGGAATATTCGAGATATAATATTTTGTGCATAACATAAATATTGAGAAAGCAATAGCAGAACAATAACGATATATCCAGAACAATATCACAATAATAGAATAATAACACAAGAAAAATCTCCTTTATTAATGATAGCAATGTTCACTTGCCTCTTCAAGGGGGAAACCTCCAACAAAGAAGAGCTCTATTACAATAATATTCAAGACAAACTTCACCCATGCCTCCTACACTTATTTATACTAATTCTACCTTCTAAGGAAACTTCTAGAGGAAGATCTTTCTAGAAGAGAGGCTTCTATTAGGTCTTATTACATTGACTTATTCTCATTTATTTATTAGGCCTTATTAACTAATGTCGACCTTTATTGCATAGAAAATATATCCCGCCAACTAATGAACCATGTGTTGGTTGTGGAGCCTAATTATATTCCCGATTCAGAGGTCCTTTCTTTCAGCCATGTTTATACCCCATGAAGTATTTACACCCTAGAAGTATGTACACTCTTCCACGCAGGGGAGTGTAGAGGGGGATTACCCCCTCTACGGGGTCCAGGGGGGCTATCCCCTCGGCTGGGGGGTCCGGGGGCAAGCAGGGCCCTGGTGGGAAAAATTACCTTGTAAAAGTATATTTTAATTTCATTGTAAATCTAGACCGTTCATTATAAGGTCACATATCTAACGGTAGAAGTTATGTTAGGGTTTTTTTTCCTAGAAGGCAACCCTCTCTTATGAGGGAAATTTATTGCAGCTATGTATCATAGCGAATATTATATTATGAGATGAGAGACTGTGAGAGAAATAAGAAGAAGTTACAACAGGTTTGTTGTAGGTTGTATCCCTTCATATGTTGGATAATAATAAAGGAAGGACCTGGAAATTTCTCTGTTGGATGTAGCCCACACAAGGTGAATCACGTAAATCTGTGTCTCTATTGCATTTTGTATCTTTTGTGTTTTGTTTCTGCATTTGTTTTATTTTATTGCTCCATGTTCTTGTTTTTTTCTAACAACTTGTATCATAGGGAAAGGTAACTCGTAGGAAAGGAGGGTTCCTGGTTTGAGTGGGAGAAATGTCGGAAGATGGAAATTTTAGGGTCGAAAAATTTAACGGCCAAAACTACCTGTTATGGAAGATGTAGATGGAAGACTATTTATATCAGAAATATCTATTCCTACCATTGGGTGGAGTAGCAAAGAAACCAATGGCTATGAAGGATGAAGAATGGGAGATTCTTGACAGAAAGGCTCTAGGAACAACACGGCTAAGACTAGCAGCGTCGGTGGATTTCAATATTTCAAAAGAAAAGACAACAAAGGGTTTGATGGATGCATTGGCTAAATTGTATGAAAAACCCTCGACATCCAATAAGGTATTTCTAATGAAGATATTATTTAATATGAATATCTCAGAAGGTGGGTCTGTTGTAGATCATTTAAATGAATTCAATACGGTTACTAATCAACTAAGTTCTATAAAAGTGGACTTTGATGATGAGGTTAGGGCGCTTCTAATCTTGTGCTCATTGCCAGAAAGATGGAACGGCTTGGTCATGGTTGTAAGTAACTTGGTCTCTGGTTCAAATAATTTAAAATTTGATGATGGTGTTGGTGTTATCCTTAGTGAGGAAATGCGACGGAAAAGCACAGGTGAGACATCAAGTAATGCGTTGAACATGGAGAACATGGGATAACAAAAGGATAGAGGAAAGGGCCCAAGAAACCGTGGGAATTCTAGGAAGGGCATATCCAAATCCAAACTTAGAAAGATAGAGTGTTGGAATTGTGGGAAGAAAGGACATCTAAAGAAAGACTACAGATCTCCAAAGAAACAAAGAGATGGACACCAGGAGAGAAATTAGGAAGCAAGTGTAGCAGGTGATGTGTTATAAAATGCTTTGATTCTTTCTATAGATAATATTTTTGAGTCTTGGGTAGTAGATTCAGGGGCTTCATTTCATGCCACACCCCATAGGAAAAATTTTCTAGATTATGTTCAAGGTTATTTTGGACAGGTTCATTTGGGTGATGATGCACCATGCAAAATTGTTGGAATGGGAAAGGTAAAAATAAAGCAACGCAATGGAAACCAATGGTTGTTGAAAGAGTTAATACATGTTCTATATTTAAGGAAAAATCTGATTTCAACAGGGCAGTTGGAAAATGAAGGTTGTATATCCATATTTACAGATAAGACGTGGAAGGTCATCAAAGAATCATTGGTGATAGAAAAAGGAGAGAAGGTAGGTACATTGTATTTATGTACTGGTAATATTGAATCTTCTATCTCTTTAGCTTCTATAGGAGTGGATACAGCACTGTGGCGTCATAGGTTGGGGCACATGAGTGAGAAGGGTATGCAGATACTTCACAAAAGAAATTTGTTACTATATCTTAAACAAATTGATTTGGACTTCTATGAGCATTGTGTTTATGAAAAACAAAAGAGAGTCAAATTTCTCAGAGTCGGAAAAGAAAAGAAGAATGAAAGGTTAGAGTTTGTGCATACATATGTATGGGGACCAGCATAGGTATCATATCTTGGTGGATCTCATTATTATGTTACTTTTATTGATGATGCAAATAGAAAAACTTGGGTTTATTGCATTCGACAAAAATCCTATATTTTTTATACTTTTAAGAAATGGAAATCTTTGGTTGAGAATGAGACAGGAAAAAGTTTGAAGTGTCTCAGATCAGATAATGGAGGTGAATATTGCAGAAAGGATTTTGATGATTACTTTTCATACCATGGGATTTGTAGAGAGAAGACAATTCCAAGAACACCACAAGAAAATGGTGTGTCAGAAAGGATGAACAAGACAATCATGGAGCATGCAAGGAGTATGAGATTGCATGTTGGTTTTCCCTTATAGTTATGGGAAAATGTTGTAGATATTGTTTTTTACTTAATAAATAGAGGACCTTCAAGCTCTTTGGATGGTAGAATTCCAAAGGAGGATTGGATAGGAAAAAAGGTAAACTATTCTTTTTTGAAAACTTTCGGTTGTGAAGCATTTGTCCATATTGATAAAGAAAATAGAACAAATCTTGAGGCAAAATCCAAGAAGTGTACCT
>JZKD02S2357434.1:62365-80137 GCA_000966675.3 Picea glauca | reverse complement strand
CAAGGCTAGACTTGTTGTAAAGGGGTTTGCACAAAATAAAGGTATATATTTTGATGAAATATTTTCTCCTGTTGTTAAAATGACTTCAATTAGGACTATTTTAAGTCTTGTGGCATTGCATCTTGAACAATTAGATGTTAAAACAACCTTTCTCCATGGGGATTTGGAGGAAGAGATTTATATTCAGTAGCCACAGGGGTATGAGGTCAAAGGGAAGGAGAATTCGGTATGCAGGTTGAAGAAGATCTTGTATGGACTAAAGCAAGCTCCAAGGCAGTGGTATTTGAAGTTTGACAGGTTTATGACAGAACATGGTTATAGTAGATGTCATTCTGATCACTGTGTTTATTTCAAAAGGCTAAAAAATGGAATCTATATTATTTTTCTATTGTATGTAGATGACATGCTTGTTGCAGGGTCTAATATGGAGGATATAAATGTGTTTAAGAAGAAATTAGCTAATTCATTTGTGATGAAATATTTGGGTATAAACCCTAAAATCATAGTAATAGTTGTACTAGAAGAAGAATTGGTTTCCCACACTGCTACTTCATATATATATATATATATATATATATATATATATAAGCAATGGCTGCTTAGACACAATATTTACACAAACTCTATGCATGCACATAATTGAGCGATTCTAGATAATTCTATCATAGAAATATGTACAAGTATAATTCTAGCAGTCATTACCATGACAAAATTGCATAATTACCCGCTCCTCTGGTGTAATTATGTCACTAACTGTGTATAAACAAAATTTACAGGTATAAGAGACTCTTAACAGAATATGCTCGCAAGTATAGTTATAGTTGTGATCATCACTATTTGTAACATATAATTGTCATATCCGCACAATCCTGGAAACAATAGTCAAGGAGAATTACAACAGTAAAAATCCGTGACAACAGTCACATACCACGACTTATGTACACGTTTAATAGTAGGTATTCCGACTGGTAATTAACACATCAAATACCAATATTGTAAAAAAAACCATCTAATCATCAAACAAGCATACATGTCCCTAAATCATTCACAGGAAGATTCAACCTTTAGTTATAGTTTAATTATACAGGGTACAAAAATACTTATCTATTACAGTTGATAGCTGACCAAATAATTGTGGGTGTTCACTTTTCCACCCAACCATAGGCTCAAATGCATTCACTTTTAGAATCATGGCCACCCCCATGCCAAGCCATGATACCACTAAGGAATCTCTCACAGGTTATCAACAAGATTTGTAGATCACTCTCCTTCACTCTACTCTTGGTAGAGATTTTCCATACACCCACCTAGCCCAGGCCTCATCGAGGTTTATCATATTTCTTCCTAGAATCAATCTCATGACCCTCTTATCTTGGGTTGGGTTTTCTCATCTTCTCATTGCACACACTCACGCCTTCCTTTCAGCAGCTTCCTTCCTCAGAGGCCCAACTCTCCTCCATTTCTTTATTTTCCTCCATGTCCCAGTCTCATGCATGACATAGGCATGTTCTTGACCTGTCCTTATGTTTCTTTTGTCAGAAGGAAACTCGTGGGTCAATCCTAGGATATTATGGTGATATTTCCTACTGTCCTCTAGATGATCACTTCCTATCCCTTCTAATAACCCTCCATACTTCCATTCATTGGGGTGGTTATTTGTTTAATTACCAACCTCTCTCATTAATTGATTCGTCTTGAAATCAGTGCTAAGGGAAGTAATATGAATAAGGCTTGAGTTCATTTAGTTTATTAAGGCCTCCTCTCATTCCACTAGTGATATCATGGCTTGTACCTTAAGGCTTCACCCCACAGTCATTTTTGGCATTTACAATTAAACAATAATACATTCACAATATTCACATGTCGTTGCAAGGCAATCACTAATCATGATATATTACATGTATTCATGGTTTAGAGAGGGGGTGTTACATGCTCATTATAAT
This sequence comes from Picea glauca, assembly GCA_000966675.3. Lineage (NCBI taxonomy): Eukaryota > Viridiplantae > Streptophyta > Pinopsida > Pinales > Pinaceae > Picea > Picea glauca. The sequence continues at coordinate 78,194 of JZKD02S2357434.1, read as the reverse complement.
GGGGAGGAAGTTGATTAAATTTTGAATCTCTTGATTTGGAGAATTTAGAAGCAAAGGAGTGGGACACATTTTTTCAAAAAATTATAGCTAGTAACAGCTACCTCAGGGAAGAGGAGAACAAATCAGATTGGGAAATAAATCTTCTTGATGGTTTCTATTGGGTTGTTATATTTTTTGCATTGAAATAATAGTTAACTGAATAGCTATTTGAGGTGGATCGACTAGGTGATGAATCAACTGACGGGTCAAGTCAAGTTGATGGTTAAGTAGAAGTTCTAAGTGGTTGACCGAAAATTCAAAAGGTCAACCGAAAGCAGGCCGAGTGGAAGCTGACTGGAGATCAACTAGAGGTTGAATGGGTAGTCGATTGTAACAAAATCTTGAGATTCTTGGGATTGCAACCATTCATCCACATAGATCTATAACCATTTTTTCGGCACCATGATTTAGGGTTTTGCATGTAGTAAACCCTATAAATATGTAGTGTTGTAATTGTAATAATATTGATGTTCATGTTGATGTTGTTAGTAGTAGCTTGGTCATGTAGATGTAATTTGAATTGGCTGCAGGGTTGCTCTTGTGTGAAGCAAGAGAGAAGGATGATGATTGTTTCTTAGGTGTAGACCAAGGTTAGTCATGTAACATTTTATTATATGAATGAATAAGAAAATTCAAGAGCATGAGATGCTCAATGAATGTTAGTTTTATTGGTTAAGGTTTTCCAGGGTAAAATCTATGTGTACTATGTGTGTTTGTCATTTATTTTCATCTTTAATTATGTCTTCCCTTTATTGGTTGGCTTAGTGTGAGTGGTTATTTCTGTACAATTGGTATCATAGTTTCTTCGATACAAGTTGGTATCATAGAAAGGTTAATAAGATCTTGGATCTAATCTAAATGTAGGTCCAGTGGTAGTTGCAAGTTAGTGATATTTAATTTATGCTTGAAATAATGGCAAGCAATTTTAGGATAGAGATCGAAAAATTTAATGGCCATAATTTTGAGATTTGGAAGCTTAATATGGAAGATATCCTTGTATATCAAGAATGATGGGTAGTTGTGAGTCTCGGAACAATTTCAACAAGTATGTTGAAAGAAGAATGGGAGAAAATCAAGAGGAGGGAAAGGAGTATGATTCGAATTTTTCTTGCAGATTTGATATTATCGAATGTCTTAGGTGAAGACTCTGCAAAGAAACTGTGGGACAAGTTGGGAATATTGTATCAATCGAAATCCCTGGTAAGCAATTTGTTCCTTTGGAATAAATTGTCTCTTCTAAGGATGAGTGATGGGAGATCAATAACGGAGCACCTGAATGCATTCAATATTATAATAAGTCAGTTATTATTTGTGGACATTAAAATCACTAAAGAGGAGAAATGTATCAACATGTTGTCTTCTTTTCCATATTTATGTGATAGGTTAGTCATGAATATTGGGAGTAATTCAACCACGTTAATTCTTGAATATGTGGTTGCATCTTTGTTTTCAAAGGAAATTAGGAGAAATAACATGGATGGATAGACTAAGGATGCCTTAATGATGAGAGGTCGACCAGTTAATAGAGATAAAGTAAAATTATCATGTAGAAAGTCTAATTCAAAGGGTAGATGATCTAGGTCATCAGTTCAGTCAATGAGAAGATGTTGGAAATGTGAAAAAAATGGTCATTACAAGAGAGACTACAAGATGAAAGAAACTGATATCAATCTAGGATATGATCAGAAGCAGTCGACTAAGAGAAAGACTACTCTAGATAAAGGAGGAGATGTCTATATGCTATCAACTAGTACACAATCAGATCATCATGTTTGGTTAATTGAATCGGGTGCATCTTTTCATATGACACCTCATAGGGAATGGTTCTGTGAATATGAGATATATTAAGGAGGAAATTTATTCTTGGGGGATGAATTGACAACCAAAATTGATATACGAGGAAGATTCTAATTGATGCTACAAATGGGAGGAATAGAACCCTTCCAGGTGTGCTGCATATTTTTTTGTTTGGAAAGAAATATAATATACATCAGAAAAATAATTGATTCAAGTGTACACACTTTATTTTATAAGGATACATGAAAAATTATCAGGGGAACGACGGTCTTGATGAAAGGAGTTCAGATTGGAACCCTATACAAGTTATCAGGGAGTGTTGACTCGAATGGATGTAACAACATTTTTGTTTATGAAGTCAACCCAAGTACGAATCGACTCGACTTGATTCTACTCAGGTCGATTCAAATCAAACCGACTTGATTTTTCTTTGTCAAGTTGACCTGACCATGTTTTGCCACTAGAGGATGGGACATATTGGAGAAAAAGGACTTGTGTGCTATGCATAATAAAGATATGGTCATTTGGGAGTCGATTTCTATGAACATTTCATATATGTAAAACAAAATAGTGTTAGATTCCCATCTAGAGCTATAAGGGAAAAAGGGATTATGGAATTGATACATAGTGATATGTTTGGTCCTGTACCAATCCCTTCACTAGGAGGATCTCTATATTATGTCTCTTTCATAGATGATTTCTCGAGGAAGACATGGATATATTTCCTAAGGAATAAATTGTATGTTTTTGATAAGTTCAAAGAGTTTAAATCTCTTGTGGAAAACCAGATAGATAAGAAGATCAAGGTGATGAGAACTGACAATGGAGATGAGTTATGTGGAAAGGATTTTGAGCAATTTTGAAAGAAGTGTGGCATAGCACACAAAAATACCACACCATATACCCCTAAGAAAAATGGATTTGTTGAAAGAATGAATAAGACCTTCATGGAAAAGGCAAGGAGCATTCTTAGTGGTGTCGGGCTCGCACAAGAATTCTAGGTAGAGGCAGTCGACCATGTAAAATATTTGGTAAATGGATCTCCTTCATCAGCACTAGTCAACTCAAATCCATATGAGGTATGGTTTGGTAAGAATACTTTGCTTTCACATCTCATATTCTTTGTCTATGATGCATTTGTGCATATTCCCAAGGAAAAGAGGAACATGTTGGAAAATAAGGCAATCAAGTGTATTTTCATCGGTTACAATGAGGGAATAAAAGGATATAAAATATGGGATCCAGTGTTGAGGAAAACAATGTATAGCCAAGATGTGATATTTAGGGACGTTGGAGGAACTTACAAGACTGAATAGGCTCAAATCAGAAAATTACTAGAGAAGTTAGTAATTGAGCTGAGGAACAAAGAACATGATTCATATGAGTTGACTAAATTAGATGAATAGGTGGAACAATAGACTCTAGTTGTAAGAAGGTATAAATGAGTAAGGAAACCAATTTAAAGGTATAGTATTCCTGATTTCATTCTTCATTTGTGTTATCTACCACTGATGATGAGCCCAAGTCAGCCAGGGAGGCAATAGACTCGACAAAGGGTAAACTCTGGAAGGACACCATGGTCAAAGAAATGGGATCCTTGCAAAATAATGAGACATGGGATTTTTCCAAGTTACCTAATGGAAGGAAACCCATCAGTAGCAAGTGGGTGTTCAATAAAAATTTGAACACAACAAGTCAAGTTGAGAAATTTAAAGATCGACTAGTAGCAAAAGGGTATTCTTAATTCAAGGGAGTCGATATCGGTGAGATTTTCTCTCCTATTGAAAAATTAAATTCTATTAGAGTTATAATTTTTATGGATACAACATTTTATCTTGAAATAAAACAAATGGATGTGACGACAACATTCCTACATGGGGGCCTAGAAGAAAAAATCTACATGAAACATATTTAAGGATTTGTAGTAAAAGGCAAGAAATATCTGGTGTGCAAGTTCAAAATATCCCTTTATGGTCTAAAGCAATCACCGAGTATGTGGTACCAGAAGTTTGACACATACATCCTTATTTTGGTATTTGTAAGAAGCAAGGTTGATCACTAATTATATTCTAAGGAAGAAGGTGATTGGTCCATATATGTAGATTTGTATGTCGATGACATGCTACTGATCAGAAACAATATGGATGTTATAAAGGAGGTGAAGATACTACTATCCTCCAAGTTCAACATGAAGGATCTTGGTTCAACAAACATCATTTTGGGAATGGATATTAAGAGAGATAGGGTAGTTAGAAAGATTTGGTTAAGTCAGATAAATTACTTTGAAACCGTCTTGAAACATTTCAACATGCATGATTACAAATCGGTCAAGGTACCATTTCTTGTGAGATAAAAATGAACTATTGAACAATGTCCAAAGACACAGAAATAAATATAGGACATGGCACATGTTCCATATGTTAGTTTTGTTGGTAGTCCAATGTATGCAACAGTCTTCACTCAACTAGATATTAGTCATGTAGTGGGAGTATTGAGAAGATACATGTCAACACTTGGAAAAGATCATTGGACTATTGTCAAGAGAGTGTTTAGGTACATGCGTGGTAGAACAAAATATGCTATTTGTTTTCAAGGAAAGCATAAAACTAATAGGGAAGTAAATATACATTTCTTTGTCGATGCCAATTGGGCTAAAGATCTGGATCGACAAATATTGATCAATGGATATGTGCTCAAGATGTTCAGTAGAGAAATTAGTTGGATGAATAAGAGATATGCAGTCGTATCCTTGTCGACAACAAAATTTGAATACATGGCAGCCACTCATGCAAGAAAATAAGCCATATGGTTGGATCGACTATGTTCAGATATTGGGTTTGAGAAGAGAGCTATGAAAATAAATTGCAACAGTCAAAGTGCAATATTTCTAGCAAATAACCCAACTTACCATTCCAAGAAGAAGCATATTTATGTACAATATCATTTCGTGAGAGACATGGTGGAAAGAAAGAAGGTGTTTTTGGAGAAATTAGACACTTTGGAAAACATAGAAGTCTCTTTGACCAAGTCTATGAGTGTTGTGAAGTTCTCTTGGTGTATAGAGGAAATGAGAATTGTTTCCCTGGGTCAGTGAACATAATTTTTGGTTCTCATGTATCAGAAATGAAGACAACAAGTGGGAGAATGTTGATTTTTTATATTGTTTGCAGTGAAAGAACAATCAATTGACTAGCTAGTTGAGGTGGATCAATTGGGTGATGAATCGACTAATGAGTCAATTCAAGTCTATGGTTAAGTTGAAGGTCGAAGTGGTCGATTGAAAATTCAAAAAGACAACTGATAAGAGGTCAAGTGGAAATCAACTGGAGACGGACTGGAGGTCGAATGGGTAGTAAACTAGTAGTCAAATGTAACAATATCTTGAGATTGATGGGATTGAAACCAATTATCCCCATGGATCTGTAACCATTTTTTGGGCACCATGATTTAGGGTTTTGCATGCAATCAAGCCTATAAATATGGTTTGTTGTAATTGTAATAATATTGATGTTGTTAGTAGCATCTTGGTCATGTAGATGTAAGTTGAATTAGTTGTAGGGTTGTTCTTGTGTGAAGAAAGATAATAGAATGACGATTGTGTCTTAGGTGTAGAACAAGGATATTCATGTAACTCTTTATTCTATGAATGAATAAGACAACACGAGAGTAAGAGACGCTCAAGGAATGTTGGTTTTCCCAGTTAATGGTTTCCAGGGTAAAATATTTGTGTAATGTGTGTTTGTCATTTATTTTCATATTTAATTATGTCTTCTCTTTTCTAGTTAGTTTAGTGTCAGTGGTTATTTCTCTATAATTTCTACATTACCAATATTGTTATAACTCAAAATGCCACTTATATGCATCATTGATGTTTGCCCACTCATTCATACATATTCCAACCCTCTTTGATGGAGTTCTTCTCAAAAACAACTTTTTGTATGGCATACATGCCCTGTTGCATATGTAGAGTGCGTACATATGTTAGTTTCACACCTAAAATCTCACTTACATACGCTTGTTGCATAACTAAAAGCATGTGTGTACTCTAAAAAGTGAAAAAAAAAAAAAAAATCCATGCATTTCCATGGAGTTTATGGGTTGTATTAGGTTTTGCAACCATCTTACCTCTTGTATCCCTTCTGGAAACAAATTAACTATCATTTTCTCGTATAAAAAGGGACATAGGGGGGACATTTGGATATATAAAACAAGAGGCAAGAGAACTCTACCAAATTTTCTCCCTTGTTTCCCAAGCCTTCTTCATTTTTCTCTAAGTTTCATCCTAAACATTCCATTCCATCCACCTTCCTTATACCATCCATCATTTTCCCTTTATATTGGCATGTTCATGGTGAAAATGGTATTGGGAATAGTTCACTTGGAGACAAAGTAGAGAAACCTAGGTGAGGTTCGTCGAGCGGCGCCAACAAAGTTCAGGTTGTAACCTTCAATTTTGTTATTAATAAAACAGAAAAGTTTTGGTCCTAGATATTTATGTTTATGTGTTTGTGCTTCTGAATGTTTTCATGAATAACTAAATCGTTAGATAATATTGATAATTAAGCATATGTTGTCCTAGATTGTTCTATAGCATTGTTTCAGGACAACTTTTGGAGGAGACCTACAATCATGGAACAGACAACAATCAGAAGGGATCGACATCAATCATAAGGACTTAAGGTACACATTTATATCTTCCTTATCTTCCCTTAATTATCACAAGGTTGTGTTTGGTTTGGGGTAGAATAGAATATTTTCTGTATTTTAGGGTGTCAAGGCTTTGCCTAGTCACCAGACCCAAATTAGGGGGATTTTCCCGATAGAAGAATTAGTGACTCCATTGGGGAGTCTCTCTAGCGTCTTGTTAGGAGATCTTTGTTTGGCTTGAGTTCCTATTTTTTGTTGAGTGTTCTGAGTCTGTTTGGGTTTCTAGTCACCTTCCAGGTGCTTACCAACTTCCCTGATCTAGATGGTCTGTCTGAATCTTTCTCTTTATTGAGAATTTCCAGTAGTGTACGCACCTTTTTCTATACCCAACCCACGTACATACATTTTCTTCTTTATACACAACCCGCGTACATATGCAGGTTGATTATGCACAGTACGCATGGTTGTCACTTTGAAAAGTTTTTTTTTAATCTTTTCTTTTCTTTCAGGAAACCTTTGGTTCCTCAAGTATTCCTAAGTTCCTTAGGCCTCTGTTGGTTGCAGTTTGTCTAGGTTCAAGGCTCATATTGTTTATGAAAAAAAAAAAAATCTTGTATATCTTTTTTGGCTTATTTTTTGCTTGAATTTTAAGAAAAATGAGTTGCATTTTAAAAAGAAATTTCCCCTCATGGTCAGGGAGGGGGGGCATGAATCGTTTATTCTGCAGTTTATTTTAGCATCTTTTGTTAGTTTTGCTTTGATTGAAAGAAAAAAAAAACCTTGTTTATGATAGTTAGGTCTCTTTCTTTCTTTGCATTGCTTTGTATTGTTATTTGAAAAAACAAAAAGAAACTAGCATAGGGTCATGTTTTCTTCTCATTGAAATCATTTCAAAAGAAAAATAAGAAAGAAAATCCTTTCATTTTCTCTTTTGTTCACTCGAAAGTTGCATTGTGTATTTTGCATGGAAAGGAGAAAATATTGCATCTTTATGTTTGAAGGATTGTTCATGCATTTTTCTTTCTTCAAACTCTTTTCATTTGAAGGATTAGTGTACAGTTTTCTTTGCCAATGTTCTTAAAAGTTTCATTTTTGCAAGAGTATCAAACAACATCAGTTACACTTCCATACCCTTTGAGTAAAAACAACCACCAAAATGAACGCTTAATTTAAAATCAATTAGACCTTTTCTTTTGTAGGGTAAACCAACTAGACTAGGCTTTAGGGACTTGGATTGAATGTGGAGAGGAAACTCTCCAAGGCCGCTAAACAAACTTAAGAGTCTGATTTTATGAGTGTTGAAGTCCAGTTCTCATAAAAGTTAGTTGGGATCCCTCTCTAACACAGGGGATAAACATGACGTCATGTGAGGAAAGGAAGAGGAGATAGCACCTCCAAAGCCAGACCAAGCATAGTGGGGATCGTATTTGAGGGTCATTCTTGGGATTCTGTTGATTGTATCTAAATACGAAGCTTCCTAGAGCTTGAATTTGTTCAAGATCCTCAGTTATCTTCTGGACAATTTTCTTTCGGTACCCTTGAAAGGCTTCATATATAGTTATGTTTCTCATATGATCTGCCCGATTGTCGACTGCACCCACCTGGTGACTAACTATGAGCTGGAAACTTAGTTTCCTTTTTATAGGTACTTACATAGGCAATTTCAAGGGTATATCATGGTACCTAGGATAGAATTCAGACCATACTTCACAGAGTATACCCGAAGGGTGTTTCCTTGTTTGAGTTACACTTGCACCGGTAAGTTGCTCTAGTGTTGGTGGGTGTAATTGTTCTTCCTACCTTTTGCTTGATTTATATTTAGGGATTTTTTAGTGGTGTGCTCTATGCTACTTAGTTTTCTATAGCGAGTTAGTCAGTAATTGCTTTGGGTCTCTGAACTAAGGTGGTAGACCACCCACTCCGACGGTCATGAGGACTTTTGGGTCTTCTGCTGAGAAACGTGGAGCCTCCTCCTTATAGGCGTAGATTTATATACCATTGATTTACTAGAGTTAGTGTGTGAGATTTTAACAGAATTGAACGATCTTGAAAGGTAAGAACCTGTGCATAAGATATTCATGGCCAAATTTATTGATGATACCAACCAAGGAACCCCTTTGCAAGGGGATTTCTGTGCTTTTCGTTTCTTTGGAAACGTTGGTGTCCCTTTGATGGCCACTTTGAACATTCCTGGGTTGAATGTGGGACTACCAATTTTGTTGGGTACCATTCTGAATGTCCCTAATTCTCTTGATGCTTCTCAATTAATCACCTTATGTCATGGGCATCATGTTGATGTGCCTTTGTCAATAAAGTCTTCTTCACCTCTTTCTACCTTCTTTGGTGAAAAATATAGCTACTAGTAATTGAAATTCTAAATGAAATAGAAAGAGGAAGAATAGGAAGAATAAATCACCAATCTCTACGAGTCATATTCGAGATAGGTCATCAACCTCTGCAAGTCATGTTGAATACCAGCACCTAGCCTCTTCTAGTCATGTTGGGGGAAATCACCCAACCTATGTAATTCATGCTCGGGGGAAAATTCCAGTCACTGCTAGTCATACTGGCAATAGTTCTGTAGCCTCTGTGAGTAATGTTATCGACCAATCACCAACCATTGTAAATCATGTTGGAGATGTGAAACCAACCACTGCAAGTCATGCTTGGGGCACGAACCTAGTCCCTGCAATTCATACTGTAATTCAAAAACCAACCTCTACTAGTCATGTTGGAGAGTTGTCAACAACCTCCGCGATTCATGTTGAGGACAAGCAACCAACCACTGTTAGTCATGTTGGGGGCATTGATTCTATTGAGAAACCTAGGCATATAGGAAGTAATCCTAAGTTCCCTTGTAATATTTTCAAGGGAGATTACCTTACTCATATGTGCCCTGGCATTCTAAAGGTACGAATATTGTGGTCCATGTCTACAAGCTCTTATGATTCTGAGTCTTCTTCGGTTTCCCCACAATCTATTCACCCTTTGGTTGATGAAGTGGTCATGCTGATGTAATCTTCAATCGATCCCACTCCTCTTTTGGGGGGTGATGCACCTTCATACCATGTTGTCTCGCATCCTATTCAGCCAGTGGTTGAGGAAGTGGTTGTGCCGATGTAATCTTTGGTTGATCCCACTCTACTCTTGGAGAGTGTCAAGTCTACCAAAGTGGCCACGTCGATGCAATCTTTGGTTGATCCCACTCTTCTCTTGGAGAGTGTTGAGTCTACCAAAGTGATCACGTCGATGCAATATTTGGTTGATCCCATTCTTATGATGGGGAGTGATGTGTCTACTCACTATGTTCTTATCATTTCCAATCTAGTACTTTCAGAACAAGGGGGCATTCCACTCACTTAGAGCACATCCCCTCCAAGTCCTAGGATGGTTTCCTTTGTTTGGAATGACCTTGTTGAGCCTCTCCTTCCTTCTTCTACACCCTTTCAAATAAGGGTTGAAGTTAAATATAAAAAAATTGCTAATGTATTGTGGATGAAGGAGCCTCCGCAAGTGTTTAATCCTCTCGTCTTGGCAAGCTTTGGGCTCTCCTGAGATTTTGTCTACTTTGCATGAGTTGTTGGATTTTGACAGATGTCATAGTAAGTATTTGAGGATTCTTTCTCAATTACCTATATCATTAGGTGGGAATATTGTCCTTGTCGATGTTATAGTGTTGCAAGTCTTGTTATATTTCAATATGCTTCTGGGGTGTGATTATGTTTATGTTATGAATGTTGTGGCACTCTTCTGGGTGATGAATTTTCCTCATAATGGAAGCATTGTCACTATCGACTAGTTGGAATTTGATAATCACCATCCTAATTCAGATTTAGTCAAGTCTGCCCTTTTATATGTTCCTAGTGTTTGTGTATACTCTACCTTGCCACGGGTAAATTATGTGGCATCTTATCCTCGATGTTCAATTGCTTCTGAGAAGAAACCTGTGCAATCACGTTTTCCTTCTCAAGACATGGTCTCAGAAATTTATCATTTGGGGGCATGGGATCCATTACTCTCGCCTCTTGGTCCAAGTGATATTGAGTTTCCTTTTGATTTTGATCTCGTTGTTTATATATCCTCAAGCCCTTGTGCTTGTGATTATTCGTTGATAGACTCTGTCGGCCCTGGCCAAAACCTCTATCGTCATATGGAATATGGTCAGTTTGCTTTTCCCTTTGAGACTATCGACCCTCCTCGTTTGCATGATTTCTTGGATATTGAATTTCCTTCAGATGAGTATATCATTGAAGCCATGACTATAGATTATATACCATGGGAAGATTTACACTATGGTTTGTGTTTTCTTCCCTTTTGGGAGACTTTCCAAGTTTACTACCGAAGAGACTCTTCGTAAGATCCTAACAGCGGGCTCTACTTGAACCAGTACTATGCATGAGTCATAAAGCTATGCAATGCCTTGTACCATATTGTACAGTCCAGGTTTGTTGTTTTAAATTTTTGTATTCAATAACAACTCTTATTTTCTGAAGTTTCTATCTATATTGTATATATTAACCTCTGGATGAGTGTTATTGGACTTATATACAGGATCTTGGAGACATTTATTTTCTTTGACATTTTTTCATCGTATCAATTCGTTCTAACATATATTAAACTCGAAACTGGCATATAGGTTAGGTGATCTTAAGTTTCCCTACTTGCATTTTTGCATTATATATTTCCTTGTTGATAAGTGTGTCGTACTTTATGTGGTAGAGCCTTCCTTCCATGGGCATCCTAGTTAGAGCCTCATTTTCCATTTGATGCCCATGTTTAAGTACTTCATAGGAATGGGAGTCCTTTTAGTCCTGCCATCACTTTGTGTTGAAGCCTCACTCTTCTTCCTCATCGTTTTCTGTCTTATACCTGAGGGACTCCATAAGAGCATGGCTTGTTGTCTTTCAAGATCACTTAAACTTTGAAAGTGACATCTAACAAGAATTATTTATCCTTTTCAGCCTCGTTCATATTACTTAAGAAAAGAAGCCCCCTGGAGTCTTCATTAAGCCCATTTCAGACTCTCTAAAATTGAAAAGATTGTCGAGCGATATTGTTTCCCTTCACGCTAGTCAAACTGAAATTTGAAGGCACATCTGTCCGGCGATAGTTTACCCCTTTTTCGGTCCAGATGGCTAATTTTACAAAAAAAGGTACGCCTTAAGAGTTACAGTTCTCTAGGAGAGTATTCTCACGTGTAAGTTTAACCCTTTTTCGAGCCTGATGTTTTCCTCTAATCGAAAGAAATTTTCTCTTTGGTGATGGAAGAAGGTCTAAAAGAGTATGTAGCCATTAAAATACAACTTGTTTCTATGCATGGCTCTCTAAAACAAAGTCCTTTCCTAGGATAATTTTCTCAAACAATCCTTTGAGGGTCCTAGGTGGCATCCAATATGCAAAGGTGTTTCAGAGATATATTTTCAAATATTGGTTGGTCATATTTCTCATTGGAAGTGTGGGATGCAACAATCACCCTCATTAAAGGGATTGGATCTTGGAGATGTGACTCATTAGAATATATCCTTGAATCTTGGTGGGAGAATAAAACATTAGATGAATTTGAAGCATTGCCTTTGCTGGTCTATTGCGCCATTTGGAAATCTAGGAATGGGATTTTTATTGAGGAAGTGTCAATATTACATATTTTTTATAAGATCAAATTTTCTTTCTAATGCTACAAGAAGGAGATAAAATTTAAGGTCCCATGGTAGATTAGACATTTACATATGGACATGTCCAGACCATGGAGGTCCTTTGATAGTACTGATGAAGGAAATATCGAGAAGTGTGGGGCGGGAGGCACCTTGTTCCTTTCTAATCATCATTCCTTTCCCGTTTCATGTGTCTTAGGATTTGGCTCTAATAACGTGGATGCCATTAATATTGTCCTACTATTGGTGGAGATTGTAGTGGAAAAAGGCATCTGTGATTTGCATATCTTTGGCAACTCCCAATTTGTGACCCATTGGATTTTAGGGAAAAGTAGGCATTTAAATTTGTCCCTATATCATCTTATTAGTAGGATCAAATATATTTTGAGTAGCATGGGGAATTTCTCTTGTTCTCATATTCTTTGAGAATTAAATGTTGCCATAAATGGATTGTCTAAGAGGGTTTTGAATGTTCCGATAAGCCTACTAGAGATTAAAGAGTTTGGGGAGTTGGAGCTAAATGTTATGATTTTTAGACAAATCTTTGTTTGACACTTTGTTGCTCTATGGAATGGACATATTTATGTATTTTTACATGATTTGGTTCAACCAACCAACAATGGTTGAGGTTGATCCTTTAGTTTCATTTGAAAAATATAGCTACAGAGTTATCTAACTTCGAGTTGATAGATATAGTTGTGGATATTGGAGATATTTTGTTATTAGACATCGTTTTATATCAGAAAGCTGTCAATAATACTCGTTTTTGGTTTTGTATTCTCAAATATTGTGCTAAATGTAATTTCATAATTCCTTATTAAAATAAAGGAAATTACAACCTTTTTCTTGGAAAAAAATGCATTTGTGTATGTGGCCAATCTTGTAGCTCATAAAATTGTCAATATAAAAAAAAGTATACTAAGAAAATTATGGTTATTCCTATAGTTTATAAAACCATTTATAAAACCCTTAAGAAAAGAGAATTAAAATAACAATGTTTATAACTCACAAAACAATTAGTAGAAAAGAAGAAAAATCAACCACATGTGACCATGTTTATGGCTCACAATTTTATTGTAGCTTAGAAAACCCTCCATAAAAGAGAAGAATAATGAGCAACAGGTAATCATGCTTATGGCAAACAAAAACTCAAGACAAAATAAGGAAAGTTAGAAATATGTGATCATGATTAAGGCTCACACCCCATTATAAAAGAGAATGAAAACTAGTATCATGTCTTCATACCTATAGCTCATAGGTACCTCAATGAAAAAAAGGAAAATCACCAACATGTTGCCTTGCCTATGGCTTACAAACCCTCGATAAATATCAAAAACATGAAACCATATTTATAGATTTTATATAAACATGCACACACACATTGTACATTTACGAGAGCACACAAATACACAAATAATTACATAAATTAAAAAATAAATAAATAAACAATGAAAATTTTAGTTATCGTGATCAATAATATAGTTTTTTCTACCTATACCCTTATGTGCTTATTAGGCAATGGATTAAGATTATAAAGGAGCTTAATGATAATATTAGTTGTTTAGATTCCTTACAATGCCTAATTGATAACTAACTTAAAATTTACTTTATATAAACTCTTATCCTATGGTCATTAATATCTATTTAGTGACACCTATTTTCATAATAATAAAAACTTGCACCTCACCCAACAAAACAATAATTTGGAAAGAACTTAAATTGTATATATTCAATTTTTCATCCAATTACCCTATATGTCTCCAACGTGCGTGGAGAGATCCAAGTACATTGCATTCCCTAAATGTATATGCTAGTTGCATGGAGCAAGATGTTGGAAGAGGCACACCAAAATTGGTTATGTTACTACTATGATGTAGTATTTGTTATTTTTGCAACACTACTTTGGTAATATATGTGTTTCACAACTTTGTTCATGGTATATGTTAGTTATTAATTGAATTTTTTTTATATTATTTATATAAAAAAAATTATGATGAACATTTTTATTATATTAATCACATTTTTTTTAAATGTAATAGTGAATTTTAAAAGTAAAAAACTTTAAAAATTAGAAAAAAAATAAAGTAATTATTCTAAAATCATGTAATTATGGGACTAACTCTAATTACATACTCCTTGACTACATAAATCTCTAAACATAACAAAAATTCTTAATAGTTATAACCTCAAAGAAATATGCAAAAATGAAATAGAAGCTAAAATCAATTCTTCCTATATATTTTGCTAGAACATTAGAAGGAAATTCAAGCCAAGATGGATCCATATTTTGCTAGAGCATTAAAAGGAAATTCAAGTCAATATGGATCTAAAGTACTTATCTTAGATTTAGAAAGTAATACATTTTATAAATTTTCTTGGGGTCAATATGATTCATGAATATATTCTATAAATTTTTTTGGGTTCAATGTGATTCATGAATAATCTAAAGGAATCAATAATGATATTTTAGGGTCTCTTTTCCTTTGAGGTTTTAGCCCATGAGAGGTTATTTCCTTCATAGGCTCATTGAAAATTATGTGAGTCCTTTAAAACTATTTTGAAATATATAACACTTTGGTTAAGCAACTTATAATAAGAATAAGTTGTAAGGATGGATAAAATACAAACCGACTAGTGAATAAATGAGTATCTAAAAAAATAAGGGTGTGTTGAGGAGATATGGGGTAAGAGAGGTAGTGGAGGTAGCTAGACCATCCATTCCATGTTGTAAGTATGTGATAGAAGTATGGGAGAAGAGGGAAATAGAAAATATGGATGCCCCTTATAATATCCCTCACCTTCAACATCATTACCAAGAGTACAAAAATTGGAAAGGCAGAGTGTTAGTCGGATAGCTAGCTTAGGGTGAAGGGTAAATGATGTTATTGTTCCCTAAGGTGGACCCTTTAGAATTTGAAGAGGTGAATGCAATCGTAAGGCAATATATGAGATTTTCGTAAGGCAATATATGAGATTTTCCCTTGGGGTGCATGCATGTAAGCACGATTCTTAGGGAACTGCAATCTCACTTTCTTTGTTGGGTTTTATTGGAGATAGTATGATCCCACATTACAAATGACATGTTAAAAGTAAGTAACATGTTAAAAGGAAATCGTAAGGAAAGCACCTCATAAGGGCATTCCAAGGGTATGGGTTGCCATGGAGAGGCATAAGAGCATCACAAATATGATTAAATTAATACAAAATATAAAGTGGTGTTCTTTGTTATTTTATATAATAAATTATCACAAATATGATTAAATTAATACAAAATATAAAGTGGTGTTCTTTGTTATTTTATATAATAAATTATGTATTTCAAAAGAAGTATTAAGTGTAATTTAATAATCGAATACAACCAATTTGTTTGTATTCGAAATATGTAATTGATGATAATAATATTTATCTTGGAAATGTAAAGTTATGATAAAGTATTTATTATATAAGTTGACTAATTAAAAAAAAAAAAAAGAGGAGGTTTTATATTATAGTTTTAAATATTAATAAAATTTAGTTGGGCTTTGTTATCACATTAATTTGGGGTGGGTGTTTTTCTAAGAAAGGGACCCCTTTGGTGAAAAAATGGTGAGAAATGGGTTTAAAACCCACTTATCCTAAGTTTTGTGTGCGCAAGAGCGTCCCGCTAAGCGGTGCACAAATCTGGGCAGCTGAGATCCGTGCACCTAGATCTACGG
>JZKD02S2357434.1:11777-55824 GCA_000966675.3 Picea glauca | reverse complement strand
TTTTTTTTTTGGGGGGGGGGGACATAAAATATTGTACAGAGAAGCTCAGTTGACCTACATCATTAGTGATGAGGCAGACCCCACCAATCATCCTATATTTTCCCTTGATGTTGATTTAGGATCCAGCTTATTGATGCCCCTGAGCCTTCTCTCAAGATCCGAACGCCCATTACTCTCTATGAAGATTCTCCTTTGATTACCTCTGTTTGGAAAATGTTCTTTGATGGAGCCTCTTCTAGAGAAAATGTTGGCGCCAGAGTAGTTCTTGTTTCCCCTGCTCAGGAAACCATATCTATGTCATACAAACTAGAGTTTCAAACTACAAATAATGTGGCAGAATATGAAGCTCTCATTTTAGGATTGAGGGCTGCAAAGGACTTGGGGATTGAAAAGATAGCAGTGTTTGGAGATGATGATTTGCTTGTCCAGTGGATCAGAAACACTTATCAGGCCAAACACCCCCCGCTCAGAAGTTACAGAAATGAAGTATGTGACCTCATTGACAATTTTTTCTTAGCTTTCAACATTTCATTTATTCCAAGGGAAAAGAATGTTATGGTCGATTCTTTGGTTGTTTCAGCAAGCAATTTCAAAGTCTCTCAGCCACCTAAGCTTAGGTATGATATAGAAGTGAAATATAGACCCTCTATTCCTGACAATGTCAAGCATTGGAAGGTATTTGAGGATGATCTTGAGATCAAGAGGTTCCTGGAAACTATTGATGAATTTTCTGCATTAAACATGGACTAGGATCCTGATTCTCAAAGTCACCCACATGTTGATGTCTTTCTAAAGAAAATTGTTAATCATCATATTGTGCAATTACCAAGCAATCACATTATGAAGGGACTAGTTCCTTTGGAAATATTATTTTACCAAAATGATGTGGTCATAAAGGATAACGTTTCAAATGATAATGTTGATGTGGCTGAGTGCAATATTGGCACTGAAGACAATCCTAAGTTCGTCAAGTTGTCAAGCAGCTTGACAAGAAAGCAGAGGGTCGAGTATGTTGAGCTATTAAAGAAGTATATTCATGTGTTTTCCTAAACCTATGAAGACCTCAAAACATATGACACCGACGTTATTGAGCACAAGATTCCATTGAAAGAGGAGGCCAAACCATTTAGGCAGAAATTAAGACAAATAAATTCCATGTTGTTGCCTATCATGGAGAGAGAGGTAAAGAAGTTGTTAGATGCCCAGATCATTGTCCCTTGGAGATATTCAGAATGGGTGGCCAATCTAGTTCCGGTGAGGCAAAAGAAAGAAGAAATCAAACTTTGTGTCGATTTCAGGAACCTGAACAGGAGCTCAAAGAAGGAAAACTACCCCCTACCAAATATGGAAAACATATTGCAGAGGGTAACAGGTGCATCCAGGATTTCCATGATTGAAGGTTTTTCTGGCTACACTAAAATCTATGTCCTTCCTGAAGGCAAATAAAAGACATCCTTCACCACTCCTTGGGGTACATTCATGTATGCCAAAATGCCCTTTGGATTGATGAACGCAGGAGCGACCTTTCAACGAGCCATGGACATCACCTTCATTGGAGAAAAAGATAAGTTTGTAGTTATCTACCTGGATGACATCACAGTCTTCTACAGATCTGATAAAGAACACTGTTGGCATTTGATAAAGGTCTTCTTAAAATGCAGAAGGTTTGGTCTCTCCTTAAATCCCAAGAAATCATTGTTTGCCATGAAGGAAGGGAAGTTACTGGGGCACATAGTATTAGCTGAGGGAATCAAGATTGATCCCAACAGGGTAGGAGCTATTCAAACTTTGTCACTTCCCAGATCCAGGAAGGAAGTTTAGTCTTTCCTGGGAAAAAATAATTTCCTGAGAAGGTTCGTTTCAAACTTTTTTGAATTGGTGAAGCATATCACAGCCATGCTCATGAAGGAGAATGAATTAAAATGGACTGTTGAGCCCAGGGAATCATTTGACCAAATTAAAAAGGCATTAACTGAAGCACATCTACTAATTAGTCCCGATTATTCTAAGGATTTTCTGATTTTTTCCATTGCTTATTTTGATACAGTGGCAGTTGTTTTATTACAGAAGAGCATTGAAGGGCTAGAACAACCTATTTCCTTTTTTAGCAGGGCGTTAACAGATGCAAAAATCAGATATGACATCATGGAGAAGAAGGCCTATGGCTTGGTGAAATCTCTTAAAGCTTTCAGAGACTATATTCTGCATTCAAAGACTATTGCTTATGTTCCTTCAAATTCCGTGAAGGAAATTCTTATTCAGCCTGACACAGACGGGAGAAGGAGCAAATGGATTGCCAAAATCCTTGAATTCAACTTGGAAATAAAACCCACCAAACTAGTTAAAGGTCAAGGTTTAGCCAAGTTGTTGGCTAAATCTAATTGTAAATCTTTGGGTGTTAATTTTATCAACACTTACTTAGAAAATCAACAGGCTAAGTTGCCTGATAATAGTCCTCAAGATATCCCTCCACTAGCAGAGTGCCCCTGGTACAAAGACATTGTATATTTTCTGCAAGAGCTGTGACCTCCACATGGAATGGGGAAGAGAAAGCAAGAGCTTTAAAGCTCAAAGAAATTAGGTATTTCCTTATTGACTAGGTCTTTTATTGGAAACACCCTCTAGTAGTTCTTCTTAGATGTTTAGACCCATAGGAGGCCCAAAAAAATTATGTTTGAATTCCATGACAGCCTATGTGGAGGACATCACTTCCAGAGGACCACGGCCTATAAAATTCTCAGGGATGGGTATTACTAGCCTACTTTATTTACTGATGTCTGTGCAAAAGTTAGGGCTTGTATTAAATGTCAGAAATTCTCTGGAAAGTAGCAACTCAAGTCTCAGTCGTTGAAGCATGTAGTAGCCTCAGGACCCTTTCAGCAATGGGGCCCAGATTTTATTGGATAAATTCATCATGCTTCAAGTGGTCAGCATGGGTGGATCTTAACTACCACATATTATTTCACCAAATGGATTGAAGCTATCCCCACAAGGAGTGTTTCTCATAAAGTGATCATTGGTTTCCTGGAGGATATTATTGTAAGGTTTGGTTGTCCGAACAGAATCATCACTTATAATGCCACGTCCTTCAATTCTGAACCATTGATCAAATTCTGTGAGCAGTTTGGGATTTCATTAATCCACTGCACCCCCTATTATCCCCAAGGCAATGGACTAGCATAGTCTTCTAATAAAATCCTCATTAAAATTATTAAAATGTTGTTGGAGGACAATAAGAAGGCCTAGGATTCAAATCTGAACTATTCTTTGTGGGCTGATCGAGTGACAACCAAGAGTTCCCTAGGCATCTCCCCTTTCCAACTTGTATATGGGACAAAAGCATTTTTTTCTTCTCAGCTGGATCTACCTGTAGCGAAATGTTTCCAGGATTATCAAGGAGAGCCTAACAATATGATCAGAAGAATTCATCAACTAGTAGAAGCCCAACAGACTAGAGAGAAGGTGATGGACAAAGCTCATGACCTTCAGCAGAGGATCAAGCGAGCCTTTGACAAAAAGGTGAGGAAAGAATATTTCCAGTTGGGAGATCTGGTACTTAAATGGGATGCACCCAGGCAAGACAGAGGAAAGAACAACAAGTTTGAAGCCCTGTGGATTGGGCCCTTCAAGATCTCTGGGGTGTTTTTAAATAATACTTACAGCTTGCAGGATTTGGAGGGTGAGGAAGATTTTAATGGCCCTGTGAATGGGAATTTTCTGAAGAAATGTTTTATTTGAGCCATAAGTGGCTCCCATGCATTCGTAAATATTGTTTTCCTTTTGTTTTTAGTTTTATAAGTGACTCCATAACCCAACAACAAGGCACTGAAATTGCAGAAGAGTTCTTGGCATCTCATAGGGAGCAAGTCATCCCCCGTGGAGCCTAATGTTATCACATTAATTTGGGGTGGGTGTTTTCCTAAGAAAGGGACCCCTTTGGAGAAACAATGGTGAGAAATGGGTTAAAAACCCACTTATCCTAAGTTTTGTGTGCGTAGGCACGTCACGCTAAGTGGCACACAGATCTAGGTAGTTGAGATCCGTGCGCCCAGATCTATGGTGCGGGAGCCATATTAGACCCCCTCCCCTGACGTTCTTCCTTTAATGAGGGGGGGTCCAAGTTGGTGGTTTTAAAAGGCGAGGCCCCCACTAACGTGTCGCCCTCTCCTTAACTCAAACCCCCTCGCCTAAAACCTCTTACCGTTTCCTACCCCCTCTGAGTAGACTGCTTACTACCATCCTTTACCATTACCACCTCCCGTTGACATCTATCTCCCACTCCATCTCTCACCTCTGCCCATCACATCTCCCTCTCTCCCTCTTCATCTCGTTATGGTACACTTGTCGTCCACTCACCATCAGACCATGTCCCCTTATCACTCCCACCTATCATCTTCTTCCACTTGTTCTACTGCTCACCTCCTCCTATGAATATGGTTCCCATCCCATCCACTTCCAAGGCCTTTCCCATGCCCCCACATCATCACCTCGTGCCACTTCAATGATGTCATGTCCCAATGCAACACCCACATTTTTTGCCACCCATTTTTTTGGTCACCTTCCATCTGTCCACATGGGCGCCTCTTGCCTCACCTCCACTTCAATGGTGCCATCGTCCCCGACAGATCCTCGTCCACGTCCATCATCCGGGTCCCCTTGTAGCAGTTCAACGAATCAGTAGACAGTCAAGGGAAGGTTGCCACATCCTACAAACCCAGAGATGACTTGGGCCTTGATCCCGAGGAAGCAGTTATTAAAGCAGTTGGTGGTGGTTGGACATTGTTTTCACCATTAACGGAAGGTCTGAAAAGGGACCGTCAACTGGTCAACTCACTTGCAAGCCCGTTCTAGAACACGATTGCATCTGACTGAAATTCATGACTAGCCAGAGACTGCATGTGCAGTCTTCCAAGAGGCATGCAGACATAACGTCTTTAATGTAATAGCTCAAACTTGTTGATGTGGTTCATTTTTGAGTATTTAGGAGTCGTTCTCATTTTGAGTTAGTGTCGATGGTATATCTACGCTCCCGATTGTAATGTTTTAATGAGGCCTTTGATTCTCTGGTTATGATTGTTATTTGAGACTTCTTGTTTAATGGAAGTCATCTTCTCCTTTCATTTCTTTGCTTCTGACTCTGAAAGCTCGGGCATGGATGATCCAGTCAAGTTTTTTGACTGTAGTATAGTGTAGGTTTGACTATATTTGTTATTGTAACGTTTTTCAGTTTCTTGAAGTTTTCAGATTCAATAAGATCTTGTATCTAAGACTTTTTCTCCACGGGTTTCTAGAAGACCAGATGTCTAGAGCAGGCCTTCATACCTTTCTCATGTTTCTTCTGCCTACTCACCACTATACAAACAAACTGTCTTAATTTATATAAGGACCTCACTTATATGTGCCTCCCCAACCCAAATTTCTGAGTTAAAGTGATATAATCTTGAGACTGCATCCATTAGACCATCCTTTAAACTATTTAGCATGACATACAAACTTATGGGTATTAGGCTTACCTCTGACACAATCCAAAGGTGACTTTTGGTGCTAACAGGGTTAAAGACAGTGAATATTAGATTTGTTACTTGGTTTTTAGAATAATAAAAGAGGAGGTCCTCCTCAGATGGGGTGTCATCCAGATCAGGAGATAATGTGGTTGGTGCAAAGGAGTCAGTTCCTAGTCTAAGATAACAGGTGGTTGTGCTCAACATGAAACATGACAGGTCCATCTCTTTGTCGGTCATTCAAACTGTTTTTCCTGAGATTAAACTTAAGGCTCAAAGAGTAATTTCAGGCATCAGGAATGTTTAAAGAGAGTGTTTTTAAAAAGTGTTTTTCCTACCTTTAGTTATACAGGAAATGATCCTTGAATGAAATTAATAATAGGAGAATACAGAGGCTGTATTCTGTTGTTTGAGTCACACTTATAATGTCAAATGGTGTGAAGAAATGTTACAAAAACTGTTAAACAAAGCTAGGCATCAATTGCAGATGAGTCTCACCTTGTTTGAAGTGGAAGGAAAGTAGATAGCACACCCTTGAAAAGAATATGAGGTACAGTAATTCACACAGCTTGTAGGTCTTCTTTTACTCACAGTAAATATAGAGGGAAAACTGCTTACTTAATGGATTACTAATATAGTACGATTACAGTAGTTGTAATACTAAATTGCAATCAATCATTTATCAAGGAATTGCATAAGGAAATTAGGATATATGGAAATAAAGAAGAAACACACGACTCAAACTAAATGAAAATTAGAATCTTTGTCTACACTTGTATTAATACTAAAAAATTAGAGTTTTCTCTATTACATCTGACAAGAAGCAGCCTCGAACAGATCTTGAATCTATGTACTTATACAAAATCTGTCATAACTCAAAATGGTTGGACTTCTTACAATATTTAATTAAGATAACCTATATCTGAAATGAAACAACAGGGTGTAAAATCATGTTGGCCCTTGACCAAGTTTTGAGGAACACTTGGTCATATTTGACCGTTTTTGGACATCGACACCCTGTCAAAGATGGAACGCCAGGAAGCAGAGATCACGGGATCTCGGCCCACTTTTGGGACCCTTTTAGGGTTTTGGGTTAATGTAATGGGAAAGGGATGTCGGTCCATGGGTTTACCCATGTTTTAGGCCTATGATGTAAAGTATAAATAAGTAGCTAGGCAATGTAAGAAGTGTCGATGGCTTAGTGCTAGTAATTAGATCTGTGTGATCTAATGTAAATGTTTTGTGCATGATTGTAAGAGGATTGCAGAGATGAGTGCAAGTGTTGTAAGTGTTGAGTGCATGGATTGTAAGGAGTCTCTTTGCTAGATCTACTCAGGGAAGGAGGATCTGGCAAGGTGCACGCAGATCTCCTGTCCTATGCAGAGTATAGTTAAGCTATGTGTTGTAATCAGATTGAACAAATAAAATAAAGAAGAAGAATACTTTGTGGACGTATCCCCAGGGTGGGGGTGAACCACGTAAACCTGTGTATCATTCTTTGTGTTGTTGCTTCCTTGTGTTATCACTATCTTGCTAAGTGTTATGCCATGATTAGAAAGATTTGTTTATGCTTTGTGATTCACTAGATGTATATGAATAGTATATATGATGTGTATGAGGATGCTTAGTGCTGATATACAGGATCTAATATGTTTTGTTGTTGCTAAGCACTAAAATATATTATATCTAAGCAAGTACTGTGATGTTCTATCTTATCTGCGAAGTACTATAAGGGTGAATAAGTGATGAATGAATGATGCTAAGTGCTTTGTAAAGGATATAATCACATATATGTGTCCCAGCTAAGGTTGCAGACACCTGAGTCTTCCAACCACCCCTGCCTCTACCTCGGGTGAGACTTCATCTGCTTCGCAGGTGTTGCCGAAAGGGTCGGTAGTTAGGGATTTGTTGGTGCGCTCTTGAGCATTGAACCTTGGGTCTTCCTTTGTGCCAACAAATGGTTTTGTTGTCAGGACATGAAGTTGTGATTGTTGGGAACTGAGGAAGAAGAAACTTTGTGCAAAAGGAAGCTCTGTGCGTAGATCTATTGCCCTAGGGAAAAACTTTTTACTCGACATGTGAAGCTTTGTGCCAGGAATAAGGTCAAATCTAAAGAAAGGAAGATCAGATCCGAAGAAAATAAGTGAGATCTTAATGCTCTGTGCCAAGAAAAGTAAAAGTGGAAATTTTTGAAAGAAAGAAGTTAGATCTGCAGAAAAGAGGTAATATCAGTAAGCTCTGTGCTCTAATAAAGGTAAGAATAGTCAGAAGTTTTTAGATATGAAATCTTTGTGCTCTGTAGAAGTAGGATAAGTGAAATTTTTTTGTTTATAAAGCATGGATCTAGGTATGCTTGATAGATTATGTACTAGCTTCAAAACTAGGGCATTAATAGATGAAAGAAAGTTTGATATGAATAGATTTGATAAGTATAATGATAGATATGTTATACCTATGCATAAAAAGAACGTCTGGACTAACAAGTGGATGCAGGATCCTAGAAAGAGTTTTGTGCAAGCTAACTACCATGATCCTGGTGCGCAGTACAAAAGAAGTTGGGGAACATTTAAACAAAAGAGAGGGTTAACCCTCTGTTACAGTTGCAAAAGACCGGGACATCTTGCTAAGGAATGCCTTGGTGGAAGACCTAATTGTCTTTATTGCAAAGCTTTGGACCATGAAGTGTTGGATTTCCCTAGAATGATTGCTAAGCTTGAAAGAATGAATCTGAATAAAGAAAACCCTAAGGCATATCCAGAAATAGTAGAAACT
Source organism: Picea glauca (assembly GCA_000966675.3). Classification (NCBI taxonomy): domain Eukaryota; kingdom Viridiplantae; phylum Streptophyta; class Pinopsida; order Pinales; family Pinaceae; genus Picea; species Picea glauca. The sequence goes on along the minus strand of JZKD02S2357434.1, from coordinate 47,551 downwards.
CAGAAGGAATCAGAAAAGATATTGTTATAGATGAAAGACACCTTAAATGATCACCGACATGTTAGGCTATTAGATATCTTCAAAGAAAAGGAGCAAGTTGAAGCAAGAATAGGGGATTTCAACATTGATTGTATTCTTGATGAAGAAACACAAGTGAACATTATGCCAGAAAGAACTTGGGAAGCTATAGGAAAGCCTGCCATGATCCCTTCCCTAGGAGGGACAAGTTTATTCAGAGGAAAGCTAGTAAACCTATGTGGAAGGCTTGCCTGGATACCTATGACTGTCAATGGAACTTCGACAGAGGAAGACTTTGAGATTATTAAATTTTTTGAAGACAGCACCTCATTTACCATGCTCATAGGAAAACCTTGGATTGATAGAGAACAAGCCAGATGAAAACAGGAAGAAGAAGTTTTGGAATAGAAGAAGAAAGAGTTAAAATACCTTATGACCAGAAGGATCGTGCACTTGATTGAAGAATAGAAGAGAAGATCACAAATATTTAATACCAGCAACTACGGTGTTGAGGCTAAGAGAAAACTTGAGGATCCGTTGAAGATTGAATTACCTATTTTTGATACAGAAGAAGTATTATCCAGTAACCCTAGGAAAGACTTTCAACAGTGCAAAGTAACTAAGACCACAGAAGATAAGCATCAGAATGGTAAAAGAATTACTGATACAAAGCTCACTGGGAAGAAGGCTATAAAGTTAAGAAAGAAAGGGATAATATTGTAAGGTTACAAGAGGTTCTAGAGTATACTTCGCAGACAAAAAAATTGCAGAATTGGAACTTCGCCAAGATATCAGAACAATGACATAGAATACTTCACCATGACGAAGCAATATAGTCGTTGGGGCCAATATATCCATTCGACTTCCACTCTGAACGGGCAGAAAATCAATAAAGGGTCATCATCCAACCATTGAAAAGTGCCATAACGGGTCAAACAAGAGTTAATAAAGGATCATAACTATTTCCAGCAGACTGTTACTAAGTTTCCCTACTTAGACCATCATGCCATGCACCAGAAATACTTTTTTCTAAGTGAGAATTTGAGCAAGAAACCTGAGATTAACTCACCCTGAGATCATTACCTTGTTCCCATACTATTCACTGTAGTCTCGGAATTCCTTTCGCACACGAGCTAGCTGACCCAAGATTGTATGTCGGACAAGCTCAGCGCTGCTGAGAACATTGTTGAAGAAGTTTTAATTGACTTAATGACTGAGAGATTCACGTTAGAGAAAGGAATGTCTATAGGTGTACAGGCATTGTCCTCGGGAGCCTTGCCATCTTCCCCCTCCACTACTCGAGCAGGACCATCCCGACTGCCTTCGAAAAGACGATCTAATCTCGGAAACGACTTCACCACTGTGAAGATGATCCCAAGTATCTTGCCTAAGTATATCCCACCACTAAGAGGCACAGTGAATCGAGACATTGTACCCAGAGACTTTGACTATGTTGTGGCCACTGCATACCTCCTGAAAGGGGTGCACGTAGTTCGTGCTGACCAGGATAAGCTCACAGCGTTGAAATTTAGTGATTTTAACCTTGGAGATTGCAAGGTTTACAGTATTCTAGCCCCGCACAAGTACTTAAATATCAAAAAAGGAAGGAACCCAAAGATTGTCCCTCATCAATGGACCCATAACCTCACACAGTCAACCCTCCTCAATGTAATGAATATTCCTCATTTCGGGAGACATCAGGAAGTGAATGCATGTGTCAGATTGTTGTTGTCCTGCTACCACGGAGGATACTTATGGTTGGGCTACCACATCACTGTGGATCTGATTCTGATCAATCAGATCACAGGGCTAAGTATGCAGGGCCCTGACCCACACAAGTTTTACCCTGGAAAGACTGCAGATCGCACTCTCGCCCAGCGAATAAAAGACACATATGGATATGTAGAGAAGGGCACGTAAGGTTACAAGGTAGCCTCCATTGAGAATGCAGCAGTGTGCCTCGGTTGCCAGCTGATCACATGGAATTTAGTCCGCAAGAACAGACCCACACAGGTGACTGGATTTGTAGTTGACCACGCAGGGAAGTGCGTGGAGGGACTACAAATGAACTAGGAAAAGTGCCTTTTAAATTAGCTAGAGCTTGACTGCAGACAAGCGTATGACTTCCACTTTAGTTGGTTGCTCATACTCATCGCTTTCATCGCTTGAAAGCTACCAGAAGGTGCCACTTTTCTGGAGATCGAACCCTTCAAACCAATGGCCGCGAAGTTTTGTATGATGTGGTACTCCAGTGACATGAACAAGTATTGGCAGTCCAATGTCATATTCCACGCTTATTACAACCAATTAAAGAATGAAATACAGTCTACACCATGCCTCACTCCAAACACACTTCATAGGTTTAGACCTTTGATCAAATTCAGCGCAGACCGCCACTTCACCTATATCACAGCGCGAGCTGATGAGCACAAATAGAAACTCTAGTCATACTATAAGTTGACAAAAGAAGACTTGGAGTAGATTACCAAGGAATGGTCAATGGACCTCCTTGTTCCAGCGAACCCCACAGAGATGTCTGACGTGGATATCCATGAATACATGCCAGATACACCTGAACCGTGCAAGAATAAGAAGGATGTAGAAGTTCAATATATCCATAGCACATCCATGAAGACTACTTCGATCTCACCTGCAAAGGAAGGTGATGGTGAAGAACTATGTGGCACAGAAGTTGAGAAAAAAAAAGGCGAGGTTACTCCGCCTGGAGAGGAGGAGGATCCCTCTAAGAAAAGGAAGATTACCCCACCAAAGTCCTCATCCCAAAAGAAAACTAAGGCCACTTGGACTACGTTCAAGACTACCCTTACACAGGATGACTTTGACTTCTTGATCGTTGCGTTGAATGATGCTTCACTAGAGATCGCAGAAAAGAAAGAAGCGAAGCAAGAGGAGGTATTCAGTCGAATCAAGGGTGAACTTCAAGAAGTGCAGCAAGCACTCCAGTCCAGCAAAGTAGTTTCTACGGCACCTTTGACAATTGAAACAACAGGAACAACTGATGATCCCACCCAATTACACCAGATCGTCGAGAAAGTCGAAGCTCGCCTTTGACGAGCTCAAGAAGACACAATGCAAGCCACCCAGGCTTTGGCACAAGTACAAATCACACATATAGTACAACAAAGGAAGGCAAAACAGGAAAATTTTTCCCTGGAAGAGAAGTGGGAGGAGGAAAAAGAACAGTTACAGTAGAGCAAGGACCAGTTGCTAGCAAAGCAACTTGAAGTATAGGAAAGAGTTCACAAAGCACTTCACTCTGTGATGGTCATTGAAGTGAAAATTGAAGAATGTGTCCCACAGCAGGTAGCACAACTTGAAGAAGTAATCCAGCAACTTCAGCAGTGCATCATACATATGTAACTTCGTACTGTGCCCGAGACTCCACAAGAAGTAAGAGACCTAAGGGAGGAAACTGCCCACAGCACAGTTGGCTGATTAAAAACCTTGGCTTTGGAATGTAAGCAGTTGAGTGCTAGAAGCACCCAGACTTATGAGAACCTTACAGAGAACCCAGAATTGCAAACATTAGAAGCAAAGTAGCATGCAGATACGCTACAGGCACAGCTAAAGTCCTTGACCCCAATTGAAAGAATGAAGTGATTTCTAGAACAACGCACCGCCCAACAACAGGTACACATGCTGCAAAGTAAAGTGATGGAAGTCTCAAAACAAATTCAACCACTCCAAGAGAAAGCATGCCAACTGTTCACTGAAGTTGAGATCCAGGCAGTCAAGCTTGAATAGGTTGTCATCACTACAGAACAGCGCATGAAAGGACCAGTAAACGACGCAATGATCTAGGAGTTCATTGAGCAAGAGGTTGTTGCACTATAGCAGGTTGAAGTAGCTCAAACCAAGCTTGAGACATTCGAAGTGGAGATGTTCAAACCAGAGTGACTCGGGATGAGTCACAGGTGAGTGTTGGGGGCTTGTTGGCCCTTGACCAAGTTTTGAGGAACACTTGGTCATATTTGATTGTTTTTGGACATCGACACCCTCTCAAAGATGGAGCGCCAGGCAAATCATAGATCATGGGATCTCGGCCCACTTTTGTGGCCCTTTTATGGTTTTGGGTTAATGTAATGGGAAAGGGATGTCGGTCCATGGTTTTACCCATGTTTTAGGCCTATGATGTAAAGTATAAATAAGTAGCTAGGCAATGTAAGAAGTGTCAATGGCTTAGTGCTAGTAATTAGATCTGTGTGATCAAATGTAAATGCTCTGTGCATGATTGTAAGAGGCTTGCAGAGATGAGTGCAAGTTCTATAAGTACTCAGTGCACGGATTGTAAGGAGGCTCTCTACTAGATCTACTCAGGGAAGGAGGATCTGGCGAGGTGCGCATAGATATCTTGTCCTATGTAGAGTACAACTAAGCTCTGTGTTGTAATCAGGTTGACCAAAGCTAATAAAGAAGAAGAAAACTTTGTGGACATAGCCCCAGGGTGGGGGTGAACCACATAAACCTGTGTATCATGCTTTGTGTTGTTGCTTCCTTGTGTTTTCACTATCTTGCTAAGTGTTATGCCATGATTAGATAGATTTGCTTATGCTTTGTGATTCACTAGATGTATATGAATAGTATATCTGATGTGTATGAGGATGCTTAGTATTGATCTACAGGATCTAATATGTTTTGTTGTTGCTAAGCACTGAAATATCTTATATATGAGCAATTACTCTGATGTTTTTTCTTATCTGTGAAGTACTATAAGGGTGAATAAGTGATGAATGAATGATGCTAAGTGCTCTGTAAAGGATATAATCACAGATTTGTGTCCCAGCTAAGGTTGCAGACACCTAAATCTTGCAACCACCCATGCCTCTACCTCAGGTGAGACTTCATCTGCTTCGTAGGTGTTGCCAAAAGGGTCGGTAGTTAGGGATTTATTGGTGCGCTCTTGAGCATTGAACCCTAGGTCTGCCCCTATGCCAACAAATCTGATGAGCTTTGATGGCATTCTCTTCTGTCTCTTCACCTGCTAGGAGAAACGCTTCCTTTCCTCAATTCTTTAGGCCGAGTACAAATGTCATTTAAACCATCTTAATAATTTGGTAGAATGTCTTGGTCGTTGTAGTTTGTTTCCATTTGTCCCTCCATCTATATTCAATAATGCAATGAATCATAGTCGAGATAGAGGGAGAAGGAAAATCGGATGGATAGATCTGCATGGCTCATCAAGGAATGGATAATGAATGTAGGAAAAAGTAACCATCCATGGAAAGAATGATAATGGGATGAGTGTGTGATAATGAAATGGAGGTAAGCGGGGATTTAGAATGAGGGTGAATGATATAAGTGGTTGTTTTAAAGTGGAAGGTAGGGAGGGTAACAGGAGAAAATAATGTGTATATTTTCCTACCCACTTCCAGCTATACTTGTTTTTCTATGGTCAATACACCGGTTGCATTTATTCAGTAATTCCACCACAAACCTTGAAGGCTCAATTTTTTCATTTACCTCGAAAGTGAATAATTTCCTTTCTACCTGAGGTATCCTTTCTTGGATCCTTTTCAGTTCTTGAGTTGTGGCCTGGAACTGTAATCTTGGATTCACTAACCACTTATTGATTTTAAGAATATCAATCTAGCTCATTTCTCGAATGGATGCCAAATTTTCTTCTTTGTTCTTTCTGGAATTATGTTGATTCATTTCTATATCAATTTGCCCCAACGCTTCCGAGATATTATTTCCCTCAAAGTAGATTAGCTTTCTTTCTAGTGATGCCAACGTTTCTAGGCAAGCCTCTTTTACCTCTTCGGAAAATCTTTTTCTCTCTACCAGATTTGTTTCCCATACCTTCAAGGCCATATCACCTCTTAATTGTTCTGAAGGCAAGAGCAGCGGGAAGTTAGGGATTATATCTTTCTGCACCAATACGATGGCTTCCTGAAACTTAGTTTGGGTTGATAATGCCTCTCTTTCCTTAACATAAATGTCTTTCAGAGAAAGATCTACTTCCTGGTAACACTTATGGATGGCATCTACCTTCAGAAAAAGATTATGTTGTACAAATTCCAGCCTCTCATTCATTTCTAGTGCTTGATTTTGGAAGGCCGAGATGTATATCAAGGCACCTTCAGTCAGGTCTAATTTACCCTGCAATTGTTCTATCAATTTATCATGTTGAGAGACCAGACCTTTATTGGTTTGTGAACTCTGATGGAGCTCATCAAGGTTGTTCTGAAGCTGTTGAATTTGTTGTCGATCATGAGATCTAATTAGCTCGAAGTCTTGACTCATCCTGTTCCTGATAGTCTGCTCCATGGAGTGTTTTGACTTTGCAATCATTCTACCAACATAATCTTATGTCGCAGTTGTTCATCTAGAGTGTCCATAGACCATTGATTGGCAGTGGCAAAAGCACCTAATGAACCTGTGACTTCTTTTGTGAATTCTAGATCATCTCGATCATTCCCTTCATATACCATTCTCTTCCTTTTAGTTATCATTCCATATTTCTAGTGTGATTCTCTTCTCACAATGGCCTTCCATTTTCTACTAAAGAATGAATCTGAAGGAGGCATCTCTTCGGGCGAGATGGGCGTAAGATCATCTATAAAAACAATTTTGGAATTAAGATTTCTAAAGCTGGATTGTAGAGGTGTCAATGATGTAATAGGAGTACCAATCTTTGTAGACTGTTGTTGTTCTGTAGTATTTGAGGTGCCAGCAGGGGTAGTTGGTGATGAAGGAGGCACATTTCGTCCTTTCTTTAGGAGAGCTTCAAGTTGAGATTTTTCCTAGGGCTTGGTTGGCCTGACAATGATGCTTCTAATTTGTGTGTCAATACCTCCGAGCTCCTCGGGGTTTCCTCAGCTTTATGTTTTCCAGAGTGACTCGCTTCAGAACCTGTAGTCCTGGCTTCTTGAGAAGGGGGGGTGGCCATTTTCTCTCCTTGTAGTATATTCGGTAGAATATTTCTCCTGTGATTTTGAAAACTGATAAAGCCATCTTGTTGTTATGGGGGCAGGGTTTGGAATCTGTCCTGCACTTCTTCATAAGATCTAACTCCCCTGAATATTTCATCATACGGGGAGTTTTCATGCATATATTGTTTCATGTTGAACTGGGCCAGGTGTTTTTCCACAATCTTATGTGGATTGTGTCTTTTGAACTTGATGTCAACCAATTTGACATCTTCCAAAGTCACAGCCTCCACTTTGGAGTGACTGAAATCCAGTAATGAAAACATGCCAACCTGAATAGGGAAAGACGACCATACCTTTTTTTGTGTTGCCTTCAGCTCTTTGTTGATGCCTCCTGTTATTGTCTGGTAGGCCAATTCTCTGCATACCAGCCGGTCGGGTAAAAACCATGGAAGGGCATGGGGAGGAACCAAGAGCCCAAAAACTCTAATGTAGGAGAAGTTCTCCTCAATAAACCAATCTGATAGCTTACCCAGGTTTCCCATAATTTTGTCTGAAATCCGGGCAGTTGGGAGCCCATACAGGGTTATATGAACAAGAAACACAACATTGTGACATATTTCATAAAATAAATCCTTCGATTTCTCTTCCCATAGCTTGGAATGGTAGAAATGAATGATCTTGACACTCGTCGAGGTCCAGCTCCAATTCATCAATTGAAAAGGCGTCATGAAACAGATGGAATCCATGATATAGGCTGACATGTAAAGGGGGGTAGGTTGCCCTTTTGAATACATTGTTTTATATTCAACAATTCCCTTGGCCAAGTTATCGGACAATAATTTGGACCAGTCGAAAGTGTAACCCTCTTCCACCTCGTGCATAATGGATACCCATTCCACTAATAAATGAGTAGGGATCTTATTCCTGAGCAATCGACATAGCATCATGGCTACATATATCATATGTGTGTCCAAATATGTTGTGGCATATGTACCATGAGTGTTGGTTCTGAATCTCTTCGAGTGCCCCCACCAAGACTTGACTATATCGTGACAATTTATGGCGTACTGAATGCATTCTTTTTGTTCGAACTCCTGAATAAATGCATCATTGTATGTATATCTAGGATTAGGGGATATCTTATACATTACTTGTATATGTTCCAATCGGAAAGAGCCAACGGAAACCTTCTAATGGTTGATGATGCTTCTGGTCTATACGTCAACGTGCTCCAAGGCCCAGTTTATCATGTTGTTTTACGGCATGAGCCTTGGTCGTGTCACTATCTTGTGTAGCTCCAACCGTGTTATGTGTCTGAGTTTAGTTGTATAAGTATCACCCTCTTCTTTGGTGGAATCCTCAGGGCATGTGATGATTTCACTTTCCAGAACCTCAAATACATGTGTCCAGGTTTTGGTGGTGTCTGTGGCTCACGGCATGGTGTCTGACAGAATGTCCGCATTTGGATTTGAATGGTCGCCCGCTGAATCAGGATTCTTTGTCATTTTCCTTGGTGCCATAATTTCTAATGAAACAAAGTGAAGTTACATGTTGCAGAGAAAAATCCTTGAGTCTTTCAAACATATAAATCTTGCTAATTGCAGAAGGTGAAAATAAATTTGAAATCGAAGTGATTTTATACAAAACGGATTCATTGATTTTCATATAGCTTCATTGACGAAAATTTATTAACATTAATGGAAATGTCTACCTGGCGATCTGCAATCTGAGTTTGAATCATTATCCTTAATTAGACATAAATTCCTTCAATACTTCGGCGTTTCACGTTCAGGCTTTTTATATGTGACAAGGTGGGAACCTCTCGAATCCTGAATCCGCGAAAAGATTAATTTATGAATAATCACTTGTAAAACCTTAATTAATCATGTTTAAAGTAGTGCATTAACTTTAGGTGTTTCGGGAGTTCGGACTTTGGGGATTTTTAAGATACAATATAGGCAAAACATATGAACTACAAACTGTGAAGTCATCAATTATTTCTTAATCATGATTAACTTAATTATTCAATGTTCAGTACTTCGGCATTTTGATACTTTGATGATTTGTGAATTCGTTCTTTGTTAAACTCCGGAAGGATATCTCTCGTAGTGACGTGGCATAGATGATGTCACTCTGGATGATGTGTCGAGAAAAGAGAGGTGCCACGTGTTACTTGGAAATGCATGAATCCTCCAATGGAAAAGTCAAAAACAGATGCCACGTGTCGATTCAGGAAATACTCAAAAGGTACATGTGTCCTAAGAATCATGCCTTTAAAATATTTATGGCAGGTCGTGGGCAGACACCTTCGGGTTTCAGAGCTTCAAAGCTTTTATTGTTAAGACTTCTTGAAATACCCGAAGCGCGGAGCTCTAAAGCGACCATTAGAAATTTATCTATTTAAAATTTAGGTTGCTCCAAAACTCCAAGGGCTATTAGGATCATTCAATAAAATGGGGAAAACTTATCAACAATGGAAATCACATGTGCTTTATTATTAACTAAATTAGCAATGAATTATATTTAAAATTAAAATGTCACATACCAAGTTTCCGCTTTCTTTGGGTAAAATCATAATTTCATTTGATGAAAAGTAAAGAGCTCAAAAGCTCAAAATTGTATGTGTTCCAACACAAACCATCAAGGAGTTTCCTGCTAGTGTAATTTTATGGATGTGAGGGGTCAGTGGTATTAATGAATATGAATGCAGGGGAGCTTGTTTTGATCACCCATTTTGGCCTCATGAAGTTGATGATGCAACAATTGTACCCTTGCCCCGATTCGACATCAGAACTAATTATGATGAGGTTGAATCGGCTGGAGAGAGTGATCTTCTGCATGAGGTGGATGATGCACCAATGATTCATCATTATTCAAGAATTCATGATCAGAACAAACTATGAAGGATGGATTGGTTGGATGTCATATCCAAAAAATATGGATCATCATAACCATACAATTCCCTGAATGGGATCATCCCAATGAACATGTGATGAGTTGTATTGTAGCAAGGCTCCCCAATGTGCAACCAATTTAATCATGCTCGATGTTTCCCTGACACATAGTTCCTCAGGTACCCCTTGATCCATGTTTTTACTATCTCAATCTACTCATCTGTATGGGGGTGATAGCTAGTACTAGGTGTCAACTATGTCCAGGATAGCCTGAACAAATCCTACCAAAATGCACTGAGAAACCTCCTATCCCGGTCACTGACTATGTATTTTGGAAGACCATGGAATTCGAATACCTCCCTGAAGAATAGTTTTTCTACCTGAGATGTTTTTTACTCTATAGGAATGGGAAAGAAGTGTGCATATTTAGTCAATATTTCCACTACCACATAGATACAGTCTCTTCCCTACACCTTTGGAAATCTTTTGATGAAGTCCATCGAAATGTTATTCCACTTCTACTCTGGAATCGAAAATGGATGAAGCAGTCCTGCAGGATGTGTGAACTCTGACCTGTTTTTCTGGCAAGTCATGCACTCCTTCACATGACGAAGTACATCTCCCTTGAGACCATTCCATGAGAATCTATCCCTCGTCTGCCTGTAGGTCTTCAGATACCCCTAGTTCCCTACTAATGGTGCATCATGTACTTCCCTCAAAATCTTATCCTTGAGTGTGAACTCAGGGACAAGATAGATCTTGTCTTTGTATTAGGTGAATTCATCCACTACCATGTACCTATCATCCTGAATAATTCTGTCCATCAGATCACAAGTGAAGGTATTCTTGGAGTATTCCACCAAGAGAATGGAATTCCAGTTTACTGATATCTTTGTCATGGATAAGGCTACAAGTCTCTTGGATAAGGCGTCAGCAAATATATCCTTCTTCCCCTTTACATACTCAATGTCAAAATCATGTGCCTACACCTTACTCACCCATTTTTGTCACCTCTCATTCAATTCTCGTTTTTCCAAGAAATATCTCAAGCTATTGTGGTCAATCCTAACCACCAAGAGTCCTCCTATCAAGTACTTTCTGAATTTAGTCAATCCATGAAATATGGCTAACATCTATTTATCATAGATCAGATAGAGCTTCTCTAGTTCCCCTAGCTTTTTTCTCTCGAAAGCTATCGAGTGGCAGTTCTGCATCAATACTTCTCATATACCCTCGTTTGATGCGTCACACTTTAGAAAAATATTGGGCAAGTGATAATACTGGGAAAGTGATCATCACCCTCTTCATTCTTTCGAATGTTACATGTGCGTCCTATGACCATCAGAATTCCCCCTTCTTGGTGAGGTTTTTCAATGTCGTATCCAATTGTGAAAATCCTTTCACAAAGCGCTTGTAATAGCTGCATATCTTGAATAATCCTCGCAAATATGTGAGTGTAATGGTTGTGGGCTAGTATAAGATGGTCTTTATCTTCTCCTGATGCACCTTTACTCCCTTACAACCTATCACGTGCCCCAGATAGAGGATCTCTATCAACCCTAACTCACACATTGCCTCCTTGGAAAAAAGTGACTGCTCCTCCATAATGGTGAGAATATCATCCACATGCTTCAGATGTTCCTCCAAAATTTTGTTGTAGATCAAAAGATCGTCAAACAACACCAGTGATAATTTCCTCAACTATATGTTGAATATATGTGTTGGAAGTAGGCCGAATCAGAAAGAAAGGATATTTTTGGAAGAAAGGTGTGCACGAGGAAAGCGACAGTTGGAAAGGAGAAGCAAAAGGCGCGCATGCATGGAATACCTAATGACACTAGGGTTAGGGTTTTCGTAATACATTGTAATGGTTGATGAGCCAAAAACGTATATATATAGATACCTAGGAGGTCTAGGGTGTTGGGGGGGGGGAAGGGAGATTGTGGAAGAGTTCTGATTTATGCAGTATTGGTAACACTATTGTAACCCAATACATTTTTGTAAGCTCTTGAGTTGTAGGGAATCAGGAGGGTAGATCTTGAGGGTTAGATCACATGCTGAGGAGATTGGTGTGATCTAGTCCACCTCCTAATATATCTTGACCCGACTGAGAATGATTTGTAAATCATGCGATGCAGTAGTTTTGGAATTTCCATAATAAAAGAGAAAGAGAGCCAGATCTTTATGGATGTAGCCCAGGAGGGGGTGAACCACGGTAAAACCTTTGTTATGTGATTGAATGTTTGCATATCTTTTACGGTCTATGAGTATATGTTAGAATGATATATGAATGAGCTAATGAATCTGATTACATTACATGCATAATTGGGAACAATAATATATTTACTTAATATCTATATAGGATTCACAGTATGCACGTCACAGATCCCCATTCAGTCCTAGACTATAAGCACTTGAGTATTGCAGTCACCCATTAATACTATCTCTGGTGAGACTGTGCAGTGCACTCTATGCGTTGCGTTGCCTTTTAGTTTACCGGGAGGGCTGATAGTTTTAGAGTCTTTGTTGGATCCCCAGTAGACCTGAACCTGGGTCAACCATGTTAAAGGTATAACTCATATAAGAAACCAAAAAATGGTTATGTTGTCGTTTGGAACAACATAGGATTGAGTGGATGTGATCTGTTGAAGATCTATTAAAGGAATGTAAGATCTACGGAAAGTGGGTCAAAAGAATACCGAATTAGACGTCAAGAAGGTGAGAATGCACTGCTATAAGGGGATTTTGAGACCGTGAAATCCCACAAAAGCAGAGATCAAAATCTGGCTGAAGACAAAGGAGATAGAGTTTGCGTAGAAAGATAACAAAAACCCTAGAGTAACACTGTGCAAATACCTTGAGAAGTATGTGTTTATTGATCTTCATGAAGTATTTTTTTGTGATTTTCTACACTTATTGCAGGAGTGGTTGTTGAAGTTGAAAGAAAACCACGCAACAAATAAGATCTGATAGGTAGAGTGGACCTCATTTCGGGTCGTGCAGTTATAGCAGGTGAATAAAAAATTCACCCGCGCAATAGACTTTTGGCTTGATAGTATTGTAGCAGGATTTATAACAGAATTTACAGTAGATACCATGAAGTCGTACAGTGCAACAGAGCAAGAGTTTCTATGCGGGCCTCGAGGAAGGTATATTATATTGTTGTATACTTCTATTAATAAATTGCTCTATAACAAAGGTGTAATGACAATGGATTCAGGCAGCTAAACTTCCCTGTGTGCATGCGGGAAGGGGGGAAGCACTGACATGAAAAGGAGAAATGAAAGGAGAAGTGGATAAAGGAAAGGAAAAAGCATTAGACCCAATCATGATGGATGAGGACCAGATCAAGCATATCATGGTGACAGTTGGAAAGATATGCAATGGAGTACCCTACCAATATAAGGTAAACACCAAGAAGAGAGTTGTAGCTACAAGGGAAGGCTTGGAAAGTGATGAAGAGGAGGTAGAGGATCTCTAGGTTGTGGAGCAGATTGAGGAAATCCTACGCGCAACATATGATATGAAGACGAGAGGTCCAAGAGAAGGAATTGAAGGCAGTAATCCTATCCATACAAATTTCAGTGTGGAACCCATAAACCCATGTGTGACTAACAAACCAAAAATCACACCACCATTTAGAAAACCAAATTCTGGGAGAAGGAAGACAACATGAAGTACATCTACACAAGGAACAAGAACTGGGGGAGATAGTTCAGGAAGCATTTGTCAAGTATCTACACCACGTGGAGGTAGTATTTTAGCATTCAGGATGGAAGGACATGATCCCACCATCAGGTTACCAGAATTCAAAGGAGAAGCGTCAGAGGACCCGGAAAAGCACATGTTTATCTATGAAAAGATATGGGAAGAAAAATAGATCAAAAACAAGGACACTAAACTTGCACAATTAGCTATCACAATAAGGGATTGAGCACTGGATTGGTATATGAGTTTAGCCACAAACAATCCACCAAGGACAACCAGAATGATCACGGATATCAAGAAGTTGTTGATAAATGAGTTTTAGAAGCCAAGTTCAGAGGACTAGTACATGAACGAGATAATAGAAATTAGACATAAACCAGGAGAATATGTATGGGAGATTGACCATAGATTCAAGTGACTGAAAGGAAAGTTGAAATATCTCATGATAGATATGCAACACTAGCACCTGTTCATCAACTCACTATTACCACACTTAAAATATCCACTGCGACAACAAAAATTTTCAGACACAGGTAGAGGCTCTGCAGGAATGCATACAACAAGAGGAAAACCAATGCCAGAAGATAGACCTAGCCATCGAGGAGTTGAAGGAAGATATAAAGAAATTAACTTTCCATCTAAACCAGAACAAAACTAAGGACAAATGAGAATTCATTTGGTGTACCACATGCAGGACGAAAGGAAATCACAAGAACAAATGTCCAACATTCACACAGTACATGGAAATAGGAATGCCAAATCCACTACCAACGGGAGGACTATGGTGTGAAATCTGTAAGAAACAGGGCCACAATCCATATCTCTTATCGATGATGTAGAAGTACCAGACAGTCCCAAAGAGTTCATGCTGCAAATTTTGCAAGTTAGTAGACCATGATGACAAAGATTGTAGAACCATGGAGTTGATGAGAGAAAGGACATCAGATGCATATAGAGTGCAGGAAGAAATGATGATCCGGCAAGCCACACCTCAGTTTAACTAGGTACCAGCCCCATACCACACTGCACATCCATAGTACAATACTGGACATCAACCATATAATAGCACGTAGTCACAATACAACACAACACAACCCTAGTACAATACTACGTAGTACAATCACATGCCTTAGTATAACGTGTCGCGAGGGGATTGAGGTGGCTACAGAGGCAGAGGAAGAGCAAGAGGAGGCTTTGGAAGAGGTAGAGGACCAGTAGTATGTCACAACTGTCAACATCTAGGACATTGTGCAAGAGAGTGTCCACTTCCACCAACGACATGTATGTATGCATAGGATCACAATACAGAAGAATGTCTTATGTTATTAGGGAAGATCCAGGAAAAGACAAATCAGAACAATCATAATGTTCAATGGATTTCAACAGCAGCAAGGGATGAAGGAAGAAACATCAACATAGTTACACGCAAAGAAGCTAAAACAGGGAACAACGTAATACGCCAAGATCCAGTACAACACCAATGGGTGAAGAAGAATATTAAACCAAGGAAGCGGTTCGACGCGCAGAACGAGAAGGAAACATTTAATCAAGAAAAACAATAATTTATGAATCCTGACATCGTGTCGACCTCAACTGCACAGCATAGTAAAGACATACCAGAGTATGAGATGCCTCCATCATGGTATCATACCAAAGAAATGCAGTCCCTGGGACAAGTAAGTACAATCAAAATATTTTAACAATCGTGTGTAAAATTACTAAATGATCCATCCTCTATCAAAATATTACAAAATGTATTAGAAAGATGTAGCATAGAGACAGAAGGGAAACTAAAACAAAAAACAGTCAATCACCTACATATAAGGAGAAGAACAAGTAGGGAGTTCAGGCTGAATGCCAACATTGGAGATTTCAACATGGGAGATATCATACTGGATCTAGGATCTGAAGTCAATGTATTACCCAAGAAGACATGGAAATGTATGGGAGAGCCCACATTAGGATATTCACCCATTCAGCTAAAATTGGAAAATAAGCACAAAGTTCTACCAATTGGGAGACTGAAAGGAGTAACAGTAGACCTAGATGGAGTGCGCAATAAAGCTGACTTCAAAGTAATGGAGATAGTGGATGACACAACACCATATCCATCATTACTGGGCTTGGATTGGGTGTTTGATAACCAGGCCATAATCAACTTAAAGACATGAAAAATGACCTTCGAGTCAGGAGAATACAGGTTCATTGTGCCATTAGACCCTTCAGAAGGGGAAAGGTTCGTAGAGCCTACTTTCCTAGAATTAGAAGAAATCATCCAGTTGTATAGAACAACTGCGCGAGATGAGGATTACGTAAACTCAACTGTATATGGGATACTTAGTTGGAAGAGCATCACTTCATGTGCATCAGGCTCGGATACGATTTTATAGAACTGGCAACATAGGCTACACAAATTTTCTACAATAAGATGCACAAGAATAGACTGTGCAATAGGATGGGTAGGTACGAAGATAAGGGAACCACCCAATTTCCATGGGGTAAATGATCTAGAAGCATTCTTGACACGTTACGAAGAAAAAGTGTTAGAAAATCAGAGACTCTTAGCACTAGACATAACACTCAAGGACACAGTGGGGCGCACACAAGGAAACAATCAAGGATTGGTACCAATGTAAGCAGTTACTGTGCATACGGTTTGGCGCAGAACAAAGAAGCAACCAGCAGCAAAAATATGATGGACATGGGGCACTAGCAGAACACTTGGAGAAGTACAGAACGCTGTGGAAAATGACACCCCCAGAAGAATGGCCTCAACATTTTATACACACCTTAGAGGGCATCCCATCAAACTGGTATACGGACCAAGAACTGCGCAAAGGAACTATGAGTTGGATAGTACTACAACATAACTTTACAGTCACTTTCTCATTTGAACATGAGAACCCCAACATAGATGAAACACTTAAACAAATAAGAGGGGTGATATTCATTAAGGAACTAGAAGTTGAACTCATAATAGAGGAGAAACAGCGGAACAGATAGACAGTGAAAGAACTGTTGTCATGCTACCATGTTGTTCGCACCCAATTCATCACCTGGTGAGCAAATCGAGGGTGCTTACATGCCCTTTTGGGTCTTGCAGAGCATGACAGCTGTGGAGGAAAGGGTTAGAGGAAACAAAACAAACTACAAGAAAGAATTAAACAAAAACAAACTAAACTGTGAACATACGGATAAAGAAACAATAAACACAAAAAAAGACATTGATATCACCAATGGTTTTGAGCTGGTCTATTGATGAAATTAGAGCACGATGAAGGAAGGGAACTGTGGTTCCTTCTTCCCCCAAAGGAAGGCTCTTGAGGCCCTCACAAACTTGCTTTCCTTACAATGCGAAGAAATAAGACTGATAGTGAAAGAACTCCCAGCACATCCGCTCAATGGAGAGGCGAATGGCTCTATGAAATGTTGTCGATGTGTTATCGTCAAAGAATGAGCCCTTGACAATCTTAGCAGCATAACAATACCTGGAATTCCTTGCGAAAACAATTTTCCTTCATGGCTTTTTATAGCAGATCATCGGGCAATTATGTAACCTCTTCAAAGTGTGAAAAGGGGCTCTTTAGGGCTTCATTAGGTCATTAACCCACCTACCCTGCGGATTCAGCTCGGATTTGGGAGTCAAATCAGATTGGGAGCTGGTCCGTAAGTGGTTGAGAGGCCGGCCAATTCAATAAATGCACTGTTTTAGCAGGTGCACGGGTTTTGTCGTTGACATTCGCGCGTCGTGCGTGCATGCACGCAGAGTACATTATTTTCCTGCGCATGTGCGCGCGCACCAAACTACTATGAAGCGCCCTTCAATTTTTGGTTACTTTGTATAGTTTTTGACCCTTTTGGAATGCTATGAAATTAATTCAGTGCCATGAATGACTTCATTGATGTTTTGATGATGCGGAGTTCTTGTCTCCATGTGCGGACGAAATTTCAGTGATAACACATGTGCAGGAAGAAGTACCAGAGGAAGATGATCTATGCGACATTTAGATTGAGTAAGTTGAAGGCGAAAGAGAAGTGGAAGGTCCACCTCTAGAATCAGAAATAATTGTTGCGTCGATCAATGTAAATAAAGTCAACATTGGGACCATTGAGAATCCCAAACTGGACAGCATTGGAGACTACTAGGATGAGAAAACAGTCAAAAGCATAATAGAGTTACTGCATGATTACAACGACCTGTTCCCCACAACGTTCACATAAATGAAGGGCATGGAAAGAGAGCTAGGTGAAATGAAGATACCACTCAGAGCTAGGGAAAGACCGACCAGACAACGAACATACAGACTAAATCTGATATATAAGAAAAAATTCAAATATGATATCGATAGGATGCTTGAAGCTGGAATCATAGAACCTATGGAAGAATAAGAATGGATAAGCTTGATGGTAGTTCAGGAGAAAAAACAAGGAGGGATAAGACTATGTGTTGACTTGAGGAAGTTTAATGATGCGTGCCTACATGATTCGTTCCCTACACCGTTCACGGATAAAGTGTTGGAGAACGTAGGAGGACAGGAAGTTTATTCATTCACCGACGGATTTTCAGGATACCATCAGTTCAAGATAGCACCGAAAGACAAATACAAGACCACTTTTGCTACAGACTGGGGATCCTACCAATACACAGTCATGTCGTTTGGACTGAAGAATGCACCAGTAATATTTTCTAGAGTAGTCATAGCTGCATTTAAAGAATTTATCCACCAGTTTCTAGAGGTATACTTGGAGAATTGGATAGTCTATAGTCTATTGAAGGACCATGTAGAGGTCTTGCAGCTGATGTTAGAAATATGCAGGCAGTGCTAGATATCATTAAACATCAAGAAGTGAATCTTCAGAACATTGTTTAGGATACTATTGGGCCACATAGTGTGCAAGCAAGGTTTATTAGTAGATCCTGCCAAAATTGCAGTAATCGTTAACTTGCCACCACCAAAAACAGCTCGTTGACTAAAAGCGACATTGGGACACATGGGATACTATAGAAAATTTATAAAAGGGTACACACAAATATCCACACCAATGGAGAAACTGTTAAGGAAGGATACAAAGTTCTAGCGAAATGAGGATTGTCAACACGGTCTGGATACACTGGAAGAAAAGATGGAACTGTGCCAATACTAGTAATCCCAGACTGGGAGAAGACATTCCAGGTACATGTAGATGCATCGGCCATATCACTTGGATCTATTATGGCGCATCCAGGAGCAGGATAATTGGATCACCCTATAGAATTTTCTAGCATAAAATTGTCAGAAACGGAATAGAACTACAACACGACAGAGAGGGAATGCCTAGCTATGGTCTACGTGCTTCAAAAGTTTAGACACTACTTATTGGGGAAACATTTCAAGATGTTCACAAACCATTCAGCACTCAAATACCTAGTCAACACACCAGTGTTGGGGGGGGAGAAATTGCAGATGGCTACTATTGTTTCAAGAATTTGATTTTGAAGTAATAGTCAAGCCAGGGAAGTTGAACGCAGGACCTGGTCACCTATCAAGGGTCACAAACGGGGAGGAACCTACCAATTTAGAGGACAACTTTTCGTACGCACAATTATTTTCATTCCATATCATCGATGAATACTTTGCAGACATCATCTAGTACTTGAGTACAAGAACTGCGCCACAAGAATATAACATCGCGCAGAAGAAAAAACTAGTAGTCTGGGTTGCAAACTATTAGTTGATTGCAGGACGCTTATACAAAATGGGCACAAATAGCATCTTGAGACGATGTGTGCTAGAACATGAAAGACCAAGGATTTTAGCAGAAGCCCATGAGGGAATATCAGGAGAACATTACATAGGCAAAGATATCACACAAAAGGTATTGCGCGCAGGACTATGGTGGCCAAACATTCACAGAGACTCAAAAGAGTACTGCCAGAAATGCGATGTATGTTAGAGGGCCAGTAAACTGAATAGAAGGGACGATATTCCTATGCGACCACAAGTAACTTTGTAGGTATTCGACAAATGGGCAATAGATATTTTGGGGCCAATTAACCCACCATCCAAAAGGACATTATAACCATGACAAAATACCTAACAAGATGGGAAGAAGTAGCCCCAGTCAAAGATTGCATCGCAGAGACATCAACAGACTTTATGTTGGAGAAAGTGATCACTAGATTTGGTTGTCCAAGGATTTTGATGAGTGACCAAGGCACTCACTTCATTAAAAACACTATTAATGCTATGACTGAGGAATTTTAATTCCATCATCAAAAGAGTACACCATATCATCCACGAGCAAATGGAACAGTATAATCCTTTAACAAGATTCTCAAAAATGCATTAACAAAGATCTGTAATGTTAATAGGAATGATAGGGACCTACAGATACCAGTAGTATTGTGGGCATACAGGACCACATGCAAGAAGTTGATAGGACACATGCCATTCAAATTGGTATATGGACAAGAAGCAGTGGTGCCACTAGAATTTTTGGTACCCAGTCTCAACATAGCAGCAATTACGAACATGACAGAACGAGGCGCAATACAGGAAAAGATGAATCAACTCGTGATAATGGAGGAAGATAGGATCCTAGCAAGATTCCACCAACAAGTTCAGAAAGCAAGGGACAAATATTGGCATGATAGACATATCAAGAGGAAAACTTTCAAGGAAGGAGACTTTGTGTTGATGTATGACAGTAAATCCCTTCAACACCCAGGAAAACTCAGAATGCACTGGTTAGGACAATATGAAGTACAAGCTATCATAGATGGGGGAGTTGTATAGTTGAAAGACTTAGGAGATACAAAACTTAGAGGGATGATCAATGGCAGTCGACTGAAGTTGTACAAGGGCAGTCGACCACCCGTAACTTGAAAGTCAACCGTGTAGTAAAAAATAAAAACAAGAGATAGTGCGAGACATCAAAAGGTAGTGTGCCGAAAGTAGAAGGAGCATGAAAGCTCGAAAATACTAACCAAAGATGACAAGTTCAATGGTCACTACAAAGCGGAAACAAGAGAGAAATGTGGATACGACAAAATAAGCGCAACTGACGGCGGCTATCGGAATTGAATGCCAGAAAGGACTGAAAAAATGTCGCATTAATCACACCAACTGGAAACAGCAAGGGAAATCAATAGAAAGTATGAGGGAATTGGCAGTTCAATTAAAGAATAATCACAGTAACATCTTTGACAAGCTTCACACAACGTCGATATAAATAAATCATGTGAGAGTGGAAAACTTATTGTGTAAATGGGGAAAGCACAGAGCGATAGAGCATACGAAGAAGAGAGTGCAAGTTGTAGAGCGTACATAGGACACTGAGCTTGACGAATGACAACTTTACCACCATGGAACCACCCAAATAGGGAGAACTGAGTCAGCCCACCAAAAAATCTCGAAGCAACGCCAGAACACAATCAAAACCATGAGGAAGAGAACAACAACCATCTCAGCCCCCAGAAGTTGTCAATGTGGATGAAATATCATCGTCGGATACAGCACCAAGAAGCCCCACACCCATTGTGGAGGAAACCTAGCAGAAAGAACTAGTGGGAATGGACATTGATATGCCGGAAGAGGGACAGGGCCAACAGGATGAGGACACAAGAAACCAAGTACAACCTGAAAACCCTATAGAAGCCCCGAGAGTCAATGAGATGGCTTTGAACCAAGAAGAAATGGTCGCACCAGATAGATCATAGACAACCACGTCAGAACAGCCACGAGAGGGAGCAATGGAAGATGTCACTAGCCGATCAGAGGATTTTTTTGAAGAATGAACTATGGAGGTTGGAACCTCGAGCTAACCACCATAGCGAAAGGGCAAGCAGATGGTACCTAGGCCACTGCACAGGCAACCCACCACAGCCATTGTCTTATCACACATTCTGGAAGGGGTACATGTACCAGCAAATGTTTTAGGCCAAATCGATAAATTGTGGTACTTATACCATGATGTAATAAACACGGACAAGTTCCCCGAGTTCACCAAGAAAGTCTACCTACAGACAGCAATGATTTTAAGCATGGAAATTTGTTTTAAAATGTAGAAACCTTGGCGAATATTACTAATCCTTCATATGTCAACTATAAATGTTTGGTGATATATTTTTTAAAATATTTAAATTTCTAAGTATTTTATATAGTTTTTATAAAATACTCAGTTGGGCCCCTTATTTGTTGAATCTGTTCCTAGACTACTGCAAGGATGCGTAGGATCTAGGGACATAATTTCATTATTCATGGCTACTCATTCTAATAGCCATGATCAGATGGAAAGAGATGAAGTATTCATTTTTTCCACTAGACCCACTCCCTGCCATGGAGCATGATACTTATCGCTCGAGGCCACTTCAAAACCCAAGAATAGAAAAGCGAATGCAACTATATTCGAAGGTTATCTCCGCGACATACAAGACACCATCGTCGACACTTGGAGAGTAACACCAGAATTTATTGCACAGTATTGAGGCATAGACAACTTCAAAGATACTAGACATGCGATGTGGATCCAGGCATGGAAATATCCCAACAATCAATGGCTACAACTGCGCTACTACATCATGCAGGTGGACATAGAGATGGCCATCAAGGATTGGGAAGATGATTGGAGGATTCCATTTCTCATTAGAGAAGTACCCGCAGAGATAGAGGAGGAGGAGGAGGTAACACATGAACATACACAGCCCGAGGAGATAGCAGTGCCCAAGAAACCAAGGATAGGTCAGAACAAGGCATAAAAGAAAAAAGGGGGGACATCTAAGATAGGCGCCCAAGCGGGGAAGAAGAACAACACACATGCACCCCAGGTACAAAAAAAATAGGCCGATGCATCACAGGGAACTACATCAAGTGCTACGCCACAAGAGAAAGGCCAGACTAAGAGGCTAGTCATCCATACGGTGGGTGTGCGCAAGAAGGCGAAGGCACACAGAATGCCCCAAGGATACATGATCACTAAGGATGATGCAAACATGGTGGCCCAAATGATCTAGGATCACACAGTTGAGGATTTCAAGAATGTTGTGTGCCAAAGGGATAGAATTGAGGAAGATCTGGCACACATACGATAGCTCCTTAGGAAGCTCAGAGAAGCACAAGCAGTTGGAAGTAGCATAGAAATGGGGTCGTCAGCATCACAGATCGGAGGTGAAGCTGGAAAAAGCGAGCAGGATAGGATCCAGATGACAACATAGTCGAGACCAAGATTTCACGTCACACCCAGCATGTTGCGCATGGACGAAATCATGGGGTAGACACCCCTAAAGGACTTGGCTCAACTACAGTTGGTATTGATGTGGATACCAACCAAGGACTTGTACAAAATGCAAGTCAGTGTTACATAGGAGGTACAGTCTCGCGCATGCACAGATATAGTGGAATTGCAGTAGACGGAGGACAACCAAGATGAGCTGGAATTGCTACTCAAGTAGGCTAAGCTCGAGACCAAAGAGGAGAAGGACCACACGAATGGGCTGGAGCAGAAAGTGGTCGTAGCCTACGAGAAAATCACAAATAACGCATAGACGACCAAACTCATGGTGACAGAGAATATTGATCAAATTGTGCGGGCAATCAATCAATACCAACAGGAGATCGAGCATCTTGGTGAGAAACTCACACCTATAGTTTTGAGCTACAGGTATGTCTTGGGTGAGGACTAGAATCTTCCAGTCGTCTTCCCAATCCTTGATAACCATTTCAATGTCTCCCTCCATGATGCAGTAGTGCAATTGTAGTCACTGTAGCATCAATACTTGTTCAAATAGAAAGTGTGTTGTTGTTTTTGCACTACAATCCTTCACTAGTGCTACTTCCACCCATCTTGTTAGGTATTATGTCGCGGTGATAATGTACCTGTCTCTTGTTCTTTTTGTTGGTGGGTTGATTAGTCCCACAAAGTCTATTGCCCATTTATCAAATGCCTAAAAATATTATCTGTGGTCGTAATGGCATATTGTCCCTTCTATTGGGTTTACCAACCCTTTGATAGACATCGCATCTCAGGCAGTACTCCTTCGAGTCTTTGAGAATGGTCGGCCACCATAGTCCTGTGTGCAATACCTTCTGCACAGTAGCTTTGCCTGTGTAATGTCCTCCTATTATTCCCTCATAGGATTCTGTTAAAACTCTTGGACTTTCATGTTCTAACGCATATCTTAGCAAGATGCTATTTGTACCCATTTTGTATAAGTGTCCTGTGATCAGTTGATAGTCTGCAGCCCGGACTACTAGGTTTTTCTTCTACATGGTGTTATATTCCTGCGGCGTAGTACCTGTGCTCAAGTATTGAATGATATCTGCAAAGTATTCATCGGGGATATAGACTAAAATAACTGTGTCTGGGAACTTGTCCTCCAAATTCGTAGGTTCTTCTCCATTTATGACCCTTGATAGGTGGTCAGGTCCTGCATTCAATTTTCTCGGCTTGATTATTACTTCAAAATAAAATTCTTGAAACATTAGTAGCCATCGAAATATTCTCCCCCCCAACATTGGCTTGTTGACTAGGTATTTTAGGGCTGAGTGATTTGTGAACATCTTAAAGTGTTTTCCCAGTAAGTAATGTTTGAACTTCTGCAATGCGTAGACCATATCTAGGACTTCCCTCTCTGTGGTGTTATAGTTTTGTTCAAATTATGATATCTTTCTACTCGCAAACATTATAGGGTGATTCAAGTCTCCCTCTCCTAGTTGCATCAAGATAGATCCAAGTTTTATGGCTGATGCATCTACATATACATGGAATATCTTCTCCCAATCTGGAAATGCTAGTATTGGCGTGGTGACCATCTTTTTTTTCAGTGTATCCAAACCGTGTTGACAATCGTCGTTCCACTAAAAATTTGTATATTTTCTTAATATTTTTTCCATTGGCGTGGTAATATGTGCGTATCCTTTGATAAAATTTATGTAGCATCATGTGTGTCCCAATGTCTCTCTTATTTGACAGACTGTTTTCGGTGGTGGAAAGTTAACAATTACTACAATCTTTGCAGGATCTACTAGTAAAATTTGTTTTCATATGATATGGCCCAATAGTATCCCAAACGGTGTTTTGAATATACATTTTTTTTATGTTTAATGATATCTGGAACTACCTACATCTTTCTAACATCATCCATAAGACCTCTACATGGTTTTTCAATAAACTATAGACTATCCAATCGTCCAAGTATACCTCTAGAAACTAGTGGATAAATTCCTTAAACGCGACGATGACTACTCTGGAAAATATTGTTGGTGCATTCTTTAGTCCAAATAGCATGACTATGTACTAGTAGGATCCCCATTCTGTAGAAAAAGTGGTCGTGTATCTGTCTTCCTCTGATATCTTGATCTAGTGGTAGCCTGAGAAACCATCATTGAATGAGTAAACTTTGTGTCCTCCTACATTCTCCAACACTTCATCTGTGAACGGTGTAAGGAATGGGTCATGTAGGCATGCATCGTTAAACTTACTCAAGTCGACACATATCCGTATCCTTCCTTTTTTTTACTCCTAAACTACCATAGGGATTATCCATTCTGATTCTTCCATTGGTTCTATGATTCCGTCTTAGAGCATCCTATCGATCTCATCTTTGAATTTCTGGTTATATATCAGGTTCAATATGCACGGTCATTGTCTGATCAGTCTCTCTTGAGCTCTAAGTGGTATCTTCACTTCTCCTAGCACTCCTTCTATACCCTTCATCTATGTAAATGTCGTGGAAAACAGGTTGATGTATTCACGCAGTAACTCTGTTATGCTTTCTATTATTTGCTCATCCTAGTAATCCCCAATGCTAGCCATTTTGGGATTCTCAATTGTCCCAATGTTGAATTTTTTCACCTTTATCGGTGTAGTAATGACTTATGATTATATATGTGGACCCTCCACTTCTCTTTCGACTTCCTCTTCCTCGATCTAAATATCGCACGGATCTTCTTCATCTGGTGCTTCCTCCTGCACATGGTAACATGACAACAATTCTTTGACTGTTTGTTTGTTTCGTTGTTGTTCTTTTGTTATGAGTTCAAATTCTGGTTCCTTAATGAATATCACCCCTCTTATTTGTTTAAGAGTTGCATCTATGTTGGGATTCTCATGATCAAATGAAAAAGTGACTAAAAAATATGTTGCAATATCGTCTAGGTCGTAGTTCCTTTGCGCAATTCTTGGTCGGTATACCAGTGCGTTGGTATGCCCTCTAGAGTGTGTATGAAATGGTGAGGACATTCCTCTATAGATGTCATTTTCCACAACGTTCTGCACTTCTCCAAGTGTTCTGCTCGTGCCCCCTGTCCATCATACTTTTTCTTCTTGTTGTTTTTTTGTTCTGCGCCGAACCTTATTGGTAGTAACCGCTTACATTGGTACCCATCTATGATGGTCTCTTTGTGTGTGCCCCACCATATTACAGGTGTGGCTTTGAGTGCTATATCAAGTGCTAAGAGTATCTAATTCTCTAAAACTTCATATTCATATTGTGCCAAGAATACTTCAAGATCGTTTACTCCGTGGAAACTGGGTGGTTCCCTTATCTGCGTGCCTACCCATCTTATTGTGCGGTCTATTCATGCACATCTTCTCATGGAAAATTTGTGTAGCCTTTGTTTCCAATTCTCTAAACCGGTATCTGAGTTTGTCGCACATGAAGTAATGCTCCGCCAACTGAGTATCCCATCTGTAATTGGTTTCACGTAATCCTCATCACGCGTAGTTTTTTTGTACAACTGGTTGATTTCCTCTAAGTCTAGGCAAGTGGGTTCTACAAACTTTTCCCCTTCCAATGGGTCTAATGGCGTGATGACCCTGTATTCACCTTACTCAAATGTCATTTTTTCGTGTCTTCAAATTGATTATGGTCTGGTTGTCAAATGCCCAATCCAAACCAAGCAACGTTGGATATGGTGTTTTGACGTCCACTATTTCAATCACTTCAATGTCTTCTTTAGTGTGCACTCCATCCAGGTCTATTATCACTCCTTCAATCTACCAATTGGTAGGACTCTATATCGGCTTGCTAGTTTTAGTTGAACAGGTGAGTATCCTAATGTGGGATCTCCCATACATTTCCATGTCTTCTTTGGCAACACATTAACTTCATATCCTAGATCTAGTATGATATCTCCCATGTTGAAATATTCGATGTTGGCACTTAATCTGAACTCGCTACTTGTTCTTCTCCTTGTATGTAGGTGCTTGACTTTTTTTTGTTCTAGTTTTCCTTATGTTTCTATACTACATCTTTCTAATATGTTTTGAAATATTTTGACAGATGATGGATCATTCAATACTTTTACACATGATTGCAGAAATCTTTTGATTGTACTTACTTGTCCCATGGGTTGCATTTTGTTGGTATGATCCAATAACAAAGGCATCTCATACTCTAGTGCTTCCTTGATTTGTTGCATAGTTGAAGTCGACGCAATGTTGTACTTCTAAAATTATTTTATTGATTGCTTAAATATCTCCTTCTCATTCTGCGCGTTGAACTGCTTCCTTGGTTCAGCGTTCTTCTTCACCCATTGTTGTTGTACTGGCTCCTGTCAGACTGCGTCATCTCCTATTTTATCTCCTCTGCGGGTGACTATGTTGATTTTTCGTCCTTCGTCCCTCGCTTCGGCTAAAATCCACTGAACATTTTGGTTGTTCTAGTTCCTATTTTCCTAGATATTTACTAATAGTGTCGTACATTCTTCTATATCATGGTATGATCTGCGATAATACATACACGTTGTTGGTGGAAGTGGACATTCCCTTGCATAATTTCCTAGTTGTTGGAAATTGTGACATACCACTAGTCCTCTACCTCTTCCAAAACCTCCTCTCGCTTATCCTCCACCTCTGTAGCCTACTCAATCTCCTCTCTGTGTGTTATACTGAGGCACATGATTGTATTATGCAGTATTGTACTGAGGTTGTGTTGTATTATACTGAGGTTGTGCGGTATATGGTTGTTGCACAGTATTATACTATTGTTGCACAGTGTTGTATGGGGATGGAACTTGGTTAAATTGTGGTGCAGATTTCCCAGTCATCATTTCTACCTACACTCTATATGCATCTGATGTCCTCTCTCACATCAAATCCATAGTTCTACAATCTTTGTCATCATGGCCCACTAACTTGCAAAAGTTGCAATATGAACTCTTTAGGACTCTAGTATTTTTGCATCATTGGAAAGTGATATGGATCGTGGCCTGGTTTCTTATAGATTTCGCACAATAGTACTCATGTTGGTAATGAATTTCGCATTCCTGATGCCATATACTATGTGAATGTTGGACATTCATTCTTGTGGTGTCCTTCTATCCTGCATGTAGTACACCAAACGACTTCTCGTTTGTCCTTGTTTTTATTATGGTTTAAATGGAACATTAAGTTCTTCAAATCCTCCTTCAGTTCTTTGATGGTTGGATCTGTCTATTGATATCGGTTTTCTTCCAGTTGCAGGGCTGCCTGCAGAGCCTCTACCTACATCTGAAACTTTTATTGTCGCAATGGGTATTTTAAGTGTGGGAGCATTGAATTGATGAACATGTGCCTATGTTTCATATCATTCATGAGATATTTCAACTTTCCCTTCAATCACTTGAATCTATGGTCAATATCGCATACGGATTCTCCCAGTTTTTGTCTAATTTTTATCATCTCGTTCATGTACTAATTTTCTGAACTTGGCTTTTGGAACTCGTTTATCAACAATTTCTTGATATTGGCAATTGTTATGGTTGTACCTGGTGGATTGTTTGTAGCTAAACTCATATACCAATCCAGTGTGTGATCCAATAGTGTAATCACTAGTTGTGTTAGTTTAGTATCTTCATCTATGATCTATTTTTCTTCCCAAATCTTCTCACAGATGAACAAAAAACATTTCGGGTCTTCCGACGCTTCTTCTTAAAATTCTGGTAACCTGATGGTGGGATTGTGTCCTGGCATTATGAACATTGAACTACTACCTCCACGCGGTGTAGATACTTAACTAGTGCTTCCTGAGATGGCTCCTTCAGTTGTTGTTCCTTGTTGTAAATTCTAACCTTGTACAATATCTACTGCAAACAAATATTCAGAAAAAGAATAGAAAAGATACAATGGCAAATACAAACATTACACAGAGATTTTTCCCCTGG
Source organism: Picea glauca (assembly GCA_000966675.3). NCBI lineage: Eukaryota > Viridiplantae > Streptophyta > Pinopsida > Pinales > Pinaceae > Picea > Picea glauca. The sequence continues at coordinate 18,916 of JZKD02S2357434.1, read as the reverse complement.
AAACCCAAACCAGGAAAACCAACATATTCTATATTCATTCATTGTGTTACAATGTTTACAATACAACATACATATAGGAGCCAACGGTATCCAAAACCCTAACCCAATCACCTGGATTAGTCCAAAACCTTAATTCCTTAACCAGAAATAGAAAACCATTGGCAAAGAAACCATGTGCCGAAAAACCACCTAAATATAATGCGGTCCCAAAAAATGTGGTCCCGATGTAGGAAAAAAAAAATTGGGGATGTTGCCCCCGAACCCCCCTGTGGGGGCCTCTCGCAAATAATATAACACATACCCAACATTCTCCCACTTGTTGTTTTATTTTCATACAGGGGGTTACAAGGTTACATAGTCAACAATCCAGGGCAGCAATGCCCATGGATCCTCTACACCAAGAGAACTTCTCAATGCTCACAAATTTTGTTAATGAGTCTGCAACATTCTTCAAAGTGTCCACCTTCATTAGTGATAATTTCTTTTCTTCAATCATGTCTCTCACAAAGTGATATTGAACATCAATGTGCTTTGTCTTTGAATGATAAGCAGGGTTCTTCACCAGAAAAATTTCACTCTGACTGTCACACTCTATCCTTACAACTTGTTGTAAAAACCCAATACCTGAACACAATATTTGTAACCATATTGCTTCCTTACTTGCATGAGTGGTTGCTATGTATTCATCTTCTGTAGTTGAAAGTGATACTACAACTTGCCTTTTTCTGATCCAACTTATTGCTCCTCGAAACAGGTTAAACACATACCCACTTGTAGATCTCCTACGATCCAAATCTCCAGCCCAGTCTGCATCCACAAAGCCATGTATATCCACCACTCTATCCAATCCTAGTCTTCATTCATATCACAATCCATATCTCATAGTGCCACACAAATACCTAAAAACCCTTTTTATTGTTGGCCAATGCTCCTTCCCTAGTTTTGACATATACCTGCTCAAAACTCCCACTGCATGTGCAATGTCCAATCTAGTATAGACCATTGCATACATCAAACTTCCAACTGCACTCGCGTATGGAAAATGAGACATGTCCTCCTCTTCTTCATGTTTCTTGGGACACTGATCTGCAAATAACTTTACACCAACAAGAATAGGAGCCTTGACCGGTTTACATTCCTGCATATTAAACCTTTGCAATATTGTCTCAACATATTTTCTCTGATTTAACTAGAGTTTCCTCATTTTCCGATCTCTTTTAATTTCCATGCCCAAAATGAAATTTGAAGCACCGAGATCCTTCATGTCAAATTTAGAGGACAACTAAGTTTTCACATCCTGGATAATCTCCTTGTTGTTTCCTATCAGCAACATGTCATCCGCATATAAGACCAAATAAATCAAATGATCACCAATTAATTTAAAATACACACAATGATCTTCTTTGCTTCTTGTGAAGCCAAGTCCCAGCATATAAGTATAAAAAAATTTATACCACATTCTTGGTGATTGTTTTAAAACATACAGGGACTTTCTTAGCTTACATACCATCTCCTTCTTTCCCTTCACAGCATAACCTTATGGTTGTTTCATATATATTTCTTCTTCTAGATCCCCATGTAGGAATGTTGTCTTCACATCCATTTTTTCTATTTCAAAATCAAATGCAGCAGCAATAGATAACATAAATCTTATCGAGGTTAACTTGGAAACAAGAGAAAAAATCTCACCAAAATCAATTCCCGCAACCTGGGAATAACCCTTTGCTACTAACCGGGCTTTGTATTTCTCCACTTTTCCTTCTGCATTCAACTTCTTTTTAAATACTCATTTGTTGCCAATGGGATTTCTTCCAGTTGGAAACTCCACTAGATCCCAAGCCTCATTCTTATCCAAAGATGCCATTTCTTCGTCCATGGCCCTTTTCCAGAGATTTCCATCCTCTGAATCCACTGCCTCCTTGACATTTCTAGGATCATCATCAGTAATATACAAAACAAAATTTGAACGGAAATCAGATGGACTATACCTTTTCGGTAGCCTTCTTTCTCGATCTGATCTCCTCAATACTGGAGTATGAGGATCTTATTCTTCTGATTCATGTTCTTCTGTAGAGTCTGATTCATCATCCTTTAAATCAAACTCTATCTTCTATGGTTCTTCCTTACTTGGTAGGGCTTCTTGTTTAACAACATCCTTCATTTCTCTAAATACCACATCTCGGCTATACACTACCTTCTTAGTTTTTGGGTTCCAAATCTTATAACCTTTGAGACTATCTTTATATCCAATAAAGATACACTTTTCAGCCTTCTTATCCAGCTTACTCATGTTTTCCTTTGGAACATGAACATATGCATCACATCCAAAAACCTTGAGATGTGTGAGAGAAGGTTCCTTACCAGTCCATACCTCTTATGGAGTCTTGTCGTCCAATGTTGATGAGGGTGATCTGTTGACTAGGTAACATGCAATACCCACTGCCTCTACCCAGAATTCTTGCCCTAACCCGGCACCACTGAGCATGCACCTTGCTTTTTCCATCATCCTCTTGTTCATCCTTTATGTAACTCCATTCTGCTGAGGTGTATATGGAGTAGTCTTTTGCCTTGCTATACCGCACTTCTTAGAGAATTATTCAAATTCATTTCCACAAAACTCTCTGCCATTATCTATCCTCAACACCTTAATTCTTTTCTCTGTTTGATTCTCAACAAGAGCCTTAAACTCTTTAAACCTGTCAAAGACTTCATATTTCTTCCTGAGGAAATATATCCAAGTCTTCTTGGAGAAGTCATCTATAAATGAGACATAGTACACAGATTTTCCCAATGATGGGACTGACACAAGTCCAAAAACATCATTGTGAACTAGCTGTAAAATTCCTTCTGGCCTCATTGCACTAGAGGGGAATCTTACCCGATTCTTCTTCCCATGTAGACAATGTTCACAGAAATAAAAATCCAGAGAGCAATTAGACATACCTTCAACCATACCTTTACCGTGTAGTAGTCAAAGACCCTTCTCTCCGATATGACCCAGTCTTTAATGCCACAGCATAACCTTTTCTCCAGAGACTGTAGGATTTTTTTCTTCTTCAACTCCAATATCAAGAACAATGGAACTATTACACCCATCACTAATAGTGCTTCCTTGCAGCTTATACAGAGTTCCAAACTGAACTCCCCTCAGCAACACCATTGCTCCTCGAACCATCCTATAGGTTTCCTTTTCAAATATTGTTTTTACCCCTGCATCATCCATTTTGCTTACAGAAATCAAATTTATGGCCAAACCTGGGATGTGTAGAACACCAGGCAGTGTTCTAATCCTTCCATCTATGAGCCTCAACTTGACCCTTCCTCTTCCTATGATTCTGGTTGTCGAATCATTCCCTAATAAAACATTACCTCCATCATACCTTTCATATTCGCAGAACCACTCCCTGTGGGGAGTCATATGAAAGGATGCACCAGAGTCAACCAACCATGACTCATGATTTTCATGTGTGCTTGAAGAGGCCAAGTACACATCCCCTCCTTCTTCCTTGGAGGCCTTTTATTCTCTAGAAGAAGATTCTTTAGATCCCTTCTTTTTCTCAACTTTGGATCTACATTGCTTTTTATAGTTCCCTTCTTTTCCACATCTCCACCATACCCTTACAAACTTTCTAGGAGATTTAGATCTACCCTTAGACTTAGATCTCCCACTTGAGAAATTAGATCTATTTCTTTCCTGGGAACATCCTCTTGCAAATAATGTGTTTGTGTTATGTCCTTCCATATTGTTTCATCTCATCTCCTCCAACAACAAGGATGAGACCACTTATTTAAACTTCAAGGAAGTTGTATTACTACCTATGGCCACAACCAAACTATCCCGCAAGTCTAGTAAAGAAAAAAACAAACTGATACATTTATCTTCATCTGAAATTTTAATCTCAATAGATATTAACTGACTTACCACAGTATTGAAGGTGTTCAAATTCTCTACCACCGAGTCTCCATCTCTCATCCTCAGGTTATATAACTTCTTTCTCAGAAATAGTTTATTTACCAGGGACTTAGACTGATACAAATTCCCCAACTTTTCCCATAAATCCTTGGTTGTAGCTTCCTCTGACACATTCAGTAATACTGAATCAGAGAGACACAGTTGGATTGTGCTCTTTGCCTTCCGATCCAACTTTTTCCAGACATCTGCAGAAGTTCATGTAGGTGCAATACCTAGATCCACTGCAATCCATTAATCTCTGTCAACCAACAGATCTTCCATCTTGAGCTTCCACAGCTCAAAACTTTTCCCATTAAACTTATCGATCTCCATCTTCGAATTGCTTGCCATTTCTTTTCACATGAAAAAGCAATACCACAGATCTCCCACTGTAACAAGGATTATCACAATCTCGAGCCAAAATCTTGACCACAAAGGCGTCCCCCTGAAGCCAATAAAGCTCTGATACCAAATGCAAATTCTAAACTTGTACAATATCTACTGCAAACAGATATTCAGAAAAAGAACAGAAAAGATACAATGGCAAATACAAACATTACACAGAGATTTTTACCTTGGAAACCCAAACCAAGAAAACCAACATATTCTATATTCATTCATTGTGTTACAATGTTTACAATACAAAATACATATAGGAGCCAGCGGCATCCAAAACCCTAACCTAGTGACCTGGATTAGTCCAAAACCCTAATTCCTTAACCGAAAATAGAAAACCATCGGCAAAGAAACCATGTGCCAGAAAACCACCTAAATATAATGCGGTCCCGATGTAGAAAAAAAAAATTGGGGGCACTGCCCCCGCACCCCCCTGTGCGCCTGGAAAAGGATATAACACATACCCAACACTTGTGTAGATGTAATTCTTGTTGTCTTTCTTCTCTCGAAATCCAATTGTCTAAACGGTGGTGTTCTCTTTGGTGTATTAGTCGCACATGGGTTTATGGGTTCCACACTGACATTAATATGGATAGGATTGTTTCCTTCTCTTCCCATTCTTGGACCTCTCATATTCCTTTCATATGTTGCACGCACTATTTCCTCAATCTACTCCACAACCCGAATATCCTCTACCTCTTATTCTTCACTCTCCAAGCCTTCTCTCACGACTATGGCTCTCTTCTTTGTATTCAGCTTATATTGGTAGGGTATTATGCTACGCATCTTTCCAATTGTCGCCATGATCCACTTGATCTGGTCTTCATCCATCATGATTGGGTCCAAGGGTTCCTCCTTCTTTCCCTTATCCTTTCCTCCTTCCATTTCTCCTTTTTCTATCACTACTTCCCCCCTTCCCCCATGCACACAGGGAAGTTTAGTTGTCTGACTCCATTGTCATTACAACTTTTTTGTATAGCAGTATCTTAATAGAAGTATACAATGATCTAATGTACCTTCCTTGAGGCCCACGTACAAACTCTTGCTTCGCTGCATTGTACGACTTCGTTGTATCTACTGCAAAATCTGTTATGAAGCCTGCCACAATACTTCGAGCCAAAAATCTACTATGCGGGTGAATTTATTGTTCACATGTTGTAACTGCTCAATCTATATTGGGGTCCACTCTATCTGTCGGATCTGTTTCATTGTGTGGTTATCCATCAAGCTTAGTATCCACTCCTACAATAAGTGTGGAAAATCACAGAAAAAGCCTTCATGCAAATCAATAAACACGTATTTTTCAAGATATTTGCAGTGTGTTATTCTAGGGTTTTTGTTATCTTTCTATGAAAAATCCAACTCTTTTGTCCTTAGCCAGCATTTGATCTCTGCTTTTGTGGGATTCCACGGTCTCAACATCCCCTTCTAGTGGATCATAGTGTTCTTCTCTACTTTAATATTCTCTTGATCCACCTACTGCGGATCTTACCATCTTATAACAAATCTTCAGCAGATCACCCATTCTTCTGCCAGATCTCATTCCCTCAATCCTATGTTGTTCTAGCCAAAGGAAATGGAACCATTTGTTGGTTACTCTTTATCTGTCTGAGTTCGTATCTTTAGCTTGAGTGAACCAGGGTTCATGTTTGTTTGGGTTTCCAACAAAGCCTCTAAAACTATCGACCCTCCTGGTGAACCAGAAGGCAACGCAGTACACAAAGTGCACTACGTAGTCTCACTCAAGATAGTCTCAATGGGTGGCTGAAATACTCATGTGTTTTCAGCCTAGGATTGAGTGGGAGATCTGAGAACTGTATGTTGATAGTTATATTGTAACTTATTAGTGCAATACACCATCATTTACAATTATGAGGGAAATATAACAACTCATTCAATTAGCATAACAATATCTACTGAAGACAATAAAGAAGAACATGCATTCAACCACATAACACAGGTTTTACCATGGTTAACCCCCCCTAGGCTACGTCCACAAAGATCTGTCTCCTAGCTCTTTTATTATAGTCATTCTAAAACTACAGCATCGCATGCTTTACAACTCTTCTTAGATGGGTTGAGATCTACTATGAGGTGGACTAGATCGCACCAGTCTCCTCAACCTGTGATCTAACTGATCAGGGGATCAAATTTTTCTCAATTTCAAAGTGCTTAGAATGCGACGAAAACAGTGCCATTGCGTCCATCTCGTCTTCCTGATTCCGGCGGTATATTTACTTTGTCAAATAGACGTCGTATGGAGAATATATCGTGATCTGTTCGTCAAGGCAAACAGGCAAAAAAATTCGTGCTGACTGTACAGTACGTACGGTCTGACGTGGCAGGGATATACAGGTCGTATGACCGTACAGGAATGATGTGGCAGATGATGGTTGGTTGACAGTTGGCAAGTCAGGAGTCGACACGTGTCTGTTGGATGGCGAATGGAATGAGGACACGTGGACCAATCTGGAGGCACCACGTGTCACTCATTGTTTGCTTTATGGGTGTATGTAAAATTATGGGAGTCCGCGGGGTTCGACCCCCGGACTTCCCCCACTATGTAAGCCTTGAAAAACCTCCGCTGACCAATGTGCCACCGCATGAGTCTTGTTAGTTATGTAGTGCCAAATATATTTAACTTTGTTTAAAGTTTAAAGCGGAGAGGGGATGTGTCGGGGCTTAGCCCCGACCCATAGTTTTATTACACCACATATAACCATTGTAATATAACCGCGTGCCATTGTATTACATATTATATAATCCATGTTTTCAAACTATACCATTGTGT
>JZKD02S2357433.1:1147358-1164979 GCA_000966675.3 Picea glauca | reverse complement strand
ATTTTATCTTTAGATGATGATTTTGATGACTGTATAGAAGAAGAAAATAAGAAAGTAGAAAAAACACAGAAAAATGTAAATACTCGAAAAGGAGTTTGGAAAATGTTTTTCGATGGCACTTCGGCCTGTGAAGGGGCAGGAGCAGGGGTGTTATTTGTTTCACCCAGAGAGGAATATGTCATTCCCTTTTCATACAGACTACAATGGGAAATCGGTTATACAAATAATGTCTGTGAATACGAGGCTTTGGTTTTAGGATTAGAGGCTGCTAAGAAACTAAAATTTGAAGATCTAAGTTTATGGTGATGCAGAACTTATCGTAAATAAAATAAAGCATCAATATCAAGCTAAACATCCGAGACTAAGGTCATACAGGAATTGTGCCTAGGATCTAATCGAAAAAAAATTCTCGTCTTTCAACATTCATCACATCCCTAGAATGGAAAATCAACAGGCAGACTCCTTGGTCAAAGTAGTTGTGACATTTGTGCCTCCTACTGTCGTGAAACTAAAGTATCATATATAAATGAGACACAGACTGTCAATCCCAAATAATGTGCAACACTGGTAGGTTTTTGAAGACGATGAGTAGATTAAACAATTTTTAGAAATGGTTGATGAATTCTGTGAGACTCATATAGACCAAGAAAATCAAAATGATCCTATCTAGATCATGCAAGAAGATGAAGATCCTGAAAAGTTCCAAGATAAGATCCCAAATCATCGGATATTGGTCGTTAAGAATAATTAGATACCCAGAGGTCTGATACCGTTAGAAAGTTTGTTTGACAAAGATGACATACCCTTGAAGTCTACCCTACAATCTTAGCCTGAGGAAGTGGAAGACTGTGACATAGGGACTAAAGAAGAACCTAAGATAGTCAAGCTATCTAAATACCTTCCAGCTTAGGTAAGAAGTAAATATGTTGAATTGCTTAAAAAATATAAAGATGTCTTTGCTTGGTCATATGATGATTTGAAGACATATGATACCTTTGTAATAGAACACAAGATTCCTTTGAAACATGGTATCAAACCTTTTAGACAAAAGTTGAGACAGATAAACCCTATTCTCTTACCTGTAATAGAAAGAGAGGTCAAGAATTTTCTTGACGCAAAGATCATTGTTCCGATTAGATATTATTAATGGGTAGGAAATTTGGTACCTGTTAGGAAGAAAAACGGAGAAATCAAACTTTGCGTGGACTTCAAAAATTTAAATCGGTCATCATTGAAGGATTACTACCCGCTTCCAAAAATGGATCATGTCTTGGAAAAAGTAGTGGGAGATAACAAAATGTCGATGATTGATGGCTTCTGAGGTTATAACCAAATTGTTGTTCATGAAGATGATAAAGAAAAGACTGCATTTACTACTCCGTGGGGAACTTTCATGTATGATAAAATGTCGTTTGGTTTAATAAACATAGGTGCCACTTTCCAAAGAGCAATGTATATAGATTTCATCGGTGAGAGAGATAAGTTTGTCGTTATTTACTTAGATGATCTAACAGTCTTCTCAAATTTTAATGCAGAACATATGGTCCATATCAAACAAACCTTTGAGAAATGTAGGAAATTTGGTTTGTCTCTTAACCCTAAAAAGTCCCATTTTGCTATGCAAGAAGGAAAAATTCTGGGTCATATAGTTTCAAAATACGAAATTAAGGTCGATCCCAAACAAATCGAGGCTATTGATACCATAAACATTCCTAGAAATAAAAAAGAAATCCAGTCCTTTTTAGGGAAAATAATTTTTTTAAGAAGATTTATCCCTAACTTTGCTGAAATTGTCAAATTGATCACAGATATGCTGAAGAAATATAGTGAAATTAAATGGACTATTGAGAATAGATTGTCGTTCGAACGAGTTAAAAAATCTATAAGCGAAGCTCTAGTATTGGCTAGCCTCGACTATACTAAAGAATTTCAAATATTCTCTTTTGCATCTGAGCATACTATTGCAGTTGTACTCCTGCAAAAGAACGAAGAAGGTTTCGAATAGTCGATAGGTTTTTTCAGTAAAAGTCTCAGAGACGCTGAAACTAGATATGACATACTGCAAAAATAAGCCTACGCGATGGTGAAAGCCCTTAAAGCTTTCAGAACATACGTACTGCACTCCAGAATAATCACATATGTGCCGACACGCTCTGTCAAAGATATATTGGTACAGCTGGATAGTGACGGTAGGAGAGGTTGGTGGTTAGCCAAAATTCAAGAGTTCAATCTAGAGGTTAAACTGACCAAACTGGTTAAAGGTGAGGGCCTGGAAAAATTACTAGCTGAGTCGAATTTCAGGGCACTCAGGATAAACCACCTGGAATCACAGGGGTCTATTCGAGATATGGGAGAGCTTGATGACCAAAACCTCGCAGTTCATATATAAGATACATTTTCTTCCTCCGACTGGTACCGCAATATCATTGCATATATCCTCACCCTTCAATGCCCAAGTGACATGAATCCATCAAAGGCAAGAATGTTAAAACTACATGCAGTTAAGTACTGTATCATTGAAGGACAATTGTGCTGGAAAGACCCCCTAGGTTTCTTGCTACGTTGCTTAACTGAACCTGATATAGAGAATGCCACAAATGAATTTCACAAACGAGTGTGTGGAGGACATCACACATGGAGGGCCACGGCTTACAAGATCCTAAGAGCTGGATATTATTGGCCAAAGCTATTTACTGATGTGAATGCCAAAGTTAGAGCATGTAACCCTTGCCAACTGTTCTCTGGAAAGCAAAATCTCCCTGCATTGCCTTTGGTCCTAGTCAAAATAGAAGCCCCCTTTCAACAATGGGGCCTAGACTTCATCGGAGAAATTCACCCACAGTCAAGCACCCAACACAAATGGATTCTGACTGCTACAAATTATTTCACAAAATGGGTGGAATCCATTCCAACTCGGAATGCCACAGATTTGGTGGTTATTAATTTTTTGGAGGAGAACATCCTATCCAAATTTGGTTGTCCCCATAAAATAGTTACAGATAATGCCCAAGCATTCAAATCTATAGCGATGATAAGTTTTTGTCAAAAAAACAACATTGTGCTAGGGCATTCTACAACTTATTACCCTTAGGGAAATGGGTTGGCTGAATCGTCCAACAAAAGTTTGATGAATATAATCAAGAAAGTATTAACTGAGAATAAGAAGGCTTGGCAAGTTCGCCTAAAGTATGCCTTATGGGAAAACCAAATCGACACTAAGAAATCAATAGGCATGTCTCCTTTCCAAATGGTTTATGGCACCGATGTTGTTCTCCCTATTAATCTAGCTCTTCCAGTAATGAAGTTGTGGCAATATACAAATGAAGAGCCAAATGACATGACAAGGAGGATAAATCAAATATTTGAAGTCCAACAAAACAGGGCCGAAGTCAATGAAAAACTCTAGAAATATCAAGATAATATGAAATCCCTTTTCGACAAAAAGGTGAAAGACATGGAATTTCTTCTTGGCAATTTAGTTTTGAAATGGGATCCCAGGAAAGAATATGCAAGTAAACATGGTAAGTTTTATCATCTCTGGTTTGGACCATTCATAATTGCATATACAAAGGGGAAGAATTATTTCCTACTGGAGACTCTAGACGGGAATTTTTTTTACGTCGCCATCAATGGGTGCTATCTGAAACATTTCATGCAATAAGCATGTTCGACCACACCTTTGTATATACCGGTTTGATTTTCGTTTTCTTCTGTATTTTTTTCCCTTTCCATAGATTATCTAAATTGTACTTTTAAATAAACTTAGTTGTATTTATTATTTCGAAAAGAAAAAAATAAACGTTTGTACTACATATCATTTCTATGTTGCAGAACTTTCTGACTTTTTCATTTTTGCATAATTTTATTATCAGATGGCAAAAAAGGAGGTATTAGAATACAACGCTCAGTTTTTTCAGAATATTGGTTTTCTCTCAAAATAGGTGACGATTTAATAATTATTGTGGTTAAAAATACAAATGAAATTCAAGGTACGAACTTCTATATTTATTCTTCTAACCACAATGCTAAAAATAATATCTTATGAAGTCTTAATAAGGTTGTACTCATGTGAAAAACGGTCACCTGATCAAAGATTAGAAAGATATAAATCTCTAAGATTTCCGAATCAAATGAAAATAATACAAAGATAAAGAAAATAAGAATAAAGAAACTTGATAATCAAGAAGTAAGCTTAGGTGGAAATGAGATCCTTTTCAAAATCACCGAACTTTTCATTTTGTTTCCATCTAGCATTTCTGAAAGTTTTTATTCACTACCTTACTTTAAATCTTCACAGAAGAAATATTTTTTCCTTACCTCCAAAAATTTAAAGAACATATCTTCAAAAATGAGTTTAGGCAAAAATATTTATTTTCCTCTCATTTTAACTGAGATAAAGTATGTCTAGGCTAATCTTGGTAACTTTAGCTTTTCTAACAGATTTTAACTGATTAATTCGCTCAAGGAAAATCCTTGGAAATAAAAATTCCCCATGATATCTTCCCTATAGGAAAAGATGTATTGAAGATTAGGGGAGAGATACCGCAGTGTACAATAAAAAATAGTTGACAGACCTTCATTGTTAAACCATATGCATATATCATCCCTGTATGATGAATACAATTGATTTCCCCCACTTCAAAATTGTAACAAAATATAAGACAGATGGTGAAAGGAAATTCGTAAAATCGATTTCCCCCATCTAGCCCAAGACAAATGGTAAAAGGAAATTCATAAAACCGATTTCCCCCATTTTGTCCAAAAGAGATGATGAAAGGAAATTCATAAAATGATTGCCTTCATCTCAAATTAAATTACAAAAATGTTATTTGAAGTAGTGAAAGGAAATTTAATGGGAGATGTAGATAACTTCACCGGGGTATTGAATATGATCACTAGCACTGAAGCAATATCTATGATATTTGTAAGGTTGTCATACATGTACACAAATACTCTGAAATCTAGTTCTCTTTCTGATAATATTTACATTCTGGACTGACGTGGGTTCCCTAAATAAATTATAAAAGTTACCATGCTTTGATGCAAAAAAAATCAACCAAAGTATGATACTTCAGTTAAATTTGTTTTGATTATCTTAAACAAATCCAAACTCAGTTTAGTAAAAAAGGAATTTTTTAATGGCCTAAACTCAAGATTGACAAGTTATTATGTTCTTGAAAGTTTTTTGAGACATGGATAAAGTCTAACTTCTTTCTGTATGATTTTTCAAAACGTTTTTCCCAGAAACCCATTGATGACTCCATTTACCGAATAAAGGCACTTGGTCTACTATTCTTCCATGCCTCGCAGGGAGACGTGATCCCTAGATGGAGCCTATGTTGGAACATATTTAAAATTATAATCCTGAAGCTTTATCCTATCCTTTTACCCTGTCTTAGAAGTCGGTTTCCAAATGATAAATAAATTTCATTTTCATTTTTTTAGCCTTAAGGCACACACGCAATCCATCGTCAATTAAGTTCCCTCGTTGATCGAACAATTCCTTTTCCCCAAGTTTGTGGAGCCTCCTGATTATTAAAAAGCCAAGCCACTAGAGAATGTTTTGGTGTTTCATGCTTCGGGCATTTCACTATGTAGCAACTCCAAAGTCCCAATGTTTGAAAAGTGTTCAAAGGATCTTAGTCACCATACACATATGCCTCCCTAAGATTTGACACATCACTACGGGTAATGGCCTATCGGAAATTGAATAAAAGTTAACTTGCCAATACATGAAACAGTAAATGCCAAAAATCTAAACCCAAATTAGTTAATTTAACCTCAATTAAAAGTTAATTAATCACTTCGCTCATTCGGAGTTCGGATATCCTTCATCCATCACATCCTGAATTCCCGAAGTCTGAACTTCCGAAATACCTTAAACACTAAGCAGGGTTAATTTATGTTAACACATAATTAATAGATGATTAATCACTTCGCAGTTTCGTCTTTCAGGGATACTACCTCGAGCTACCATCAAGATCCTGAAGTTTGAAAATAAAAAAAAACTTAACGATAAACACGATTAATTAACGGGTTAACAAGATTATCTCACAATTAAGTTTTTTCTAAACCACAATTCAGAAAATTTCAAATCTCATTTATCCAAGCTCCTGATCATGAACCTCCAATATTAATGGCATTAATTACAGCTCAACGGTAATGATTTCAGTATACATCGCAGATCACCACCTATATTTTTTCATTAAAGTAAATGAATGCATTGTCAGTAAAGGTATTCATAAATCAATACACCTAAGGTGGATAAGGATATTGGATTTTGAATTTTACTCGCATTCTCGTAGAACTCCAAGTCTGAACAAACTAAGAATTTTACGCATTTCCCTGTAACAGGTAGCACAGTACTAAGCTTACTACTATTATGGCTCCAGGGAAAATGGCTAAAGCGATTCGTGAAAGAACGAACCCGAACACATATGTCCTCTCAAACACCTCGTTGAGAGTTGTAGACACCATGAAAACTTGGACGCACGTGTTCGATATCCTACAACATGAGTTGATTAACTGCCCTAAAGAATCGGGCTATGAGGTGACCGAAACTCAGGAGATGAAGCTCAAATATATAGTTGAATCAGAGTTGCATAAAATAGCCGCACAACCACAACTCATGCCATATAACGACATGATAGGTTGGGCCTTGGAGAACATTGACATCTCAACCAAAAGCATCCACAATTCACAGAAAGAAATTGTTGGGTCTTTCCAACCGGAGCATATACATGTGATGTACAAATTATCCCTCATTTTCAAAAACAGTTACAATGTCGCTTTCCTAACATAGTTCAATGAAAAAGAGTGCACACAATATGGAAAGAACTACCCTGACTTAATCAAGAAATGGTGGGCACGCCTTGAGAAATTTAGAGTAGACACCCATGGCATATATGCCACTGCATCATTAGATGCCCATATGATGTATGTGGCCATGATTTTATGTAGAATTTTAGAGAAATAAAACTCTCCTCACTTCCTATTACCATGGGTACCAATCATGAATGAAGTTGCATAAGGTCTTTCTTTCAATTGGGCCAAAATATTATTAGCCAATCTGTCCAAAGAAATCACAGAGTATCAATCGAGGAAGGCCAAAGGGAAACCTACACCTTTTTACATGTCAACATACATTATGGATGGCATTTGTTTTATGACGCATTTCCCTTGGATGAGTTGGAGTTGGACCCCGACTAACATTGAGCCCATACATTTTTATCACTCCAAGCTGTGGGAGGATAAGGTCGGGGACTTATTTTATGAAATTTGTCATTATGTAGTAGTGTCAATGCATATCACCCTCTACAGTTTCCCACCTCCCAGGATTTCAGACCATATTATGGCCAACCTGGGGAAAGTAGCAAACTGGTATATTGAGGAGCAATTTTCCTACATCAGGGTTTCTGGGTGTTCAGTTCCCTCCTGCTTTACCAAATTTTTTACCAGATCGGCTGGTATGCTGAGAGGTAGCATATCAAACTATGACAGGGTGGATTAGTAAAGAATTAAAATCATCTTAGAAGAAGGTGTGGCCAACATTCCCACTTCAGGTTGGTACCTTCTCATTACAAGACTTTGGTCATTCAAAAGTGGAGGCAACAACCCTAGAAGACATCGAGTTGGTTAACATTGAGTTCAAGAAGCATGATCCCTAGAAGATGGTGGGAAATCACCTGGCTCTATACAATATAAAGAAATATGAGCATGAAGCCTCCCCACAAGATTAAACATTCAGGGGAGCCAGGTTGTACCAGGAAGTGTTGAGAAGGGTTCAAACTCCGACTCCAGACTAATTAGATAGTTTCTACAATTTCCAAAGGCACGGAGGAATAATTTGCCTAAGGTCTTACAGGGAGAATCTCAAATATCTCCATTAATACAAGAAACTGCAACCCAGGGCTTAGAGGCAGGAAGTTCCAAAAAATAAGACACTTAGGAGAATTTAAAGAAAACTGAAGTTTTGACACATAAAGCAGATACCACATTACCAAATTCACCTGGTAATCAAGCAAAGGCTCAAATTGAAGCTTTGATAAAAAAAGGGACAGGATACATCATTGTCCACACTAGATAAATCAGCTATGTACACAATAGGGCAACAATTGTCCACCGAGATAAGTATCCCTATCAAGTCATTAACACCCTTACAATCAAGCCAAATAAATCCAAATGTCGAAGTCATATTTATAGAAGACCTTAATCTTATTTCCATAGAAGAAATGCCTCCCTCAAACTTCTTTTTCATCAAGAAGAGGAGGGCCATAGTTAAAAGAGAGATGCATCAAAAGGACGGTGCAACTGTCAAAAGACATAGAGTGTTTTATGATGGAAATGCCTTAGATGAGATATAAATCGCTATGGAAATGGCAGGCTCATTGGGAGCTTTTGCCAGGGAAAATCAGTGTTCAGTAGGGAATCTAGTGGAGTAGTTGAAATAGAGAAAATTGTTAGTAAGATAGTTGAAGGACCAAATGACAACCGTGGAAAGAGATGTGAGAAATCATATGAATAAGTATTTTGACCAGATCGGAGCCTATGATAGACAGGAAACTGAACAACTCAAAACTAGCCTTGATGAAAATTCATAGACCAATAGAAAATTAGCTACTCAGCAAGAAGAATTGATCAAACAACTTCAATGCAAGATAGATTTAGTTGAAGTTACAATAGTGGATATGGAATCTTTCCAAGCTCAGGTGTTGGAGGTGCATGAAAAGTTGGAATTATCCCAGCAAAACATTTTTACGAAAGTGGATGGTGTTCAAAGTTGTTATCGGGTGGCAGAACTTTCTCCAAATAACATTTACATTAAGGAGAGAGAATCCATTGCACCTCGAGATATGTTCCAAGAGGCCATTTTAATAGTAGCAAGGGATGAAGTAGCAAAGGTCCCTCGATTGTCTCTTTCCAAGAAAACCCAAGGCGACATAATCCTAAAGACCTGGGAGACAAATCTGGCTGAAAGAAAAAGATTAGCCAGGGAAGTAAATAAAGTTTGTGAAGAAGAATTGTCTTCACTCGACAAAGGGTTAGTGGATTTTGAAGGATATAGTATCTCCGAGGCACTTGGGCAGATTGACATAGAAAAAAATAAACTCAATTCCAAGAAAAGCACAGAAGAAGCTTGGATGACTATCCAACAATTGAAACAAATCGACCTTACCCAGATTAACAAGTGGATAGTAAATCCCAGTTTATAGCTACAAGCTATATCTTTGGAAGCAAGGAAAATATAGGATAGGTTGCCTCATATAGTAAATAAGTTGTATATTTTCGAGGCAAATGAAACAATAGAACCTCCCGGGTTGGTAGTGTAATTAGTAAGTAGATGCATCTAGTTTTTCGAACACGGGAAAGCCAACACATCTAGAAATAAATGAGACACCCTGTGCATATTACTCATCATGATCGGATGCCAACAGACTCTAAGTGAGAATATATGGAAAAGAAACGTCTCTACATGCAAATGAAGAGACATAGGATATGTAAATGGAACCTTTCAATTTTTGCGTATTGTAATATTTGATACTCTTTATGAGAAGTCCAACCTTTTTTGATTGAGACCATTTTGTATAAATACATGAATCAAAGACTTATTTCGGTCTTCTTGCCGATTGTAATAGAGAATACTCTCCTTATAGAGTATTAATACAAGTGCAGACATAGATTCCAAGTTTTGTTCAAATATGGGTTATGTGTTTCTTTGTCTTCCATTTCTCATTTTCTTTATGTATTCCTGAATAAATGTTGATTCCAATTTAGTACTACGACTACTGAAATCTTATTGTATCAGTGATTTATTGAGTAAGTATCTTTTCCTATGTATTTATTTTGAGTAATACAAGACCTGCTTGTTGTGTGGATTATTGTATTTTTATGCATTATTCAAGGTTATACTAATCTATTTTCTTCTACTGCAACAAGGTGGGATTCTTCTGTAATTGATGCCCTGCTCTGTTCCACAGTTTTGTTATTTTGCTTCACTTCATTTATTATTTTGATTTTGACTTAGATACGAAATATGACCTCTGTGCTGCTACGAGGTTAATTTCATTAAGGAATTTTTCTCATAGAATGAAGGTAGGAAAAGAATTTTAAAACACACTCTTAAACAATTTTCTTGATGCCTGACATTATCCTTTGCACCTTAAGTTTAATCTCGGGACCAACATGACTAACACTTCCTGGATGGTGCGCTGATGTTCTCTCTAGGCCAAGAGTGCTTGTGGTTGCAACCATATGGAATCTTCTTCATCCAACTCAGGGAGACTAGTTTGAGTTTGGCACTTAGTTCAAATCACCTTCTTTAAGCAGGAAACATGAAAGACAAGATGGAGCTTCGAATGACTGGATAGATCTAACTTATAGGCCACCGATCCCACCCACTTGAGCACTGTATAAGGACCTTAAAATTTGGGCGCAAGTTTCTGATAGTGGTGAGATTTGAGTGAATTATGATTATAAGGTTGTAGTTGAAGAAATACTTGGTCCCTTTCAACAAAATGGTGTTCAGAACGACCTTGATCTGCTTGTTGCTTCATGCAATTCTGAGCCATGACCAAATTGTCTTTGAGGGAATGAAGAATAGCCTTGCGAACTATAAGATTTGTGTCAACCTCCTGAACCTTCGATGCCCCTTGAATATAGGAGAGAACTAATGGAGGCTTTTGGCCATAGACTGCTTCAAAAGGAGTCATATGAGTAGTTGTATGGTAAGAGGTGGTGTACCACCATTCAGCTAGTGGTAACCATTGAGCCCACCTATTTTTCTGCTCAAATGCAAAATACCTCAAATATGTTTCTAAACACTTGTTGACAACTTTAGTCTAGCCATGCGTTTGGGGTGATAAGCAATGTTGTGATGCAATTGGTGTTAGGTATGTGTTATATTCTTTGCATGTGTGTGTGAAGGCATGTCAGATTCGACAATTGCGTCTAAAAATCCCAACTTCCTACACTCAGTGTGTCATGTGTGTCGAGCACTTTCCTGCGGGGGTCCTAGGTTTTCCCCCTTGGTTACGTGTAGCGTTTGGGGCAGCGCCCTGAAATTGTTTTTGGGTGGTTTTTGCTATTTTAGCGGTTTTCTAAATTAATATTGGATTAAGGGATTAGGGTTTTGGTAGCTACATAATACCTAAAATATTGTATATATTGTATGGTGAATGGTGAAATTAATACAATGAATATTTGAAAGGTGTGACACCAAGGAAGGTTGGTTTTCTTCGGTTAAGGGTTTCTAGCGTAAATCTATGTGTACTATGTGTATGAGCCATTGATTAATTTATATTTTTCTTAATAATCTGTATTCATTGCTTTACTTCATATGTTTAAAAATTACATGTGGTATTAGAGATCATTTTTGGCTTCAGGGGGATGCCTTTGTTGCTGAGGGTTTGGCTCGGTCTTGATAGATCAAGTTTATCTTGGTTCTGTGATAAATCTGGGTTTAGTGGGAGGTTTTGCAGTGGTGATTCGAGTGTGGAAAGAGGAATGGTGAGCTCTTCTAGAATCGAGATAGAGAAGTTCAATGGTAAAAACTTTGAGCTATGGAAGCTCAAGATGGAGGACCTTCTTGTAGACAAAGAATAATGGATCATTATGGATCATGGTAGATAGCCTACTGGTATGTAGTCTACTAACACACAGTCTACTGGTACACAACCTACTAGTACAAAAACTACTAGTACACCACCTACTGGTATGTCGAAGGAAGATTGGGAGAATTTTGACAAAAGAGAAAGGAGTATTATTCGACTTTTCTTGGCAAATTTGGTGTTGCTAAATGTCACGGGAGAATCTACGACCAAGGAACTATGGGATAAGTTAGGGAATTTGTATCAATCAAAGTCCCTAGTAAACAAGCTGTTTCTTCAAAAGAAGTTGTATCATCTTAGGATGGAATATGGAGATTCTGTGACAAAACATCTAAATTCCTTTAATACTCTGGTAAGTGAACTGGTATCTGTTAATATTACAATTGCAGAAGAAGATAAGTGTATTACTTTGTTCTGTTCTTTTCCAAACTCTTGGGATAACTTGGTTGTAGCAATTGGTAGTACCACTAAATCTACAGTGAAGTATGAGGATGTAATTGCATCTTTGTTATCTGAAGAGATGAGGCGGAAAAACATGGATAGTCAGAGCACAGATGCTTTATTTGTAAGAGGTTGTACGCAAGACATGAATCATGGTAAGTCTTCGAGGGGGAGATATAAATATACAGTTAGATCTAAGTCTCCAGGAAAATCTTTGAGGAAATGTTAGAAGTGTGGTAAAACAGGGAATTATAAGAAAGATTGCAAGTCTAAGAAGGTTGATAAACCAAGGGATCTGATAATACCTCTTCCACAGAGGAGAAAACCTCCACTGAACAAGGAGGTGATGTTTACCTGGCATCTACAAGTACACATGGATACCATGGTGTATGGTTCATTGACTCAGGTGTGTCATATCATATGACTCCTCACAGGGAGTGGTTCTGTGAATATGAAAAATATGATGGTGGTGATGTATTCCTAGGAGATGAATTGACAGCCAAAATCATGGGACGTGGAAGTATTAATTTGTTGCTAAAATATGGAAGGATTAGAACTCTCCCCGGGGTTTTTCACATTCCAAAACTAGCCAAGAGCCTAATATCTGTAAGAAATTTGGATGATGCAAGAGTGGATATTGTATTGGGAAAGGGAACTTGCAAGATGGTACGAGGAGCAATGGTGTTGATGAGGGGAGTTCGGTGTGGAAATATGTACAAGTTGTTGGGAAGCACTTATACTAATGGGTGTAATAATTATGTTTTCCATGAGCAGAGAAATAAAGAAGACAAGACCAATATTGTCCCTAGAAAGAATACCATGCTGTGGCATCAAATACTGGGCCATATTGGAGAAAAGGGCCTTCAAACACTACATGGTAAAGGTATGGTTGAAGGTATGTCTAATTGTACTTTGGATTTTGATTTCTATGAACATTTCATATATGGTAAACATAATCGAGTAATATTCCCATCTAGTGCTACAAGAGCAAAGGGGATCTTAGAGTTGATACACAATGATGTGTTTGGACCTATGCTTGTTCCATCACTAGGTAAATATGTGCATTATGTTTCATTCATAGATGATTTCTCAAGGAACACATGGATTTATTTTCTTAGAAAGAAATCTGAGTTATTTGACAAATTTAAAGAGTTTAAGGCTTTGGTAGAAAGATAGAGAAGAAAATAAAGGTATCGAGGATAGATAATGGTGGAGAATTATGCGAAAATGAATTCAAAGAATTTTGTAAGAAGTGTGGTATAGAAAGGTAGAAGACTACTCCATACACACCTCAACAGAATGGAGTTGCAGAAAGGATGAACATGACATTGATGGAAAAAACAAGGAGCATTCTTAGTGGTGTCGAGTTAAGACAATAATTCTGGGCAGAGGCAGTGGGTACAACATGTTACCTGGTCAATCAATCACCCTCATTAGTGCTGAATGATAAAACTCCACACGAGGTATGGACTGGTAAGAAACCCTCGCTTAAACATATCATAGGGTTTGGTTGTGATGCTTATGTACATGTTCAAAAGGAAAATAGGATTAAGATGGATAATAAAGTTGAAAAGTGTATCTTTATCGATTATAAATATGGTGTGAAAGGTTATAAGCTTTGGAAACCCAGAGAATAAGAAGATTGTTTACAGTTGGGATGTTTTTTTTAGAGAGGTAGAAGATGCTTCCAAATATGAATTCCTACCAAGGCAAGAAGAAATTGAGAAAATAGAGTTTGATTTGGATGATGCAAAAACCTGAATCATCTGAAGAAGATGAAGCAGAAGAAGAAGAAACACATACCCTAGTATTGAGGAGATCGGTGAGGGAAAGAAGTCAACCAGAAAGGTATAGTCCACTTGATTTTCATTTTAATTTTTCTTTATCTATTATTGATGATGATCCCATAATTGTCAGGGAATTAGTGAATTCAAAGGATAGTAAACTCTGGAATAAGGCCATGGTTGAAGAAATGGATGCCTTGGATAAGAATGAGGCATGGGCTATAGTTGAGTTGTCAGCTGGAAGAAAATATGTTGGTAGAAAATGGTTGTTTAAGAAGACATTTAATGCAGAAGGAAAAGTGGAGAAATACAAAGCTCTATTAGTAGCAAAAGGTTATTCCCAGGTAGAGGGAATTGACTTTGGTGAGATTTTTTCTCATGTTGACAAGTTAACTTCTATTAGATTTATTTCATCTATCGTTGTTTCTTTTGATATTGAAGTGGAATAGGTGGATGTGAAGACAACATTCCTACATGGGGATCTGGAAGAAGAAATATACATGAAGCAACCAAAAGGCTTTGTAGTGAAGGGAAAGAAAGAGCTAGTTTGTAAGCTAAAGAAATCACTATATGGTCTGAAGCAATCACCTAGGATGTGGTACCAAAATTTTGAAACATACATCCTTGGATTGGGATTTGTGAGAAGCAGGGTTGATCACTGTGTATATTCCAATCAGTTTGGTAATCACTTCATTTATGTAGTGTTGTATGTTGATGACATGTTGTTGATAAGAAATAATATGGATGTTATCAAGGAGGTGAAATCACAACTATCCTCCAAATTTGACACGAAGGATCTCGGTGCTGCTAACTTCATTATGGGAATAGAGATTAAAATAGATCGTGCAAAGGAGAAACTCTGGTTGGATCATAGAAAATATGTTGAGATGATATTGCAGAGGTTTAATATGCATGGAAGTAAACCGGTCAAGGTTCCTATTCCTATAGGTGTAAATTTATCTACATATCAGTGTCCCAAGACACGGGAAGAAGAAGAGGATATGCCCCATGTTCTATATGCGAGTGCAGTTGGCAGTTTGATGTATGTAATGCTCTGTACTAGACCAGGCATTGTACATGTAGTGGGATTTTTGAGAAAATATATGTCAAAACCAGGGAAGGGGCATTGGACAACAATAAAGAGGGTCTTCAGGTATTTGCATGGCACTACCAATTATGGATTGTGCTACCAAGGAATACTAGGATTGGATAGAGTGGTGGACATACATGGGTTTGTTGATTTAGACTAGGTTGGAGATATGGATCGTAGAAGATATACAAGTGGGTATGTGTTTAACCTATTTGAAGGAGAAATCAGTTGGATGAGAAAAAGACAAGATGTTGTGGCACTCTCAACTACAGAAGTTGAATACATGGCAGCCACTCATGCAAGCAAGGAAGTAGTATGGCTACAAAGATTATGTTCGAATATTGAGTTGGTACAAAAAGTAGTGAGATTAGATTGTGATAGTCAGAGTGCAATCTTCCTGGAAAATAACCTTCCTTATCATTCAAAGACAAAGCATATTGATGTTCAATATAACTTTGTGAGATACATGGTTGAAGAAAAGAAGGTGTTGCTGGAAAAAGTTGACACTTTGAAGAATGTTGTAGATTCATGGACAAAGTCTGTGAGCATAGAGAAGTTCTCCCGGTGTAGAGTAACAATGGGCATTTTTTCCCTGGATTGTTGACTATGTAATCATGTGAACCCATGTATGCAAAGAAAACAACAAGTGGGAGAACGTTGGGTATGTGTTATATTCTTTGCATGTTTGTGTGTGGGCACATCAGATTAAACAATTGTGTTTGACGATTAATCTTGGATTAAGGGATTAGGGTTTTGGTAGATAAAGAATACTTAAAATATTGTATACATTGTATGGTGAATGGTGAAATTATTACAATGAAGAGTGGAAAGGTGTGGCACCAAGGAACGCTGGTTTTCTCTCATTTAAGGGTTTCCAGTGTAAATCTTTGTGTACTATGTGTATAATCCATTGATTAATTTCTATTTTTCTTAATAATATGTATTCAGTTCTTTAATTCACAGGTTTAAAACTTACAATTGGGTGCCCTATAGCTCGAACAATTCTTGCCAAAAATTGTTGGTGAAAGTGGGGTCTTTGTCAGAGACAATAGAATTAGGCATGCCATGAAGCTTGAATATATTATCCATAAATATTTGAGCCACTGTGGCGGCTATGAATGGGTGTTGAAGAGAAAAAAAATGAGCATATTTGGAGAGATGATCAACGACCACCATGATGACTGATTTGTTTCCCGATTTAGGTAAGCCTACAATGAAGTCCATAGAAATATCTCACCAAGTAGAAGGGGGGATGGGAAGTGGTTGGAGTGTGCCTGGAGCTTTGAAATTTTCTCCCTTGCTGCATTGAAAGACCTCACATTCAACCACAAAGGTGTGTTCATCCTATTTCAAACGCTCCCAGAAAAATAATGTTTGACCCGTTCATAGGTTTTGGTAAATCCTGAATGCCCGACTGTGGGTGAGGCATGAAGTTCAGAAAGCACTGTGGATTTAAGTTGTGATTTCTTGCATAAGTATAAACAACCTTTGTAGAGAAGCTCTTCATTATTCCAAGAGTACCCTAGAGAAACTGAAGAATTGTGTTGCAATTGGTGGAGGAAGCTAGAAATTTTTGGGTCGTGCAACCATTCCTGATGAACAGCTTGGAGAAAATCTGGTACAATGAAGGAGAGGGAGAAAAGGGACCCTTCATCTTCATATTTCCAGGAAATAGAATCAACCACTACATTTTCCTTTCCCTTCTTGTAAATGATCTCATAATCATAGAAAAATAGCTTGGTCACCCATTTTTGTTGTGTCAGGGATGGAATTCGTTGTTCTAGGAAATACTTGAGACTCTAATGATCAGTTTTGATTTGGAATCATTGACCCAATAAATAAGGAAGCCAAATATCCACAACATGCATAATAGCTAACATTTCCTTTTCATAAGTGGATTGGCCCAAATGCCACTCTGAAAGTTGTTTGCTAGTGAAGGCCAAGGGCCTGCCATCTTGCATGAGGATGACCCCAATTCCTTTCCTAGAAGCATCACATTCCAATACGAATTTTTTTCTGAAGTCTGGGAGTGCAAGGACAAGGTTCAAGCACATAACATATTTTAAGGCTTGGAAGGAATGATCTGCAGTTGAATTCCAAGTGAAGGCATTCTTTTTTAGGGAAGTGAGAGAAGTTGCAATATTTCCATAATTATGAACAAACTTCCTATAATATCCCGTTAAACCCATAAAACCATGCAATCTCTTAAGAGTTTTAGGGTGAGGCTAATCTTGCATAAATTCAATTTTCTTAGGATCTACTTGGACACCATCCTTGCCGACAATATGACCCAGGTATTCCACTTCTGAGGCACCAAAGGCACATTTAGATTGTTTTAGGAAAAGTTGGTGCTTAGAGAGTAGATGGAGAACTTGATTCACATGGGAGACATGGGATGACCAATTTTTACTATAGATGAGAATATCATCAAAGAAAACTAAGACAAAATGACAAAGAAAAGGATGGAATACATGATTCATAAGACTTTGGAAAGTGGAAGGAGAATTACACAATTGAAAGGGAATTACCAAGAATTCATAACGACCTTCATGAGTGTGAAATGTAGTCTTGGGAATGTCTTCTTATTTCATACGGATCCGGTGGTAACTGGAATGTAGATCCAATTTGGTGAAGTATTGAGCACCACTCAATTCATCCAAGAGGTCATCAATGACATGAATGGGGAATTTGTCTTTGATT
>JZKD02S2357433.1:1120512-1141054 GCA_000966675.3 Picea glauca | reverse complement strand
CATGTGCCAGCAGGCTAGGAAAATATATGTGGTGAACTCATCGGGTCTTGGAGATTTTCCTAAGGATATCTCTTTCACCGTCCTTTCTACTTCTTCCAAAGTTTTCAAGAACATGAGGTTCGTGTTTTGTTCTGGTGTTACCATATTTGGGATGCATCCCGTTATTTTTTGGGTCGCCTCCTCTCTCTGCATTGTGGCTTCTGTAATTAGCTACTAGAAATGGTTTACTAATTCTCTCCCTATCTCCTCATTTGTTTCTAGTTTTTCTCTCGATGTCGTTGTTAGACTTACAATTATGTTTTGGTTCCTTCTCTGGAACAA
Organism: Picea glauca; assembly: GCA_000966675.3. Classification (NCBI taxonomy): domain Eukaryota; kingdom Viridiplantae; phylum Streptophyta; class Pinopsida; order Pinales; family Pinaceae; genus Picea; species Picea glauca. The sequence continues at coordinate 1,140,733 of JZKD02S2357433.1, read as the reverse complement.
AAAGTTGTGAAATAATTTTTTATTTTTATCCCCTACAATTAACCATATTACCCACGACTTATGTTTCCATAAAATCTCTTCTTGCTTGTCTCTTTTATTCAACTCTATTCTAACTTGATCCTCCCTATTTTTTTCCTCGTCTGTTAGTTCTCCTACAATTTCTTCAGTTTGTATTGTTGCCATCTCTAATTCTAGATTTATTTTTTCTTAAATATGTTGTCAAAAACCTCCTTGTTCCAAATTTTGATTCATAGCTTCACATTCTTGAGTCTTCACTGAAATTGGTATAGCTTGGTGCCATAAATATCCGATTTCTCATTCCACCATCTATTTATATTTGGCATGAAGTCCAAGATTTCCATCTATAACTTCTCAAATTGGAAGGGCTTTGGTCTAGGGGCATGTTTTCCTTCCTAATAAAGAAGGATCAGCTAGTGATCTCATCCATAGTGGGGGAGGACCTCGACCGACAAAGCCTGTTGTTCATGAAACAATCTCTCAATGGCCAAAAATATATCTAAGAAAATTGTAATATTCTTTTTTTCCCTTCTTCAGTCATTCCAAGTGAACAAACCACTGATGGTTGGGATGTCAATTAACCTATATTTCTCAATCTAGTCTCTAAAGGATTCACTCTCTCCATAGATTTTTTCTGATTCCTCCCTTTTTCTCCAAAAAGGAAGTGATCATATTGAAGTCTCCTCCAATAATTCATTGTTAATAATGAAATAGAGTCCCCAAGTAGTTTAGAGATTCCAAGAATCCTCTCTTTAACTATGGATATAATGGGCCATATGCGTTAGATAAGTATCCTTGATATTGGGTGCCTATCTCTATAAATTTTATTGTAATAATCCTTGGGATATTCGAATGCATTTCCTTATTCCATTTCCCAGGATCCCACATGATGGCCATCCCACCTAATGCTCCCTTTGCTTCATCCACTTCTACTTTGCATCCTTTCCAGACCTTCTATGCTATTTTTTCCATAGTAACCTTATCACATTTTGTTTCTTGAATCATTACTACTTCCACATGCTCTTGTGAATATTTTTTTTTAAATCCTATGTTTTGATAGGCCATTGAGTCCTCTCACATTCCATGACATTATATTCATCTTATCATTGGTTGGAGTTGGAAATATCTTTCTATAAGTCCTAGCATTTTTCTTGAGTCCACGAGGTGTGCTCATGTTGCCTCAATTACTTGCTTGTAGGGTTTTTGAACCTCTCTTATTTTCCTCGCCAGGAATTTTCTTGAGCATTTTCAGGGGATTTGTCTTAATCCCCATACTACCTAATGGTGTAGTCGGGTTCCCGGTATAGTATTTTTACCTCTATTTCCTTGTATTTCATTTTGTAGTTTCCTTAGCTGGCCTATTGTCATGTCATTAAGTTCATGTTACCCATGTAATTCCCTCATGATTTGCATATCTAATTCTACCTTCTCTATATCAATATCCTAGATCAACTCTTCATGTTTGTTCTCCTCTTTTTCTTCCTCCAGCTCTTTCGAATATTTCATCTCTATTTCCCCCTTTTCCATCCCCACTGTCTACAAATTTAGATCTTGATTCTTGCACTTTTCCAGATATTCTTCGGGTGTTGCTGTTGTCTTTTTGGTTCTTTTAACTCTTTCTGCACCTCATCAATGGGTGCTTGACTAGTTCCCTCCTCCAATGATTTGAACGGGTTTTTATTATTTTCCCATTCATTTGTTGATGGTTTATTTGGTCATCTCCCAGCCTTGCACTTCCCTTGGATCTTGGTAAACCCTTCTGCGTATATTCCTTTTTGAGTTTTTCTTACCTCAGGTTTGGAATTTAGGGGGTAGTATTGGAATAAATGGCCATGAATATGACATTTCCTGCTCTTGAAAGGGATGTGTTCATAATCCAAGGTTTGGCTCCACTCATTGTCATGATATGACACCATTACAGACTTCGGGAGGGAACCTGTGACATTCATGTATATGCAAATCCTTGCATAGGATGTGCATTTTTACATTTCCATTACCTTTGAGACTTTGATAAAGGCCCCTGAGGTATTTCCTATACCCTCCAGTGTCTCCATTTCCCATAATTATTGTGGTAATGAGTGCATTATTATCCAAATTGGATCTGCCATGAAATCCTCTTTTTTCTGGAGAAAATATTTCAGTCTAGTATATGAGATGGAGACTTGCCAAATTAAAGAAATAAGGACCTTCCTCGAAGACCTGATATCTGTCCCAAGGGTTAGAAAAAATTGTTATGAAAAAAACCTTTGACCCCAATTTTATATCTAATTTTCCTTTCACTTTCCAACACGATTTCACCCATACAATAAGAGCCTTCTCTAATTGCCAAATCCCCATAAACATTCCTATTAAAGAACGAACTTTCATATACTAAATATAGTTTCCTATATTAGGAGATGTAACCTCACACCTTGTATTTTCTATTGTTTGAGCATGGCATCCATTCACTTTTTTATTATCCACTATGTTTTCTCCTTGGCTTTCCCCAATGGGATCCTTCTGCATGGCTTGTAACGTCCCCAGACTCTCAAGCTTGGCCATGTCACATCATCTCAACTTCAACCTCTAGGATATTCATTGCAGTATCCCAATCTCACTACTAGACAATGCTAATTCAAAATTCTTAGTGCTCAAATGCTACTTCTAATGCTCCTTATTACGAGTAGATCGGATTAACTGCGCACAAACTTAAGGTACTATGCCTAGACCCAAGTTAGGTCTTGCTCCATGAGTAAGATTATTTTAATACAATCATAACATTGAAATAATTAATATAAATCTATTGCGCGTAATCAATACGATATTGCATGTGGATTCTATCACCTTTGTGCATGTGGATTGCTTCGCAGTGCGCACAATGAATTATACCCTGCCTTGGCATCTTCTAGTCGTACCAGACAATTTAATACTTAAAAATATTATAATAAGAAGAAATATTTTATAGAATAACCATACATTTAGCTAACAGGAACACTTATAATTTTCATACCCACATATGTCACAATTTATAGGAAAACATAATGCATATAAGCAATAACATTACATAGAATTAACCACAATATGTATATGCAATTTTGTACAGGAAAATAACCCATAAAAAAAAATAGTCATTAGAATAAGCTCATAAGAGACACTTATGTTTAATGCAAAGTCACTAACTACATGTGTAACTCAGATGTTCCTCCTAGCCATAGACTCTGTCGCTCATAATCTTTTAGCAACATGTCACCCCCGAGTTGGGGCATAAAATCCACAGGGAAAAAGTGTCCCTAATGCTAAGCTATGGTATGGGATTTAGAAAAATTCTCAGTCCAAGGTGCCATTGCAGCCACTAGCCTACAGTCTCTCATTCCCCACATCCATGTCCCACCCAAGGAAGTGTGCCCCTTCTCTTCTCAACAATATTTTTGGTTGCCCAACTTCCTTTCCAGGGCTTCAGAAATAGGCCGGACAGGAAGTATAAGATCCCTATATATAATTCCCAACAATTCAAGGAATGAATCAAAACAAAAATCCCAGTCGGAGAGAAATGATTATGGGCCTGACAACCCACTTCTTCGACACAACAAATATCTCACCTGGAGAGAAATGCTTACGGTCCTGACAACCCGCTTCTTCAACCACGGTCCTAACAACCCGCTTCTTCAACCACAGTCTTGAAAACCCACCTCTTCGACCATGCAAAATATTTTCTAAGCACCCCATTAAGCAATGATAGTAATTACAACCAAATACAGTTCCTCCCCCAAGAGCTCTCAATTGAAGGATCCTCAGAATAATGAATACTCCCCTCCAAAATACACTATGGCTCAATAATATATATTGCATGCCTTCAAATCGAAACTTGTCACCTTCATAAGTATATTTATCCACTTGGTGACTCGTTCCCTTCCCTCGGGAACTTAGGATAATTACATATCCATAAATTAAACTTTCAGAAATATAAATAAAATATTCCCTTGACTTAAGCTTCCCCCTTTTTCCCTTTTCCATGGAGTTTATCCCTCGTCTTTTTTTTTTATTTGATTCTACGCACAACAATGTGATTATATTAAAAATATTGAGGGTGATTACATTTACAATACATGTGCACTGGCCTTTTGCATTCGGTCTCACCAGCCTTAAAACACAAGCATATATACAAAGATTCTCTAGCCTCAAAACTGTGCGCTTAATCTGGTGTGCGTAAAACTATGGGATGTGCACGCTCTTCCTTTGGTGTGTTATTCTCGCACACTTACACATGTGCACACTACCTATGATATGTGTGTGTTATTTCTTTGATTCAAAATCCTTGTGGAATTACCAAACTATGGGATGTGCGGACAAACTATCTTCAAGACTTGATACAAACAACTCACCAACTTATATGCATATGTACATTTATATTTACATTTATAGTTAGGGTTTGGGATAGGGGTATTAAATGGTTGTACCCTTTCCTAAACCCCCCATTTCAGTGTCCTTCGATTTCTTTTATGACCTGCCAAGTATTGCATCCTTGAAGGTCAAAGTCTCAGCCAGCCCCTGACCCATCAGTAGTGATAAGAATCTCGCCTTTTTTTCCTTTCTTGACATCTACATCACCATTTATGAACCTTCTTGATCTATAAATTGTCATGGATATTCCACTGGAATAGTTCTTCACAACATATCTGATAAATAACTAAAATCTTTATTATTAAGGTTATTTTCCTTTATATTTCCAGAATATTTAGTTATTGGTTTTTCTTCTTATGCATGAAATAGATGAAATGTGAAAAATAGAGAATAGTAAAATACAATCACACCATCCACAACTAAACATAAGATATGACCTGGGAAACTCAATACGAGAGGAACCCATCTAGAAGGTGAGGCTTCTCTGCTCTCTTTTCTCTGGTATAGAAATGATGCAAGTACAAAGAAAGAGGAACTCTTTGTGGAGTTGCCTTTGACATGTGGCCTGTATGGTTGCTACATAATCTCTCCTCCTCTATTATTCTCATAGAATACCACTCTCCAATGTTTTTCTCAGCTATGGAGCAATATCCAACAAAAAATAATGGAACCCCCTCTCCTCCTAATGGACTTGTATTTAAAATAGCCCAATAGCCATCTAGGGATAGGTTTTTGACTTCCTCAGCCCTCAATTGTGATAAGGTTTTGGACCTTCTAGAATATTCCTAAAATTACATACGTGGATAGCCCCATATGCGTGAGCAATGGGGGTTGACATTGCATCCTCTCATACCATGGTGGTCAACTTGCAAGAGGCACAACTTTTACATATGAGCTATTAATGACATTATTTCTGCATTTTTGGAAAGGTCTCAATGCGTACAATAGCGTCATGGTGTCCGAGCTACGTTGGGAAATTTTTAACACCAAAAAATGGCATTTGATTCCTCAAAATGGACCCAAAAGGTTATGGACCCCAATTTTCTGAACTGGGACCTGCCACTCCAATTTTTCCACCGTGAAAGGATTGATATAGATGAAAAACAATAGAATGATCCACTCCAGATCATACCTCCCCATTTAGGGAGGATTTTGGTCCCCAAAAAATTTACTAAATGAGGTTAGGAAATTTTTCCTCTACCTTCTCCCTAAAGCACCACTTTTCTTTGCTTAGAAGTTGTCCTTTCAACCCAATCTATCAAAGGTAATGATACCCTTGTCTTGTAGTTTTGGACAGCTTCTACAAAACTGTGTTCTTTGCTAGATCTTCTTGAGAATCTAGTTCTAAGTCCTCTATTAAAGGTAGGACCTGCTCATCCTCCTGATCCAACTTGGAAGGCTCATAAAGATTGAGATTCTCCACATTCACTATTGAGTAGATGCGTATGTAAGGGGGTAGACTGAGTATGTAGGAATTATATCCCACCTTCTCCAATACCTCAAAAGGACCATATCATAGAGCCTCGATATTCTTACCAGGACCTTGTAGTATTTCCTTATTCATATGTACCCATACTATGTCTCCCACTCTAAATGTTTTCTATGTTCTATGTTGGTCATGTCTAGCCTTATACTTTTCCTGTGAATTCTTCAGTGTCTCTTGTACTTGAAAATGGATCTGCCTAATCTTCTTAACATTTTTTTTCTACTTTTAATGCATCTCCTATGAGTTCCTCCCTCACTCCTCCTTGTTTTCCATATACAACATCTAAGGGTTAAGGTGGACAATACCCAAAGAAAGTTTCAAAATGTGACTTACCAATATAAGTGTGGACTGCTCTGTTATAAGAGTGTTGTATATAGATCATATTTTCATCCTAAGTCTTTGGATGCTTCTGATTATAACCCCTCAAAAGCTGCACCAAATTCCTATTGACTACTTCCGTCTACCCATCTATTTGTGGATGGAATGTTGTAGACCTCTTCAACTTAGTCTCCATCTTCTCCCACAACGTAGTCCAAAATGCACTGAGAAATTGGGTATCCCTATCTAATATGATGCTCCTTGGTATCCCAAACCTGCTCAAAGAACTTATTTGTTGCTTCTTGTCCATTGATGGTCTTTTTACAGGCATGAGAATGCACATTTTGTTTAACCTATCAAATACCGCAAATAGATAGTCATGTCCCTTTCTGTTTGTTGGTACACCTCCCACAAAATCCATGGAAATGATTTCCCATTGTTGAGTGGGTACATGTAAGGGATGGTATAGACCTTGCTTCCTATTGTTGGGATTCTTTTCACAACAAAGTATACATCCTCTAATATATCGTGCTACATATTCTTGCATTATGGGCCAATACACATACCTTGGTAACTTAGTAACTGTCTTCCCAACACCAAAATGTCCTGCAAGCTTGGAGGTGTGAGCCTCTCTAATAAGCTACGATTGTTCACCTTTAAGAACATAGAGCTTGTCAAGCTTGTAGAGTAATCCATTATAGAAATGATAGTCAACCTTTCCATCACCTTCTTGTATATTAATTTGTCCCTATAGATGTTGAAACACCTCCTTGAAGTCCTCATATTCTATGTATGCCTCTTTATATGCATCATGGGAAAAAGGATCCATGTGCATCAGAGTTCCAAAAATTACAATATTGGATGTGACTGGTCGTGAAAGCATGTCTGCCAACTTATTTGTGCTACCCTTCTTATACTTTATGACCAAATGAAATTGTTGTAAAAACCCCATCCACTTGTAATGCTTGGTTTGTTGTAGCTTACTCTAGGCCTACAAACATTGTTTTGTTTGGTGATTTGTATGGATGATGGTCTCATTACCCATCAGATAGTTCTTCCAATTTTTGATAGCTTGTACCAAGGCATAGAGCTCCTTGTCACAGGTAGTTTAGTTGATAACCACCCCATGAAATACTTCATAATGATAAAAAATGGGCCTTCCTCCCTATATCAGTACTTCTCCCATGGAATACCCACTTGCATCCTTCTCCACTTCAAAGGGATTATGCAAGTTTGGTAGTGCGAGCATTGGTGCTTGACTGATCTTTCTTTTCATCTCATCAAATTCCTTTTTTTTATTATTCCCCCACTGGAAACTCTTACCACTGGTTGTTATGGCATGGAGTGGTGTAGCTACCACTAAAATGAAGCTATGAACTTCCACAAGTATTGTGCTGCCCCCCAAAAATTCCTAACTTTAGTGAAATTTGTAGGAACTGGAAATTTCATGATGATCTCTATATTTGCAGGACATATCTTGAGCTCCCCTCCACCAATCACATACCCCAAATACACCAAACACTACTGAGAAAACTCACATTTCTTGAGATTAGCCAACAACTGGTGCTTTTTTAGAGTCTCTAACATATCCATAAGATGTGATATGTGCTCCTCCCAGGTAGTTCTATAAACCAATATATCATCCAAACAAACAATTACAAATGATTATAGAAAATGGTGTAAAACATCATTCATTAGTCTCATAAACGTAGTCGGTGAATTGCATAAACTTAGTAGCATAACCAACCACTCATACAATCCTTTCATTGTCTTGAAGATAGTATTCTAGGTATCTTCTTCTTTGACTAGTACCTGGTGATATTTTGATTTCAAATCTAGCTTAGTGAAGTACTTGGCATGCTACAACTGGTCCAACAGATCATCGATCCTTGGTAGGGGGTGTCAATTCTTCAGTGTAATCTTGTTCAATGCCTTGTAATTGATACACATTTTCCAAGTCTCATCCTTCTTGGGAACACTTGTGATGAGTGACCCACAAGGTGAGGTACTTGGTCGAATCACACCCTACTCCAACAACTATTGCAATTTTTTCTTTACTTCCTTTTCTTCTAGAATGGACTTTCCATACAACCCAATATTCAACAAGGGGGAGTCTGGTAATAATTGGATTTCATGCTCCACTTCCCTCTTAGGTGGTATCCCTTTAGGCTCCTATAACACTCCTCTGTATGTCTATATCAACTCCTCCAATTGATGTTTCTTATCTTTTGTACACCCCTCTAGGGATGGCTTCACTCTCATTTACTCAAACTCGGAATGATATTCTCTTAAGAAAAGAAAAACATATTTCTTACTAGAACTAATCAACTTCTTGGTTTGGTTGGTACTTACTAGTGAGATATTTGACTTTCCTTTATGTGCATTGATGATGTAGGACTTCCCATCCTCGGTCATTCAATATTGGTTGACTCTCCTCATTAATATTGCATCCCTCATATACATGTAAGGGATTCCAAACACTACTCTACATACATCAAGGGGTACTACATCCAATTCCACTTCATCAATAAAATCAACACTTATAGAAAATTTAATACTACATTGTTTTGTTACCTTTATCTATGCATCCTTGTTTACCCAACCCAATGGATAGGGGATAGGATGATTATGAACCTCCAATCCAATATTGTTGACCATATCAACTACTATGAGATTAACTTGTGAACCAGAGTCAAACAAAGCATCTATCTTAGTCTTCTTCACCTGAATCTTGATGTGGAAGAGCTTGGTCATATCCTTCTCTTCCTGGTGATGAAGGATACTAAGATTCAACTCCTTTTGAAATGTGCAAACAATATTTTCATCCACATCCTATCTACTTTCAACCCGATTGCATGAATCTGTGGCTAAAAGGTTCTTTTTCTTTCCATCCTTCTTATGGTTCTTCAAGTTCTGGATGCAGTTTCCAACATTTTCCCTCAGTGTGGCCATAAATGTTGCAATGATTGCAATGGTTGTTGGGATATTTTTTCTATTTTTCAATGGTTTTTGTCTTCTTATTTCCCCCCTTTCCACTTCTTCTTCCCCTCCTTGGAATATTCCCGATTCTCTTTCATCTTTGAACCACTTGGATGCCCCTTCTTTTGGCCTATGTTTTTCAGGAACTATGCTTGTACACAAGCCTTGTCCATTGTCCTTGGATTGAAGAACATCACATCCTTTCATATATGATTGTGTACCCCCCCCAGATACTTGAGGAGTACATCTGGGTTCTTGAGAGATATACCCAGAATGATGGACATCTTTCTAAACTTTGTGATGTACTCCTGTATGCTTTTCCCTTGCCTTTGCCTGAAGTAGTGCCACCGGATCCGTTGGTCCTCTACATACTCGATAGGGTATAATTGGGACGTGATGAGGGTTTTGAATTCCTCCCACCTAGTTACTGGTGGATCGCACTCCAACCTAAGTGTTTCTATGTGGTTTTCCCACTAGGTTACAGCATGGCCCTCTAACTTCAATATAGCAAATGAAATATTTTTCCCTTCATTTATATGGTGAATGCTAAAATAAAATTCTAGTTGTTTCAACCAATGATTCAGTTTTAATGCATCGATCTCACCCTTGGTATGGATTTATGTCCACTTTCTCTTCCATCTTGAATATGGATTGTGAAGGGTTAATGGCACTCGAACTCGGTTTCTCTTTCTTGGATTCTTTTCGCGACTCCTTTTTTGAGTCTTCTCGATCTCTCGATTTCCCCTCCAATCCAATATCTGATTTAGAGCCTCCATCATCTATGAATGGTCCAAGATTGATTTATAGAGCCACCATGAGGAGGTTCATATTTTGATTGATGTTGGAAACTTATGCTTCCAACTGCTCAAATATCTCTTCTACTAGATCTCAAGGGTTATTATGAACATATTCGTTCACCACGGCTAGGGTTTCTGCGACTTCTCATTATGTCAATTCCTAGATACTACAAATTTCCACAAACACCCAAAAGAAAAACCTACTCTGACACCAATATGATCTGTAATCTATTGTGGATATTCCATTGGAACAATTCGTCACAATAGATCAGATAATTAACTAAAATATTTATTATTAAGGTTATTTTCCTTTAGATTTCCAGAATATTTAGTTACTGATTTTTCTGCTTATGCATGAAATAGGTAAAATGAGAAAAATAGAGAACAATAAAATACAATCACACCATCCACAAATAAACACAAGATATGACTCGAGAAATCCAATATGGGAGAAAACCCAGCTAGAAGGTGAGGTTACTCTGCTATGTTTTCTTTGGTATAGAAATGATGCAAATACAAATAAAGAGACACTCTTTTTGGAGTTGCCTTTGAACTGTGGCATGTATGACTTCTACAAAATCTCTCCTCCTCTTTTATGCTCACAAAATACCACTCTCTGATGCTTTTCTTAGTTATGGAACAAGATACAATGAAAAATAATGAAATCCCTTCTCCCCCTAATGGCCTACTATTTAACATAGCCCGATAGCCATATAGGGATAGGTTTTTTACTTCCTCAACCATAAATCGTGATAGGGTTTTGGATCTTCTAGAATATTCTTGAAATAAAATACGTGGCTAGTCCCATATTCATGAGTAACGGGGGTTGGCATGGCATTCTCTTGTACCATGGTGGTCAACATGGTAAGTCAACTTGCAGGAGGCACAACGTTTTCATACGAGCTCCGATAGACGTGATTTTTTCACTGCTAGAAAGGTCTCGATGTGTAGAGTAGTTTCATGGGGTCCTAGCCATGCTAATAAAGTTTAACCCCAAAAAATGTTGTTTCATGCCTCAAAATGGCCCCGAAGGTTCCAAACCCCAATTTTCCAAACTAGGACCTGCCACTAAAATGGCCCTACAAGCTTATTCCTCTAATTTTTCCACTCTGAAACGATCGACATAGATTACAAACAATATAATGATCCAATATAGATAAATTTTCCTCGTCCTTTCACTTCCCTTGCCTTGTGTCCTTGGTTACACATGAAACCCTATGCAGAGAAGACCTAAACTCTAACCTGCTCCACCCGCAATCTCTCTTGTTTTCTATATAGTTGTTTACATCATGTTTTTGTTTATGTTTTTCCTTCGATATCTTAATATCCTTATTGTTTGTGTGCAATGTTTAAATGATTACTTGTTTTTCTTATTTCTTGGAAATAATTTACAATATTTATGGTTCTATTAATGCTTCTATTAATTTAAGGTTCCATGTTTTAGATTTCATTATATAATAGTTATATTCATTATGCTCTTATTTTTCATTGCTAGGTAACTTCTTCATAAGGTTATGGATCCAAGCATTTGGATCTATTTTCCATTTCATATTTTGGAGTTAATATTTTTTTGGCTCCCTTTCTCAATATTTACAAGATTTAGAATGGTTTGTAAACACTGGAATGTTGTTCTACAAAACCCTTCTTTCCTTTCTCAATGCCATCAAATTTCTAACAATGAATTTGGTTTTCTAGTTGCTATGGTCCATATTGAAGAAAGTTACTTCCTAGGATCGTGCCTAAATCAAAATGGATGCATATCTTGTTTTCTTGTGCCATTTGTAGATTCCAGATACATAATTGAATGTATAGTTGAATCCATGATTTTGTTATCTTTTCCAACTGGATGCTCCCGTGCAAATAATTACTTTTTGATGAATCCATTTACCAAGACATTTAAAAATATAGGGTCTATATGGGTTGGAGATTGCGGATTTTTTACACTATTGGAAAAAGTCCATGCCAAAAAATATGAATAGGTTGTTTGGAAACATATTTATTAAAGAATGTAGTCAAAGTATTACATTTCCAGTAGCCTTTACAAGCTGTGAAGGAGGGCATACATTACTTATGGTGGCACAACACCCCTAAAAGACACAATGTTCTATACAAGTAAAATTTATTGGTTGTATTTGGACAAATATTATGAAGATCACAACCCTTGGTATGGGTACACTATCTATTGGTTGGATGTTTTAAATAATCAATGGGGTTTTTCTTTTGCTCCAATCACATACATATTATGTATGTCATTGGAATTATAAAATAACCAAATTATATGTCTCATCAATGATGGATCTACCTATGTTTGGTCTATTGAAGAAGTAGATAGTTTTCAATTTCATTAGTCGTGTATTGAACACATATTAGACTATTTTGAGGATGACAAGGGGTTCAAATAGAATTTGTTGCAACACCTTTCTACACATATAAATAAATAATCCCTTGGGTATCTTCCATTCTAAACAATCCATGGGCTAGTACTTATGTGTAATAACACTGAAGTTCCGCTCATGTTCTATAATTTGATAACTGACTTGTGTATCCCAAAAAATATCGATAATGTATCCATGTTACAAAAATCTGTTGAAATTACTAAGACAACTGAGAGGGGGGGGTGAATCAATTGTTTCTATGCTTAAACAATTTATGACTATTCAAACAATTTTTAATCTCTTTCAAGTGACCATCAATATTATACAAGATATGAACAACATAAATAATGAATATCAGTCACACATAAGATATACACAGAGACAAATTTTCATGAGGAAACCCATAAAGGGAGAAAACCTCTTCTTATTTGAATGATAGGCAGTCTTTTAAGTTCTGTACATCATCTATCTTTGAGCACCAACTCAATGTGAGGCTACTATCTCTGTTTTACAATATTCAACTTGTTGAGATCACCAACCCTCTGATTTCTCTAGCACCCACTAAAAGGAAGGACCAACTCCCTGGTTTCTATAGCACCCACTAAAAGGAAGCACCAACTCCATGAGTGTTCTAGCACCAACTAGATGGAAGTACCTACTTCCACTTATACAAGCACCAACTTGCATACAAAAAACTTTGTGCTTTCCCAAGAACCACCGTGCCACCTTGTTTTCTAGACACAACTAGATGAAAGCTTCAACTTCTAGTATTCAAGCACCAACTTGAATAACAGAGGACTACAATCCTCCCTAGCACCTCCCTAACTCCCTGATTATAAATAAATGATTGATTAACCAACAATACAGATATATCAATTCTTACCACTTCTTCTTTGTTCTTCAATTCTTTTCTGCTTCATTATTCTTCTGCTCTGTTCATACTTGGTTTGACTTGTTATCTCTTTCTATTTGTTCTTTTTCTATTCTTCTCAAGCTCTTTGGTATGTGTTCATTCTGCTCTCTTCACCTTTTCTATTATGTTCAACTTCTGTTTCTCATCTCTGAGTTTGATCTCACACTTTGCATACTGTGATTTTCCTTTTTCCCAGTTCAACTCATTTTTCAGTGAGAACAACCAACCTCACATAGTCATGACATTTCTCTTTTATGCTCTCCACCAATTCAGTTACACCTCGAATATCCAAGGAAACACATCAAAAACTGAATCGCCAAACGCCCAAGAACTATGATTCAGTTCTGCTAACTAAATTGTAACTGAAAAATTAACCGTGAAGTGAAACAATAGCCCTTCGATCAAATTCCCGATTAATCAACATCGTTGGATTACACCTGAAAGGACTCACGTTTATCTTATACACCCACTGGTTGTTACTAAACACTAAACATAAAGTGATTTTTTGATTTCATGTTTTATAAATCTTTTGATGAGACATCTCGACTCTCCCATGTCGCGATCTCTGAAATGGAGCTTAGCTGCTAGCTCCTTCTCTTCTTTTGACCACTAGCGGTGACCAAACTCTTATCCAGAAGGCGCTTTGTGACTCAAAATTTCATGGATCTTGGTATGAGGTGTCTCAACTCTCCCAAGTCACGATCTCTGAAATGTAGCTTAGCTGGACTAGCTCCTTTCTCCAGCCTTTGATGATGTGACCTTGGCTATGACCATGGGCCAAACATTCAAGTGCTTCGCTTGTGAGATCAACGGTCCAAAAATTTGGTGATTTGACGGTCTAGATCATTTTGCGACTTCGCATATCGCGAGTTCCTATGTCATAGCCGTTTGACTCCTCCAATGTGTAGGTCAACAAAATTCCAATCACTCGCCATGTGTCCTCTGGCTCTAATGGCCAGGATTGTTTCGCGACTTTTCATATCGTGAGTTTCCACACCACGCTCCTTTTACTCCTCCAATGTGAAAGTCAACAAAATTTCAATCGCTCACCACATGTCCTCTGGCTCCAACAACCAGGATTGTTTCGTGACTTCGCGTCTTGTCTCCCTGGACAATCAACGGTCCAGATCTCTCCTTGATCCGACAACTCAGATCATGTCACGACTTTGGAGGTTAGAGAACCTCCTTCCTTTGACCCTTCAGTCAGTGAAATGTTGATCTCTCACCATGTGTCCTTATTGGATCGACAGTCCAGATCATTTCGCAACTTCGTATTTCATGGAGTTGGAGGATGGCTTAGTCTTATCCTCTTCGCAGTTATATAACATCTTGCGGCTGTTGGTCCTTCATGATCAGGTCCAACGTCTGAGATTTTTTCTCCTCTTCTACACACTCCTCTTTTTTGAATTCAGATCTGATGGCCATCGGGAATTCGGGATGGATGATCCAACAATCACTATTTCTCCTCCTCCTGAGCTTACACTTTTGTTCTTTCCATGCCATTATCGATGCACTGTTGATATTGCTATTATTGGAAAAAAAGTATACTCTCGTCATGTTGATCTTGCCATCAATGAAAAACAAGCATACTTTTCCTTCTGTCTGTAAATATGCCAACAATCTCCCCCTTTGGCATTGATGGAAACCTTGAAGAACCTGAAGAACTGCACTATTTTGCCTAGACATCCAACCATACCACTGTCCACACTTTTTCTCCCCCTTTGACATCAATGTCAAAGAAAAAACATGCTCCCCATGAGAGATTGCAGTACATCTCGAATATATAAGATATGCGACAAGCACATACTCTCCCTGACAAGGCGAAAAGATTAGATGAAAGACGATATAACCCCCAACTTCTAACGAAGATATCCAAAAGGTGTCACTGCTAACGGTTTAGTAAAGATGTCAGCTATCTGTTTTGTGGAAGGAATATAATTAATTTGAACAACTATTTTTGTAACTTGTTCTTTGAGAAAATGGTATTTTATTGGTATATGCTTAGTCTTTGAAGGAAGTACATGATTCTTAGAGACACTAATGGAACTAGTGTTATCAGAGTGAAGTGAGATAGGATCAATATAAGTTACCTTCAAATATATAAGAGTTTGTATCATCCATAAAATCTGAGTGCAACAAGTAGCAGCAACAATGTACTCTGCCTCTATAGTTGATAAGGAAATAGATCCATGTTTCTTACTAATCCACGCTACTAATGAGTCACCTAGTAAGAATGCACCTCCACTAGTGCTCTTTCTTTAGTCCACACAATTTTCCCAATCAACATTTGAATAAGTAGTTAACTAAAAATTCTGATTTCTAGGATACCATAGACAATAAGTCATTGTGCCCTTCAAGTATTTAAATATCCTTGTTACAACTACTAAATGACTCTGTTTAAGAGCAGAATGATAACGACCTACCATTCCAACAACTTGCATTATATCAGGACGAGATGCTGTGATGTACAAAAGACTGCTTATCATTGATTGATATGTCCTTTGATTAACATTAGGTGAAATATCATCTTTACTGAGCTTGTAATCGACCACCATAGGTGTACTAACAGGAGAAGAATCTTCCATCTAAAATTTCTTCAACATCTCTTTCAAATATTTTTCTTAAGAGATAATTATTTCTGCAGAACTCTGATTTACTTGTAAGCCAAGAAAATATGACAATTCTCCTATCATGGACATCTCAAACTCTGTTTGCATAGAATTAGAAAACCATTGGACAGAGGAATCATTAGTTCAGCGAAAAATAATGTCATCTACATAAACCAAAACAACTAGTAAATCATCGCCTTCAGATTTAATGTAGAGATTGTTGTCAACAATACCTTTCTTGAACCCTTTGTCTTGTAAAAATTTGTCCAGTCTATAATACAAATCTCGTGGTGCTTGTTTCAGTCCATATAAAGATTTCTTCAATTTGCAGACATAGTCAGAATTATCTGTCAATGAGAATCCTTCAGGTTGCTCCATATATACTTCTTCCTCTAGATCTCCATTAAGAAATGTTGACTTAACATCCATCTAATACACGTTAACGTTATTATGACATGAATATGCAAGAAACATTTGGATGGATTCCAATCCTGCCACTGGTGCAAAGGTTTCATCAAAATTCTGTCCTTCAACTTGTGCATACCCTTTACAGACCAATCTGGCTTTATTCCTAACAACTTGTCATTTTTCATTCATTTTATTCTTGAAGACCCATTTGGAGCCTATTACATTGTTATCTTCGGGTCTAGGAACAAGCTTCCAAGTATTGTTCTTCTCAATCTGATCAAGCTCTTCATCCATAGCTCTAATCCAATCATCATGCTTGTTGGCTTCATCAAAATTTTTAGGTTCAATCATAGATAGAAAAGCAACCTGAGATTGTTCTGAGTCTTTAATCAATTTCCTTCTTCTCTGAACTCCTTTATTTATATCTCCAATTATCTAATTTTTAGGATGATTCTTTCTAACTATTCTGAGAGGTGTTTTTGTTTCTTTTTGTTGATTTGTGTTAGCCTGAGTATTTATGTCTTCATCTGATTCAGATTCTTCTCTTTCTGATTCTTGGACATGTTCATCTTCAACTTCAACTATATCTTATGTCCTTGGTTCAACATTGCTTACATTACGTACTGGGATTTCTTCATCAACTTTTATGTCGATACAATCAACCAATTTATGCAGCCTCTTATTATAACATTTGTATCCTTTATTGTTTGTAGCATAACCTAAGAAGATACCTTCATCATCCCTGTCATCATATTTTCCTATATTTTCATCATTATTCTTGATGTAACATTTACTCCCAAAGATGTTAAAATGCTTGATTGAAGCAGGTCTTCGAAACCATAGTTCATAAGGATTCTTGTCATTGTGTGGCCTAAGATGAGCTTTGTTAAGGATATGAATAGTTGTATGGATTACTTCCACCCAATATTTCTGAGCAATATTCCTTTCATTCATTATTGATATTGCCATCTGTTGAACTGATCTATTCTACCTCTCAACTACCCCATTTTGTTGTGGAGTCCTTGGAATAGTGTATTCTCATTTGATTCCATGTTTATCACAGAAATCTTTGAAGTTCCATGAAATGAACTCTCCTCCTCTATCGAACCTTACTTCTTTAAATATTTTTCTTGTTTGATTATCAGTCAAATCTTTAAACACTATGAATTTTTCAAATGCTTCAGATTTTTCCTTCAAAAAGGAAACCCATGTTAGTCTAGAATAATCATCAATAATCAACATAAAATAGTTTTATTTTCTTGTACCTTATTTTCTTGATGGTCCACATAAATCCATATGTACTAATTGGAGAGGTTTTTCTATTGAAGGGAATTTTTTAGATTTGAACTGTGTCCGAGTAAGCTTTCCTATCTGGCAAGGTTTACAAACAGAGTCATTTGGATTTGATATCTTTGGAAGATATTTTACTACCCCATTGTTTGTAAGCTTGATTATATCATCAAAATTTAGGTGTCAAAGTGTCTTATGCCATAGCCAACTTTCATCATACTTGCTTAATTGACATTCTTCTTTTTCTTGTTTTAACACATAGACATTGTTTTCTGTTCTTATCCCTTTTGCAACCAACTGTCTTGAATTCATGGACTTTATTTTATAGTCTTTATAAGCAAAGACAAATTCACATCCTCTGTCACAAACTTGACTAACACTTAGTAGGTTATGTTTTAGACCATCTACAAACAACACATCTTGAGATTTTCCTTTGCCATTACTCAGACTTACAATTCCTTTACCTTTTGTTTTTCCTGGTGCATCATTTCCAAAAGTTACATTCCCTGATTTTCTTTCACTTAGAGTTAGAAACTTACTTTTGTCTCCAGTCATATGTTTGGAACATCCATTGTCAATATACCAGGGATTCTTTTGTCTTTGGGTTGATAACACTAGTCTACACTTGTCATCTTCTTTCTTCTTCCAAACCTTCAAATTTTCAGTAGTGGGATTCAAATCTGACTTATAATTCCTTAAGCGACAATCTGCAACTTTGTGTTCATAGTGATGGCAGAAGTAACATTATGGTTCACTGAATAACAGATCATAATGATTGTTATGCTCATAACTGTTTTTATGTTTCACCTGCATCCTTTTCCCAGCCATCACATGATTTATAGTCTGTGGTTGTTTGTTTCTTGGTTGTATTATTATTTGTTGTGGCAGATAATTATTCCTTGAGTATCTTGATTTCTCATATCTAAATATTAAAGAACAATTTATATCTTTGTGACCAAAGTTAGAACAAAAAAAACAATATCCATAGAAAAATCCTTTGTACCTAGAAAAATAATTTTTTTCTTTGAGCAAGTCGATTTCTTCCATGCTGATAATTTCTTTGATATATAGATTCGGTTCTGGTACTTTTTCTTTCATTCCCTCTTGGTGGCTGATTTTGTTTCTTTGTTTTTGCAGAGTGGCTGTTATCAATGATTGTAGATTTGACAAACTTGATGGATTCTGTATTACTTGGATGATCACTACTTGATCCTTCTTCATAGCCCAAGCCATCTTTCAACTTTGGATTCCTTTGCTGATTTAGAATGGAGGTTAATCCTTCTGATGCTTTAATACTTGACAGATTTTGGTGATACAATGCCTTAAACTTCTCCATCTTTTTTTTGGTTTTTACTATCTCTTCTTCTAAGGCTTCACATATCGCTTTCTTCTCTGATAACTGTTGTTTCAGAATGTCCTCTATTTTATTTGCCTCTTCTAACTCCACTTTTAGCAAGGCAAAATCTTCATTAGGTTTTTTACTATTCATTTTAAACTATATCAACAATTGTTTTTGTTTTCTCTTCTTAAATCCGAGTCTGTCAATTTCTTCCAAAGAACTGATTAATTCACCTTCCATATCCACCATAGCTTCCTCATCATCCATGTCACCTCCTGTGTGTTCATCATCAAGATATCCCATAGACATAAGCATAAAATCATTCACTTTGTCTTCGCAGGATGAATCATTATCTATGTCTTTTGAGGAATCGTCGTTGTTTGCACACAAACTTTTCTTTTTACCATATTTCTTAAATTTGTATTTCTTTTCATCATCAGAGTTCTAGTCCCTTTTCTGGTGAGGACACTTAGATGCAAAATGACCTATTTTACCACAGTTAAATCATTTGAAGGGAAACTTGCCTTGGTATTTGCCTGATCCTTTCTTTAATCTTCTCACAAATTTTGCCTCAATATCATCTAGTTCTGTATCAGTATTCTTGTCTGCTTTAAAAGATGCTTCTCTAGTAATGGATTTATCTTTACTAATTCTCATTTCATATGCAGTTAGAGTTCCTAGGAGTTGATCAATGGACAAATTTTTAAGATCATTTAGTTCTTCTATTACATAAACTTTTGGATTAAATTTATCAAGTAGAGATCTTAAAATCTTCTGAACTAAAAATGATTCTTTAATCTTCTCACCAATACCTTTCATGGCATTCACAAGTTCTTCAACTCTTAAAAAATACTTGTTAACTGTTTCATCTTCATTCATCTTTAGTTGTTCAAATTTCAATCTATATGTTTGAAGTTTGGTATCTTTTACTTTCTCATTTCCTTCATAACTGCTAATAAGTTTATCCCACAATGCTTTGGTAGATTCAAGATACATCACCTTTACAAACTCAGCTTCAACAGGTCCATTTAAGATAGCATTCATTGCCTTTTCATTGAAACTAAATTCTAACTTATCATCTTTAGAAGCTAGCACAACAAGATTTATATATCCAGTTTCTACTACATCCCAAACATCAACACTTAAGGCCATTATGTATGTTCTCATTCTAACCTTCTAGAAGGAAAAAAATGTTCCATCAAACAGAGGAGGCTTATTGGCTGAATTCTCTTCATGACTTGTCATGTTTAAGATTATAGATCTACCTTTAAATAAAAGGAACTCTCTTTGATACCAATTGTTTAAATTA
>JZKD02S2357433.1:1091490-1120502 GCA_000966675.3 Picea glauca | reverse complement strand
CCTGCCATATGTTATTAAAGATACCTCTTGTAGTTTGTAGTATGTTTTTTTTTCCTTAGATGTTGGTAGAAAGGTATTCAAGAAAGTATCTAAGGATGCCCATTAGTTTTCATCTTAGAATAATTTTGTTGAAATATATCAAAATCGTCCTTATTTTCTTGAACATTTGTCTATTATATAAACAACGAGATCTTGGACCTTTGATGCCAAACGTAATAAAGAACCATGGAAACATAAAGATGTTCATGCCATTGGTTGTATTTGGCCATATTTTTATTCTATTTCCATTGAGGCTTTAAATGACTTTGAGACTTTCTGTTGGACCAAGTTACTTTTGTACAAACCATTTCATAATATTCCCATTGATATTGGCCTTTCAAGTGAAACAATTATTGAAAATTGGAGGAATTTTTGATATCGACCATGGCATGTTGATTGAGCCCCTTTCTCATCTAATAATGATAAAGAATATGAAGGTTCCCATGAACAAGCAACTATTGTTGAAGAATATTTTGAAGAATGGTAGCTTCTGTCTCACTTGATTCCTCCAAATAATGTTACTATTTCATACCTTCAAACTCTTGGTCGAAGGGACATTGATATATGATTTAATCGAGAGTAATCAATGGTTTCAAATGATGTTGCAGAAGAAGCTATTGTTTTTATTAAAAAATGCTCAATCTAGGGGTTTTATTGTTGAAAATTCTCTTTGCACATTTGCATCACCAACATCCTTGTCAGAGAAACAATGACTTGCTTTTGAGATCATATTACGACATTTAATTGAATATGAACATCGTGAACCTCTTCACATGATTATACAAGGCACTATTGGCACTGGCAAGTCTTTTCTTATTCATTGTATTTCTCATGCTCTTTCTGCTTCAGGCAAACTGGCCATAGTCCTTTTCTTTTCCTTTCTCCAACAGGAATAACCACTTTCAATATACATCCCAAAACAATACACTCTGCTCTGAAAATTCCTATCAAAGATATGTGACCGTTGCAAGGGATATCTCTTGCAATATTTCAAGAAGAAATGAGGCATATTCAATATATTTAGATAGATGAAATGAGATTTCTAGGACTGAGGTTATTCATATAGATAGATTCTTGATGATGAGAAGCATTTATTGAGAAAACATTGTGTCCTTTTGGTGGTACATCCATTATTCTTGTGGCTGGCCTTGGTTAATTTCCTCCTGTGAGACATAAGCCTTTGTATACATGTAATACATTAGGGGAAATTTTATGGAAAAAAAAACAAAACATGTTTGTCACTTTGAATACAATATTTCGATAGTAAGGAAATCATCCGAAACAATCCACTTTTTGTCAACTCTTGACTAACATACGAAACATTGAACCCCTTGTTGATGATTGTGATCTTCTTATGTCACGGGTTTATATGAGTTTACCTCATATGGAAAGGATTTCTTTTAATTCAACAATTCAATTGCTCCCAACAAATGATTTGGTCACCATGCATAATAGGCAAATGTTGAAATCATTAAATTCTCCAATTGCACAATCTGTAGTTAAGCATACAAGACAAGATGAAATTGTTGGTGTTGATGGTGATCAATTGGAATGTGAAGTGTTGTTATGCCCTGGTCAATGTGTCATGTTGACATGTAACTTGTGGGTTGAAGCTAGCTTAGTTAATGGTGCACTTGGTTACATTCAAAATATTTTCTACATGCCTGGTTCAAAGCCCCCCCAACTTCCAATGTTCACTATTTTTCCTTTTGATAAGTACATTGATGTTCCATTTGACACAAGTAATCCAAACATTGTTTCAATCACACCTATAACAAGAGGAAATTGGAAACAAATTCCTCTAAATATGACATGGGCCCTTACTATACACAAATCACAGGGATTGACTTTAGATCATGCTATAATTGATATTGGGAAGACAGAGAGGCATCGGTTGACCTTCACTTCCATATCAAGAGTGAAATCAATATATGGTTTGCACATATCTCCACCTTTTTCTTTTTAATGTTATGCCGAGATGAAAAATAGTGCTTATGTTACAATTATGAAGAAATAAGGGCAACGATTACATTCCTTATCATTGTAACATCCCATGTAAATACTTTACCTCTTCATAGAATCGTCATGTTTTGTTCATTTTATTATTGTTTGAAATTATCATTCTTGTTGTAATCCTTTCTTCACCCTTTTAATATGTTTTATCCCTTCATTAATTTCATTTTACTATTTCAATAACAAAAGCATCATTCTTTATCACTGTACCTTTGTTTACTACTAACCGGTAACATTATACTATTACTACACATAACATGTCACAGGGGAAAAAAGGTTAAGATGCATGTAAAATGCAAACATGCAATCTTCTACATGTAATATGGCTTGCTACACTTTTTTTGTAAGTGAGGAAGAAAATAATGTTGTTTTAATACACAATTTTTGTTTGTATTTTGGCTCATACTTTGTGTCAATGAAGGTTTTTAATTTTTAATTTTATTCTCTAAATGATATTTTTGTCATCCACACTAAATCATTTTCTTTCTTTCTTTCTTTATCTTTTTGTTCTGCAGTTATGGGCAACTCAGATGTTTCCAAGTTTATTTATGCTTTGCATGAAATCATGTAGCAAGAAGAATTTCTTATTGCCATTAAAAATATGATCACTACCCGAAATGGTGCATTGTTCCACCCATTCAATGAAACTTTGTAGTTTTTGTCTAAGCTGAAGGAAATCCTACTCAAATTTCAACATATTTGTTATAGGTAGGCAGGAAGAAAGTTGAGGAAAAAATGGCTTAAGAGACAACATGATCATGCAATGATAGTTGAGCTTAATTGGTGTTGTGCATGCCGTCAATTTGGTTTCACTTTAGAATAGGTTTTGTTATATTTACCACATAAGAGATTTTATGATTTTTTTGGCATTTGGAACTTCATTTGATTAAGTTAAAACATAAATATGTTTTTTATGAAATTCCTTTAAAACTATATATTTTAACCATTTTCTACTATGTTCTATGTTATAGAATCATTTGTATTGGTTATTTTTATATTATTCATTGAAATATTATTATCGCTACTTTTCATACTTTAGATATTCCTTAATAGAAACTTTTTGCTTATTACTATTCACTTTTTCAATGTTTTTTTTTACATAAACGGTTATAATTTTTATTTAAAAAAGGGTTGTGCTAAGGAAAAAACAACCTTGATGTACACAATTTCAAAATGGGCCTGGAGCAAAACTGTAGTATTACATATGTCCCAACTACTCTTAAATCTTCTCAAATATACAACAAAATTGTTGCAATTTTGCCATGGACAAATTTCTACATAGGATAATAACAAAAAATAAAATTACACTGCATATATCTATCCTAATTGAGTTTGATATATGTATCCACCTCTCTAGGAGTAGCTTCCAGAGCATTGTGCACATGCTGATGCAAAGTGGGTTGATTAAATTCACAGGATGCGATTGATCCTTCTGATGGTAGGGGACTCTGTTGGACGGGATGTTCAAAGCGATGACTCTGTACATGGCGATGAAGAGACCAGAGCTGGGATGAATTTTGATTGACTGCATGGAGAACCAGAGCTAATTCCTCATTTTTCTTGGTCTTCTGTTCTTGCAATTGGCAAGCTAGTTGACCATTTGAATTTCTCAATGTCGCCATTGATGTTTTCTATGATTGTAATTGCTCTTGCATCCTCTCTAATTTACATTCGGTGCAATTGCAGGGAACAATACTCCGTCACCACATAATCAGGACAAATAATCTGCAGAGTGGGCGCTTCCAAAACATGGAATTCCAATACATGCCTGAGAATTTGATGTCGAGTCTGTGTTGCCAATACTTCCATATCCATTTAATGCCCAGTCGCTACCCAAAGTGAATTCCTCAAGCGATTTTGACGTTGAATCCCAGCAGAGAAAGGAAGATTCCATATAATGAAATGATGAGGTGAAGATGATCTTCAATGTCGAGGCCAACGATTTGGTTGCAGTTCCCGTATAGACGGTGCCTCTTACAAGGCCCAAGGGGATGATTTTTTTGCAAAAGAACCTTAACTGAGGGGAAGTTCTTACATGGATCCATCATTTTGCATGAGGTTGGTTTAAAAAACATCATATGGATAAGAGATGTCATGTATGATGTGAATATGCTTCCTCATGTCTCTGGTATGGGAGGTCTTCTTAGTGTGTCGTGAGTCTGAGTGACGATAGAAAATCCTAGGTTGAAGGGAGGTGGAGTCACATCCCTCCCATTCCTTTCAGGTCAACATTAATTTTCTTGGACCCATAATTCTCCTTAAGGGAGTTGAATTTTTTACAAAGGAACATAGATAGCTTAAGGTAAATAAATTTTAGAATATTCCTCATTGATTTTGAGGGTGCTTTGTTCAAATTGCTTTTCTTCCTTGGTCAAGGAGACCGCTTGCCTATTCTAGGTTTTATAAATGTGGTGATAGCTTACAGAATTAAATTTTTTCTCCATCGTCATGATTCTGTGGTAGATCTGCATAAGGTTGGGATGGGCCTTTTTGATTATTTTTCGAAGCCCTTTGACAATTAAATCATAATCACCAATGACAACTATTCTAGCTAAATTATCTCCTAGAATGAGATGCAATCCCATATACACTACAAGGGCCTTTGCATGATTATTTTTAGCGTGACCTAGCCCCCATGAAAACTCAATATTCTTATTTCCTTTGTTGTCAAAGATGACTCCCCCACACCTACCACCCCTTTCGCAATGAACTACATTACATTAAAGAGAACTCTATTATTATTATTATCATTATGTGAGATTGTATAATCTGGACAAATAATCTGCAGAGTGGGCGCTTCCAGATAATCAGGACAAATAATCTGCAGAGTGGGCGCTTCCAAAACATGGAATTCCAATACATGCCTGAGAATTTGATGTCGAGTCTGTGTTGCCAATACTTCCATAATCCATTTAATGCCCAGTCGCTACCCAAAGTGAATTCCTCAAGCGATTTTGACGTCAAATCCCAGCAGAGAAAGGAAGATTCCATATAATGAAATGATGAGGTGAATACCATGTTCAATGTCGAGGCCAACGATTTGGTTGCAGTTACCGTATAGACGGTGCCTCTTACAAGGCTCAAGGGGATGATTTTTTG
Source organism: Picea glauca (assembly GCA_000966675.3). Lineage (NCBI taxonomy): Eukaryota > Viridiplantae > Streptophyta > Pinopsida > Pinales > Pinaceae > Picea > Picea glauca. Next base: position 1,115,351 of record JZKD02S2357433.1, on the reverse strand, counting down.
CAAAAGAACCTTAACTGAGGGGAAGTTCTTACATGGATCCATCATTTCGCATGAGGTTGGTTTAAAAAACATCATATGGATAAGAGATGTCATGTATGATGTGAATATGCTTCCTCATGTCTCCGGTATGGGAGGTCTTCTTAGTGTGTCGTGAGTCTAGTGACAATAGAAAATCCTAGGTTGAAGGGAGGTGGAGTCACGTTCCCTCCCAATCCTTTCAAGTCAACATTAATTTTCTTGGACCGATAATTCTCCTTAAGGGAGTTGAGTTTTTTACAAAGGAACATAGATAGCTTAAGGTAAACAAATTTGAGAATATTCCTCATTGATTTTGAGGGTGCTTTGTTCAAATTGCTTTTCTTCTTTGGCCAAGGAGACCGCTTGCCCATTCTGGGTTCTATAAATGTGGTGATAGCTTACAGAATTAAATTTTTTCTCCATCGTCATGATTCTGTGGTAGATCTGCATAAGGTTGGGATGGGCCTTTTTAATTATTTTTCGAAGCCCTTTGACAATTAAATCATAATCACCAATGACAACTATTCTAGCTAAATTATCTCCTAGAATGAGATGCAATCCCATATATACTACAAGGGCCTCTGCTTGATTATTTTTAGCGTGACCTAGCCCCCATGAAAACTCAATATTCTTATTTCCTTTGGAGTCAAAGATGACTCCCCCCCATGCCTACCACCCCTTTCTCAATGAACTACATTACATTAAAGAGAACCCTATTATTATTATTATCATTATGTGAGATTGTAAACAAGTTTATCTCTTCAATAATTATTGTCCATATGTTGCAATGTCACATATTTTTGAAATGTCTACATCAAACACAACCTTTATTACTCTTGAAATGTTGATATGTATCATTCCATTCAAGTTAATCGCTTTATTACTTTTACATAGTCACAGTATTTTTGAAATGAAATTCATTTTTCTTTTATACATGTCAACTATATATTATATCCCCCTCCTACTATGATAGGTGGCATGGACATAAAAGAAGAAAACAAATGAAATCATTTGTATTGGTACTTTTTTCATTGTTCATTTAAATATGTATCCTTTAAATTGTTACTTTATGTATTCCTTTACACTTAGATTATTACTATTAACTTTCTTAGTGTTACATTTCATTAAATATAACCATATTAATATTTTTTTTCAAAAGTTCACATCTTATAGATGTCTATCTCTATATTTCTCTGCACATCTCTCAAATAATATTAAGTTAATAGCAATCAAATTTTTACTTTTAAATTGCCACTATATCATATTGTTTTATAGTTAACCTCTTGAAATATTAATATTAAAGTATCTCTTTATGCAATAATATTAACATTCAATTCAACGATATTATTGTTTATAAATGTCGCAATGTGGCATTTTCTTTAACTCATCCTCCTATTCTTTTTCTCTTAAATTATGACAAGGTTTTATAAAATTTATCTTGACCATAGTATAAACTTCTTCAGGCCACAATACAACCCTTAAGGAAAAACATAAATTTATATAACCCTTAATGAACATTGCAACATGACAAAAACCAATGATAAACGTACAATTTGACATTAGTAAAAAAATATGAACTTCACAATGCAACATTGTTATGGGGAAAAACCCTCTCGTGAACAAGAAAGATCCCCCTCGAATCTACCCTTGATTTGAGATAGACAAAAGAATAGATCAATATGTGGTTTCTCTAGATCTAATCATATTTCTTTCCTTTTACATAAGAGGGAATATATGCATACCTTATTGACTGATGGTTGTCCTTATGTATCCAGTTGACACAAATCCAAATATCCAGATCCAAATATTGCAATATGCTTCCTGCACACAAGTGACAAACAAATACCAATATACAAACCCTTTCAAGTGTTAGGAAATTTGAATCTATTCTATATATGATCTAATCTACCCAAGGCAAGTTCGAATCTACCATGAAAAGTTGAATACAATAGATTTGGGAGGGGGAAAACACATATATCTATAGTCATAAATCAAATAAAGGACAAGTACATCAATGTAATCATACCTTGATTCATGATGCATTCCTCCTTGTCTTTTGCTTCAACTCTTCCTTTTGCCCTCACCCTTCTAAAATTTTACCAGCATATACTTGCTTTCAATGCTTCCCCCTTCTTCCCTTGTCTAAGCCTCTCTATATAGATTAGTGAAAGAGGTTTAGGGTGAATATTCTATGTGTCTCAACCCATTCTCATGTCATGAAGAACTCTAAATATGACTAAGTTTATGAGGTCACTTGGAGAGATCACAACTCATCTCGATGCCAATTTCCTCTAGCGTGTTGAAAACTAGTTTTTCGACGGTGTCACAGGTCATAAGTAGCTCATCTAGAGACATTTCATGGGTTTTCAATGAGATTACTAGTGATATGTCATGGGTTGTCAGTGAGATTACTAGCGACAACCCTCAAAATTGGTCAAATGCAAGGGAAAAATATGTGGTTCATCTTGACATTTTTTATGGGTTCTCTATGTGCCCCTAGGGTGGAAAATATAGCTATAACATATGCCCCCTAATGTGTGAGGTTAGTAGAGGAATGGATGTCCGAAACACATTAAAATGATTTTGTGAGTGTGAGGTGGCATAAGGAAAGAGCTGAAGATCAAGGAACCAATGAGTACCTACAACTAGATTCCAACCAAACATATATAGATCATCCTCGAGGAACACATACCCATGCTCAAAATAGAAACAAAGCATGGTTGCCAACATAATACACTATAGATCCATGTAGTGAAATGCAAGAACATGGCCACGAAAAATACATGGTGGATCCATTTAAAAAGGGATCATAGCCACAAGAAAATACAATGTGGATCTATGTCACAGTGAATGTCAGGAAGGCATTGAGCACTAATGATAATTCTTATATAGTATTCAAATTACTTTTGTAGAATTGATATGCTCCATCACAACTTTGGAAGGGTAGAAGGAATGCGTGAAGTGCCCCCAAGCCCATGGTCTTTGTCTCAACCCTGATGGTACAATTCTACCTCATGTGAGTAAATGAGTTTATGTCGAGCATGGTAGAAATCGTTTGATTACCGTTCATTGAGGTATACCATTAACAGACATGAGGGGACCCAACAATGATGTAAACGGACTCAAATGTACCTAGTACAATCTAGCAAGTGTGAATAGACGATCTGATGTCAAACACTTGTAGAATCAATTGATAAGGGGTCAATGAGGTAAACCCATTGTCAATTGCGAGGAAGCCTGCCACTAAGGACTACAAGCTTCAAGGTACTAGCTGGTTCCTAGATCTCATTCTTGGATGATGAGCTTAAGCTAACAGGAAGAGATTCATTGAAGGATGGCCTTAATGTATCCCCCATCTATCGACATGAAACATACATCAACATATGATATGAAGAGATGGAATCACTAAGTACAACTGACACAAGGATGGTCAACTTGAATGGTCAACAAGATAGTAGATGGTCGACTCGTGCATAACTTCCCTTGAACATATAACATGACACAATGATGACTTGGCAGGATAAACTTAAGAGCAATGATGACCCAATGCAACAATTCATGAGGCGGTTGAATCACTCTCCATAGGGACTGGAAAGGTAACCAATCAAAGTGTATGACACGTTGATGGTACAACTCATGGGAAAGCTATAACCCAACTGTAAGATAATGACATTAAAAGGTGATATGTTCAAGGGAAACAGGACTCATGGGTGGCATTTTGAGGATACAGGTTAATGATAACTTTCCCCTTCACTTTTTTTTTTTGGTTTTTGTCTCCTCCATAGTTTTATGAGCATGAAAGAGAGATAAAAGTGTGCTCAATAGCATATTTTTCATTTAGTTTTTTCAATTCTAAAAAAAAGTTAAAAATATACTCGTGAGGTATATTTTTTATGTTTTAACGAGCATGACGAAGAGTTAAAAGTAAGATCATATCAAGAGATCAAGTGGTTGAACAACATGCATCGAAGGTCCAATTGTGTGGAACCAACCTAGGAATAATGGATGTCATAGGGTACTTGGCAAGTGAGGTTCACTCATAACATTAGATCCCTCCATGGGTATAATGGTCACAAAACAGAGGTAAGAAAATGCAGATGAAAATAGGTCAAGTGTGACTGTAAATGGCGGTAAGAGAGAATAAATAAAATTGCAGCTAAACAATAGTCACCAAGACATGAGCAACAAAGGCTTGTGCAACTGTAAAGTAACATAAAAATGATGGGAACCCCCTAAGTATATGTCCACAAAAGATGTGGAGAAAGAGAAATGAGGCTCAAATTTGAGTCATGGCGGGTTTATAGGAGGGTTCTCGGGCCTACAAGTAGTCACAACATGGGCACCAGATGGAAATCAAGGTGCTAACTAGGATTCCCATGGAGGGTAGGAATTTCCATGCAAGTTATGATGTTAAAAAAGGAATGGTTAATTGTCACAACTTTACAGGATCGAACCGAAGGCTTTGTGACAAAAAAATGGATGGTTAATAATGCAAGATGTTGTTGCAAGGAAAATCCCATCTCTATGTGCTAGTTTGAAACACGTACCTCAAGCTCAGTGGATGTTGCCAAAAAGTACTGAATAAAATGTCTCCAAAGTCCTGATCAACAATACTAGTCCAGAAGTTAATAAATCTAATAAAAACCATTGATAATAACTTGTGTCCAAAACTTCACAAATAAAAACTTTTAAAATACAACATGGAGCATTACGCACCAAATGGATTATTCAAAGTATATCCCAGTGCTAGGCATTGGAAAAGGATCCTTATTTTCACTAATGAATTCATGGGCCATTGTCAACATCATGTGGCACTCTATGCTCGAGCCACACCACATAACATTGAATCTTTGATTACAAAGACACTCATTGTGAGTAGTTTTGAGAGCTATCGTAGCTCCTTGATGATGCCCATCAAGACACAAATAAGGTATGTGATGACGGCCGAAATCGACCGTCCGTCAATTGAGAGAGTGGAACCGGTCCGGGGTTGTCTAATAACCCAAGCCGTTTGGAATGAACCACCCTGACGGGTTTAGCGGCTCCGTTAGCCGATCTAAGTTCCTAAGAAAACAAAAAGAAAAACTTTTCTAAACTAACTAAACTAACTAAAAACAAAATAAAACAAACTAATAGACTAATCTAACTAATACTAACTATTAAACAAACTAAACTAAAACTAATTATTAAAACAAACTAAACTAATCTAACTATTCTATATATACAATTTATTAACTACTACTATACTAACTATCTAACTACTAATTGAAATATAACTTATTCACAAAATGTGCAATATCCACAATTTACAGATTTAAATAAAACCTGAAAAAGTCATTTATGTTTTGCCCTGATGACAAAAAAAGATATTTTTGATTTTTATAATTTTATGAACAAGAAATAAAAAAGAAAACTAACTAAACTAAAACACTATTCTAAACTACAAATATAACTAACTAAAATCCTAATATTATACTAAACTAACGAAAATAAATTACGAACTGACTTAGAGAAATGCTCCAGATTTGTCCTGTGTATGATGATCTTCTAAGCTGATCGGAGGGAGGAAACCCGCACCGAATAATCCAGAAGCTTCTCGTAAACAATAGTTGTAGTGCTCTTTAAGTTTGTTTATAGAACAAACAAGACATAAAGCTCACAACAATCATATGATTTATAAATCTCCACAATTAGGTAAACATGTATGCAAAGACTTATACAAAATAATTCAATTGATGAAGAAGAGAATTCTGTCATTCATAAACTGAATCAAGTAATTGCTGTATTTTTAAGTAATGGAAGAAATCAGATATGGATGAAACATTAATTAATTCATATCATTCTGCAAAAGACTATGATAGCTAAAGTAGTCACTAATCTAATGCAAATCGATAAGCATAAACATGAAACAAAAGATTGATATTATGAAAGCGAAAGCTGTAGAAGAACATCAATTTCTGTCTCAGTTTGTATTAGATATCCATAGCTTGGTTCTCCCACAAGTGAGGATGATCCTTATTACAAAAATAATAACTATTTATATGTTTTCCACAGGGTAAAACCTCCCCGTGGAAGTTATCAAAACTGTTTACATAAATCTGGGAAGATATCCCAAGTTTAACTAAACTAGGAAACTACAATAAAACTAAAACACACAAATATCCCCTAGACTGCCCAACATGTCCCATGCAATTTGAATTTACCTGAAAAGGGTCAAAAAGGACAAGTTAGAAGGATCTTTTATTAATAAAATAATCAAAATCTAATTCTATAGATTAGCTACAGAATCCTGCGATTCTGTAGCTGGTCTAAATAAGACACATAATCAATATTTAAAATCAATTGAAAATCTTTTAAAGAATTAAATTCAATTAACATTGCGCAGCTATTTGAAAACGAATCATTTAATTTGAAATTATTATACCATTCAAAATCAAACAGGATCAAAATCATTCAACCGAATACAGAGATAGGTGTATTCTGTTTCTTTTGTTACCAAAAATTGGGTGAACAAAATCATAATCAAACAACTTTAAAATCGTTTCATATCTAATTGAAACTGACGTAACCAAAACAAATCATAGGTAATGATCAAACAGGAGATACGATCGAATCCAAACCAAATCATTTTCCAATCGTTATATCTGTAATGACATAGCAAACGATCACTGGCGTGTAGATGAAATCATAACAGGGTCGATCAATTGGTAACAGAGTTCATAAGAATGGGTCGATTGTTTGTTATAGCAAATTGGGGCGGACAAAATCATTCAAGAAATATTTTCTTGAGTGCATTTAGAAACAACTATTACCCGAATCTCCTCATACGAATTTAACAAAATGAGATAAGTCGAACTGAGTTATCAAACTCGTTTGAGAACAGAACTGTAATCAAATCTATTTTTATATGAATGCAATTCATAAAATCGATCAAACTAACTGAAGATCTAGCTATCTAATCAAGCGAATCAAACAGCTAGGGTTTTACACAGTCGTCGTGGATCAAAACATTCCACGATTTGGGCGTGAATATTATTCGCACAGACTTAAAGTGGAAGTATTGTTTCCATGAAAACAGAGTCATTTTTCCCAACTTGGAAACGATCAAATATAAAACATTATATGACAGAGCATCGTAAAAACCAAATTTATCGAAATCGTTTGCCAATCACAGCATATGAATCATAACAAAATCAAATCCAACAAGATTGTATTCTAATTTGAGCATAAAAAAAAAACTTCCTGTTCAAATCGGATACAAACCAATCCAGTCGAAAGCAAAGCATCAAATGATCAAATCAAATCCAAACTATAACCAATCAAATCCGAATGAAAATCTATCGATGTCTAAACTGGGGATGATCAAATCATATATCCAAAACGAACTTTCATTTATTTTTAGCAAAGCGAAACCATGTACAGGATGAACACCGAATGACAGAGGCATTTGAATGAGAAACAGAGCTATTAGAACACATAATTCAAATCATTATATTAACCTGGGTCATTCACAGAACTGAAACGATAACAAAATCCATACCTGTATGACAAACAGACAACTTAATCATGACAATTTAGAGTTGATAACAGTTGTGGCCGATTCAACATTCTTGAAAAGGATGGATATTGTTGTCTTCTTCTTCTTATCAGTTGCTTGGAGCTTGTCTCTTTGATTGGTCAACACTACAATTTGATTTTCCAGTGATTTAATTTTCGATTGGAGTAGGGGAACATCAATGTGGTATCTTTCTAACCATAAATCACGTTGGTCACAGGAAGGTTTTCTGGGTTTCGTAAGAGAAGGCGAGGATTTGGACATATGGCTGAGGGTTTCATTAGGCAATTTAATACCAGGGTAGCTAGGATTATATTTTAAGCAGGGGGGAAGATTTGTCACGAAATCATAAGGTGGTTCAGGGCATAAACCCTACGAGTAAGGATATTCACTGGCTAGAAAACGTTCCATGTCAGAGTCCGAATCCTCACTAAGGATTATAGGCTTTAATTTAGTAGAAGGTTTAGGTTTGGTCCTGGTCATCCTTGAAATAAGTTGAGCATTTTTTTTTACCCTTGGCATTAGCAGTACGGTTTTGCCTTGGGATTTTTGCTCGCAGGCCTTTTAATAGTTTCAAACTTCTTATTTATGGCATCAGGTAAGTCAACCTTAGGGTTAGCCGAGGGTTTAGGAGGAGGTAGTAGGATATGGAAGGGCACAGGTGTCTCGGCCTTGGTTTCAATTACCACAGGATTGTTAACCTGGACAGGGTCTATATCCTCAAAACCATTACGAGCGATGAAATATCTCCAACTATCATCGTGTAAACTCAAGTGATAAACAATAATAAGTTTAATAAGCCCATGGTGGAACAAGCTACGGTCAACCTTCTGCCCTTTAAACCTTTTCGACATTTTATATAGGCTGCGCTGAAAGTAAAAGGGCATATTCAACATGTATCCCATAAAATTTATTAGCAAACGCAGGTGATAGAGAAACACAAGTCTGTATCGACCTTCACAGGTCACGAACTGCTTGACTATGATCAAAAGGTTGTGCCATCATGGTTTAAGAAAATATATGGGAATATCTCTGTCATAAGAGGTGAATTTGCGCGAGAGAAACAACAGTGGCCATGGAACCTCTTCTACCTTCGAATTTTTGAACCAACGCTGACCCGTGGCAGGTAACCCTATAGCAGAATTGATAAATTCCTCGATGATTTCCAACTAGATATCACCCACCTTGGCTCTACAACTATCGAAAGTCATGGAAAACTGCCGTGCCACAGCTAGATTAAAACCCTCAAATCATTGCACGAAGGTGAGCCATCCGTTATCCTCCAAGTCTTTGTGGGCATTGTCAAACATTAACAAGGCTTGGTTTTCGTTTGTCTCGATTTGCACGACTGGTGCCATGGAGCTGAGCACATGGTAAGCCGAGGGTTTGGATCATAACACACATAGGAGCAGAGCTATCTGAGCTAACAGAAGTGAATGGGGATAAGGGATAGGCATAAATGCCATCGTGCAAAGGTGGTGGAGTTTATCTCTGCCATGCATAATAGTTATTGCCAAAGTACAACCATTGGCTATCATAGTTGTTCAACCCACTATAGCATAGTTCAAAAATCATGTCACTTGGCTAACCAATGAAACAATGGTAAGTGTATAAACAAACACGCGCATCAACGTTATGCCATAGTTTTTAAACCATCAACATACAATTTGAAACCAATGCCAAATGTTTAACCATGCGCCAAAGTATCAACTCATATCAATCATTTAACCAATGTGCCAATGGGTATTCATATAATCAACAAGACAATAGTTATGAAAACACAAACATAGGTATCATATTAAAAGATATAAATGAAAGATTTAACCATAACACCCATGTATTTTCATGAAACCAAAGGTCAAGTAGGTCAAATAGAATGCACATCCAAATGCTAATGCCTTACAAACTCAATGAAACCAAATTATACAATCAATCGAAGCATGAGTACCGATCAAAGGATCTTGCCAGTTGTATAATGATAAATAAAAGGTAAGCGCAATAGGCATATCGACAAAAGAGATATTGACAGTTCAAATAATGACTTTAATGTGACTTCGAAAGACGAAGTTTTCACGCTTACAGTCGTGAAAAAAAAACGAAGGCAAAAGTGAAAATGTCACAAAAATAAAAGTGTCGTTTATTTGAAAATTGCAACGAAAAACTGATGTTTGCAAAATATTGGTGTAGGCAGCTTATGAGATCATGGAAAAATGTGAATTGGCTGCCAACAATGGAGACACACTGGTAGAAGTAGTTATCTCTACCGAAATGAACAAATTCAGATTAGGACAACAAAGATAATTCCAACTCGAAAGTAACAACCAGAAAATAGTATAAACATCATCATTAACCAACTATTCCAGCAGTGTTTAATAAGATGAAAACCGATAACAATCTTAAGATTAGCAATTCATGATATTAAAGATAAAATCTCCAATACTGTTGACATAGCCACTGTTGCCAGCAGGCGTCCATAGCCTCGACAGGGTTGCCATTTAACCCAGTCTGAGATTTGTATCCTGTTAAGAAGTTCTGGATCAGAATAAAGGACATTAAAGAGGTTTCTTTTTTGCAAGTTTTCATATACCCGACATTGCTTCGCTGCCAGTGGGCCTGTTCAATACCTCGATGAATTTGTCTTGGCGCCATGCATGCATTTACCCATTGCCAGCAGACCTGTTCATCATCCCAGCGGGTTTACAAGCACTTCCCATGGCTCTTATTAATAATTTTGCTTTTCATAGATATATAGCTGAGTGGGGTGACGCTGAAAATCTTGATATTTTAACATATTTTTTTTTAGACCTCATCATAATTTTTTAGAATTGTCCTTTATTTAGATCTAGAGATGTTTTATTTACAAAAACAACTTCCTAAGACAGGGAGACATCTTCTGAGTCATTCCTTTATGGAAAAGGAACATCGTAAAAAGATAATAGATGATCATGACAAGCTTTGCTCAGAGATCAAAATCAGTCAACTTCTTTTAAACAACAGATTTTTCCAACACAGATATAAATTTCAGAAATATACCATTGATGTTTGTATAAATTTTTCAGAAGTTATTTCAGTGAAGGAATTTTCTATCGTCTTTGTCTGAATAGCTCAGTGTAAAGGTATGTGTATTTTTCAAAAACACAAACTGATAAATTCAAATCAAAATAAAAAACAGAAAGCAAATGCAAACACAAAAAAAATAAAATATTTACATAATATACAAGGGTAGTTATCAAGCAAAGTATCTCTTCAAGGCTTGGCCATTCACCGGGTAGGTGTCAAGCTACCCTTCAAGATTCTTCAATTGAAAATAACTAGGACCCAACTTTTCAGCAATTAAAAATGGTCCAAGCCACAAGTTTTGAAATTTTGTGTGATCTCCCTTTCCCTCATGCGGTTTGTCCCACTTCAAGACGAGATCGCCTACTTCAAAATTCCTATCAGAAGCAAAGTTAGAATTGAACCATATTTTAACCAATTTTTGATGTTGATCTAACTTACATTTAGCCTGGGCTCTCACTTCTTCTAGCTTCATCAAAGTGTTAATTCAATTTTCTAGAGGGGGACAATCTTCTTCTTGAACTTTCTGCGACAACTGAAGTGAAGGAAGAAGAATGTGAGGTGGCAGAATTGCTTCTCTGCCATAAACGAGAAAAAAGGGGGAGTTACCTATAACAGTTTTTGGTGTTACCCTATCGGCCCATAGCACGTTCAGCAGTGCATTGTGCCAATTTTTGTGATTTTCAACCACGGTTCTCTTGATAATTTTAATTAAGTTCTTGTTTGTTGATTCTGCCAATCTGTTGCCCTGGGGGTAGTAACTAGCAGAATAATTCAAATTAATTCCTTTTTCCAAAGTTAACTCGCTCATCTCAAGAGAAGAAAAGTAAGAAGCGTTGTCAAAGATTAAACAGTCAGGGATACCGAAACGAGTGATAATATTCGAATTTAGAAAGGCGATTACCTGACTGGTATTGACAGTTCTTAACGCAACAGCTTCAGACCATCGGGTAAAGTAATTTGTGGCTGTCACAATATGTTGTTGGGAGGATGGAGGGTTGATTGGACCTATGATATCAAGGCCCCACTACTGGAAAGGCGAATCTACTGAAACAGGTTGCAAAGGAAAGGCTGGTTTTTGTAACTGCCCTGATGCTTTCTGACAAATGATACATTTACGACACAAAGCATGGGTGTCTCTAAAAAGCATGGGCTAATAATAACCAGCTCTTAAAACCTTATGAGCAGTGGTGTCACCACCAAAATGACCACCAACTTCTCCTACGTGCAACTCTAGCAAGACTTTTTCTACTTCGTCTTTTTCGAGGCAGTGCATCAGTACGCCGTCAAAACTTTGATGAAATAGGATACCATTAATCAGATGAAAGGAGGCAGACTTTAACCTCAAAGCTCTTCTCTTAGGGGGGTCTAAGTGATGAGGTACTAACCCATGTTCAAGACAGAACCTAATATCGTCGTACCAAGGACTAACAAGGTTTTGTACGCAACTGATTAAACTTTGATCGCTTTGTCCTAGGTTTGACGTATCACTTTCTTCTTGCTGTCCTGTCTCCGAATCATTAACCAACTTACATAACCCTTGGCCTCTCACAATCTGGGCTGGGGTGATTTCCAAGTCATATTCCTGCAAAGAAGTGACCCAGTTGGCTCTCTTTTCTCCTAGTTCCTTTTTCACTAACAAGTTCCTCACGGCTGGGTAGGGGACAATGACTTTCGTCCTTGACTTTAAAAGATAGGACCGGAAATGCTTAACTTCTTTGAAAACAATGTAGGCTTGCCGATAAACCACTATATAGTTAAGTTCAACACCTTTGAAAGCAGATCTCATAAAGGCGATGGGTATTTCGTGGTTCTCAGGATTCTTCTGAGTTAGGAAGGCGGCATAAGAACGGTCAGAGGCAAAAGTATAGAGTGTAAAATCTTGAGAGAAGTCTGGGCTCATGAAAGACGGAGCATCTATTATGGCCTTCTTTATTGCATTGAAAGCCTAATTTTCTATGGGTCCCCGGTGATATTGGGTGTCTTTCTTAATCAAATTCTGTAAAGGCCTGACCATTTCGGAGAAACTGGGGACGAATCTCCTCACAAAGTTAATCTGGCCTAAGAAAGACTGCATGGATTTTTTGGATGTAGGAGGGGGAAGTTTCGCGATGATTTGAGTCCTTTCGAAGTCAATAATCATCCCTTCACTAGACACAATGAATCCTAAGAGTTTACCCTATTCTACTGCAAAGATGGATTTTTTGGGATTTAAGGAGATGCTATATTTACGACATCGTAGCAGAACGGCTCGTAAGTGAGCTAGATGATCGTATTTGTTTTTAGAATATACAGTCACATCATCCAAGTAAACTACAACGAACTGATTGATTAAGCCTCAGAAAGTAATGTCCATTGCTCTCTGAAAAGTGGCGCCAACATTAATCAATCCAAAAGGCATTTTGCGATAAGCATAAGTGCCCCACAGGGTACGGAAGGTAGTTTTGAGTTGGTCTGGTGGAGACATCAGGACTTGGTTGTATCTAGAGACCATCTAATAGGGATAGCATCTTGGAACCAGATACCTGTTGAAGGATATATTCCATGGGCAGGACAGGATAGTTGTCTTTATCAGACGCTCTATTGAGGTTTTGGAAATCAACGCAGAGTCAGATTTCCTCGTTTTTCTTCCAAATTGGGACAAGGTTAGAAACCCATTGAGTGTGCCTAACAAGAAAAATTATTTTAGAATTAAGGAGCTTATTCAATTCTTTTTGAACGGTCGGTTCAAGTTTAGGGTGCATTTTCCTCAGTTTTTGTTGAAAGGATAAGGTTTGGGGTTTCATCGGGATGACATGCTGTATGATATTAGGATCGAAAGTTTTAAGATCCTCATACATCCATGCAAAGAAATCCTTAAATTATTTAAACAAATTAATAAATGTATCTTTTTCTTGTCGAGAACATCCCAAGCCTAGGTTAATGCACTGAGGATTTTTATTAGTTCCTAAGTTTACTTTTTCATAAGACAACGAGGAACTATTGGTTTTACAGTTGACTATCTTTTTAAATTTATCTTCAAAATCATAAAACTTCTCTAATCTAACTATAGATTTGGGTATGGAATTTACCATGTCCGACAGAGCTTCAAGAGTTTTCGGATCAGATATTATCATAAAATCGTGCAAATTGTCGTCGTGTGTGCGTTCGTCTATCACCGCGCCTTGAAAGGTTTCTTCCATGTGCAGAAAGTTGATGATCTACTGATCGTTGTCAAATATTCTCCAGTTCGTGATGTTGTCAGGAACAGATGGTCAGAAAAGCAGCTCAACGGAGAATGCGTCTGGGGACAAACCTTATGCAGGAAGAAGTTTAGAAGCTACATTAGCTAATAGATCTGCTTCAACATTATTTAATCTAGGAATGGAATTTATATTGAAAGTAGAAAATTTATTCATTAAACTCCATACCTCAGATTGGTAGCTCTTGAGATGCGGAGAGAGACAGTGGATAGAATCTCTTACCTGTCTAACCACTATTTCAGAGTCGCCAAATACAACCAAGTTTTGAATGTTCATATCCAGAGATTTTCTGAGACCTTGCAGTAAAGCCTCATATTCTGCAGTATTATTAGTACATTCAAATTCTAGTCTACATGCAATTAATTTCTTGTTACCTGCCGGATCGATAATGATGCAGCCTGCACCAACTCCTTCTTTAGACTTAGATCCGTCGAAATACAGAGACCAAATTTGGTTTCCATCGGGTACATGGGACCGTTGCATAGAAGTTGTTGGTTGCATATATGCTAGAATCTCGGACTGCTGTTCTGGATTGATGATAGGTGAAGCCTTGGCCATGAAGTTGCCGAAGAAGGTGTCCATCCCTTGGACTTTGGGTGAATCATCAGAATGTGTGAATGGTTCGTTGGGATCATTCAAATATGTGACCGTGAACTTAAGGTAGCGTTCACGATTCACCCTGATCTTGTTGGGCTTGCCATTCTCCGGAAGCCACAGGTGAGACCAGTCTATTGCGAAGTAACCATGTAGCTTCTCCGACCAGTCCCTGCTTAAAAACAAACCATACACTTCTGGAATATCCACAACAATTATATCAATAACCTGATGAACCTTGGGGTTAGACAATAATCTAATGAGTACATTTTTTAGTTCGCCTATAGCTTTAACATTGGTTTGATCAAGTTGTATGATTTTTAAAGTAGACGGTTCCACTTCAGCGTTAATCTTCTGATAGACAGACCAAGGCATCACATTGGATGACACCCCTGAGTCCACCATACAATTATGCACGTTTCTATTGAAAATTTCAAAAGTTAACAAGAAAGGAGGTACATTTTTGCGAGTACTAAGAGTAGTAGCTTGTGGATTTTTACTCGCAGTTTCTAAAGCTAGTTTATCTACGTTATTTACATTATTTACATTGCTTACAGGAAGGCTTCCTTTATCTTGAGGATCGGGATTATTTTTAGTGGAAGTCTTATGAAGAAATTTGTTTTGCACAACCTTATTAATACTTGAATTACCATTTTTGCCATTCTCAGAAATATTTTGTAACATTTTTTGTAACAAAAATGGAAACTTCAATAATTCATAAATAGAAATGTTAGCCCTTAACTTTTTAAGATCTTCAACAATATCATAATCTAAGTTGGGGTTCACATTGCTTTGTTTGGTCTCAGCTAATTTGGATTGCTTTGGAGGCGAAGTTGTAATGTTTTCGGCAGAAGGTTTATTTGCTGTCTTACTCCTGGTATTATAAGGGTGAACTGTCTCGAATTTAGCTTGAAAGATGATATTCGAGAAGTGTCCAAAAATGTTTGGAGAAGACTATTCTTCTTGAACTGTTTCTTGTTCAACTACCTCCTGAGGGATTTCAGGGGGCATCAAGTTATCTTGGGATTCTAGATTTGTTTGAAGAGCACATTGCAGACTTTCTAGATTAAGGCCTTCGATGGTTGGGTTAGGTTGGTTGTTAGGAAAAGGCTTTTGGAAAGGAGGTTTGTAGGGCCCTTTACTCAAGGAAGCTTATTCGGTTGACCTTTTTAAGTCTATAACTTGATTTGACAGTTTTTGAACAACTTTAGTTAAGTTTTCTACAGACAACGTCTTCATGTTCTACATTATGGAGTCTAATGACTAACATAAACTTCTTAATGTGATCTTCAATGATCTGTTTTGAGTCAGGATCAAACTTGGGAAGCCATTTCTCTGGGTGTTTAGGTAAAGGGTGCTGAGCTCCAGGTACAACTACAACATCCTGATCAAGCCAAGGTCTAGCAGGGTTGTTCTGATTTTCCATTGGTGTATTGGGTGTGGAAGGTTGAGAAGGGGAATCACCTTCATCAGAGGAATCTCCTCCAGAAGAGGAAGGAGATGATGGGGGTTGTGAAGGAGGTATCCTAGATCCTCCTGCAGGAGGATTTAAGATTGGATCTGTGGGATTCACAGTGAGGTTAGTGTCACCTAATTGTTCTCTGATATCAGAGAAGTATAAAGGTTGACCCCATAGACGGTTTGGTTTCCTCAAATGGGCTAAGGCACTATGTGTTTTAATAAGAGATTGATGGACAATATCTTGTATGTCACCACCTGTAGTATTAGGGGTTGCTGGCTCAACTGTGATCTGTGGATCGTCGGTTGAAGTAGTTGTTGTTTGAGGGGGGGATATTATCGTTTGAATGGCTTCTAGTCACTATAGGTGAGCGATTAGGGGGTGGAGGATTCTTGCGACTTCCTCGTGCCATTAATTAAGTTCAGGCCCTCCTTCTAGCGCCATTTGTTGACGGGCGAAATCGACCGCCCGTCAACTGAGAGAGTGGAACCGGTCCGGGGTTGTCTAATAACCCAAGCCATTTGGAATGAACCACCCTGACGGGTTTAGCGGCTCCGTTAGATGATCTAAGGTCCTAAGAAAAAAAAAATAAAAACTATTCTAAACTAACTAAACTAACTAAAAACAAAATAAAACAAACTAATAGACTAATCTAACTAATACTAACTATTAAACAAACTAAACTAAAACTAATTATTAAAACAAACTAAACTAATCTAACTATTCTATTTATACAATTTATTAACTACTACTATACTAACTATCTAACTACAAATTGAAATATAACTTATTCACAAAATGTGCAATATCCACAATTTACAGATTTAAATAAAACCTGAAAAAGTCATTTATGTTCTGCCCTGATGACAGAAAAATATATTTTTGATTTTTATAATTTCATGAACAAGAAATAAAACAGAAAACTAACTAAACTAAAACACTAATCTAAACTACAAATATAACTAACTAAAATTCTAATATTATACTAAAATAACGAAAATAAATTACGAACTGACCTAGAGAAATGCTCCAGATTTGTCCTGTGTATGATGATCTTCTAAGCTGATCGGAGGGAGGAAACCTGCACCGAATAATCCAGAAGCTTCTCGTAAACAATAGTTGTAGTGCTCTTTAAGTTTGTTTACAGGACAAACAAGACATAAAGATCACAACAATCATATGATTTATAAATCTCCACAATTAGGTAAACCTGTATGCAAAGACTTATACAAAATAATTCAATTGATGAAGAAGAGAAATCTGTCATTCATAAACTGAATCAAGTAATTGCTGTATTTTTAAGTAATGGAAGAAATCATATATGGATGAAACATTAATTAATTCATATCATTCTACAAAATACTATGATAGCTAAAGTAGTCACTAATCTAATGCAAATGGATAAGCATAAACATGAAACAAAAGATTGATATTATGAAAGCGAAAGCTGTAGTAGAACATCAACTTCTGTCTCAGTTTGTATTAGATATCCATAGCCTGGTTCTCCCACAAGTGAGAATGATCCTTATTACAAAAATAATAAGTATTTATATGTTTTCCATAGGGTAAAACCTCCTTGTGGAAGTTATCAAAACTGTTTACATAAATCTGGGAAGATATCCCAAGTTTAACTAAACTAGGAAACTACAATAAAACTAAAACACACAAATATCCCCTAGACTGCCCAACATGTCCCATGAAATTCGAATTTACCTGAAAAGGGTCAGATATCGTTATATCTGTAACGACATAGCAAACGATCACTGGCGCGTAGATGAAATCATAACAAGGTCGATCAATTGGTAACAGAGTTCGTAAGAATTGGTTGATCGTTTGCTATAACAAATTGGGGCAGACAAAATCATTCACAAAATCTTTTCTTGAGTGCATTTAGAAACAACTATTACCCGAATCTCCTCATACGAATTTAACAAAATGAGATAAGTCAAACTGAGTTATCAAAACTCGTTTGAGAACAAAACTGTAATCAAATCTATTTTGATATGAATGCAATTCATAAAATTGATCAAACTAATTGAAGATACAACTATCTAATCAAGCGAATCAAACAACTGGGGTTTTACAAAATCGTCGTGGATCAAAATGTTCCACGATTCGGGCATGAATATTATTCGCACAGACTTAAAGTGGAAGTATTGTTTCCATGAAAACAGAGTCATTTTTCCCAACTTGGAAACGATCAAATATAGAACATTATATGACAGAGCATTGTAAAAACCAAATTTATCGAAATCGTTTGCCAATCACAACATATGAATCATAACGAAATCAAATCCAACAATATCATATTCTAATTTGAGCATAAAAAAAAAAACTTCATGTTCAAATCGGATACAAACCAATCGAGTTGAAAGCAAATCATCAAACGATCAAATCAAATCCAAACTAAAACCAATCAAATCCGAATGAAAATCTATCGATGTCTAAACTGGGGATGATCAAATCATATATCCAAAATGAACATTCATTTATTTTTAGCAAAGCGAAACCATGTACAGGATGAACACCGAATGACAGAGGCATTTGAATGAGAAATAGAGCTATTAGAACAAAGAATTCAAATCATTATATTAACCTGGGTCATTCATAGAACTAAAATGATAAAAAAATCCATACCTGTATGACAAGCATACGGCTTAATCATGACAATTTAGAGTTGATAACGGCTGTGAACGATTCAAAATTCTTGAAAAGGATGGAGCCTGTTTTCTTCTGCTTCTTATCAGTTGCTTGGAGCTTGTCTCTTTGATTGGTCAACACTGCAATTTGATCTTCTAGTGATTGAATTTTCGATTGGAGTAGGGGAACATCAATGTAGTATCTTTCTAACCATAAATCACATTGGTCACAGGAAGGCTGTTCGGGTTTCGTAAGAGCAAGCGAGGGTTTGGACATATGGCTGAGGGTTTCGTTAGGCAATTTAATACCAGGGTATCTAGGATTATATTTTAAGCAGGGGGGAAGATTCGTCATGAAATCATAAGGTGGTTCAGGGCATAAACCCTGTGAGTAAGGATATTCACTGGCTAGAAAATTTTCCATGTCAGAGTCTGAATCCTCACCAAGGATTATAGGCTTTGATTTAGCAGAAGGTTTAGGTTTGTTTCTGGTCATCCTTGAAATAAGCCGAGCATTTTTTTTTACCCTTGGCATTATCAGTAGGGTTTACCTTGGGATTTTTGCTCGCAGGCCTTTTAATAGTTTCAAACTTCTCAGTTATGGCGTCGGGTAAGTCAACCTTAGGGTCGGCCGAGGGTTTAGGAGGAGGTAGTAGGATATGGAAGGGCACAGGTGGCTCGGCCTTGGTTTCAATTACCACAGGCTTGTCAACCTGGACAGGGTCTGTATCCTCAAAACCATTACGAGCGATGAAATCTCTCCAGCTATCATCGTGTAAACTCAAGTGATAAACAATAATAAGTTTAATAAGCCCATGGTGGAACATGCTACTATCGGCCTTCTGCCTTTTAAACCTTTTCGACATTTTATATAGGCTGCACTGAAAGTAAAAGGGCATATTCAATGGGTATCCCATAAAATTCATTAGCAAACGCAGGTGATAGAGAAACACAAGCTCGTATCGACCTTCACAGGTCACGAACTGCTTGACTATGATCAAAAGGTCGTGCCATCATTGTTTAAGCAAAGATATGGGCATACCTCTGTCACAAGAGGTGAATTTGCGCGAGAGAAACAACAGTGGCCATGGAACCTATTCTACCTTCAAATTTTAGAACCAACGCTGACCCCTGACAGGTAACCCTGTGGCAGAACTGATAAATTCCTCGTCGATTTCCAACTGGATATCACCCACCTTGGCTCTACAACCATCAAAAGTCATGGAAAACTGTTGTGCCACAGCTAGATTAAAACCCTCAAATCATTGCACGAAGGTGAGCCATCCATTATCCTCCAAGTCTTTGTAGGCATTGTCAAACATTAACAAGGCTTGGTTTCCGTTTGGCTCGATTCGCATGAATGGTGCCATGGAGTCGAGCACATGGTAAGCTGAGGGTTTGGATCATAACACACACAGGAGCAGAGCTACCCAAGCTAACAGAAGTGAACGGGGATAAGGGATAGGCATAAATGCCATCGTGCGAAGGTGGTGGAGTTTATCTCTGCCATGCATAATAGTTATTGCCAAAGTATAACCGCCAGATATCATAGCTGTTCAACCCACTATAGCATAGTTCAAAAATCATGTCACTTGGCTAACCAATGAAACAATGGTAAGTGAAATCAACGTTATGCCATAGTTTTTAAACCATCAACATACAATTTGAAACCAATGTCAAATGTTTAACCATGCACCAAAGTATCATCTCATATCAATCGTTTAACCAATGTGCCAATGGGTATTCATATAATCAACAAGCCAATAGTTATGAAAACACAAACATAGGTATCATATTAAAAGATATAAATGAAATATTTAACCATAACACCCATGTATTTTCATGAAACCAAAGGTCAAGTAGGTCAAATAGGTCAAATAGAATTCACATCCAAATGCTAATGCCTTACAAACTCAATGAAACCAAATTATACAATCAATCGAAGCATGAGTATCGATAAAAGGATCTTGCCAGTTGTATAATGATAAATAAAAGGTAAGCGCAATAGGCATATCGACAAAAGAGATATTGACAGTTCAAATAATGACTTTAATGCGACTTCGAAATATGAAGTTTTCATGCTTACAGTCATGAAAACAAAACAAAGGCAAAAGTGCAATTGTCGCAAAAATAAAAGTGTCGTTTATTTGAAAATTGCAACAAAAAACTGATGTTTGCAAAACATTGGTGTAGGAAGCTTATGAGATCATGGAAAAATGTGAATTGGCTGCCAACAGTATGAGACATTGATCTTTAGTTTTATTGAGAGCAAACAATTCAGTGGAAAGTTCTGAAAAATATATATGAGACTCAAAAAGGTCAAGACATGGAATTTCACTGGATGCCCTAGAAAATGCCCCCTGTCCTGAATCAAAACTCATCGTGTTAACCCTTATATGTTTTGAATAAAGAAGAATCGATTATTGATGCATTACATCTTCCTTTATCTTATCGATTGAAGACATGACCCCCAAGATGGCCTCATCTAAAGATAACTCAATATCGAGGAAATCATGTGAACTTGGAGAGTCAACAACCCAAATGGGTGGAGTTGGTTGACCATATTCCATATTAGGATGGAGTTTCTGACCAGTGTCAACAGATGTTGATGGGATACCTTGATCAATTGTTGGGACCATGTCCCAAGAAGAAAAACATGAGCTCAAAGGATCCTTCTTAAAATCAATTGAAGACTTAGGATATGATTTCACATAATTAACAAATGGTTGGGTAGTGTCCACTTGAATACTAGGAACATAGGATGGGGTAGCATGGTCTAACAATGAAGAAGGATGGTGATAATTAGATGAAATTTGTTTGACAATGACAATGCTTCCATTATGAGGAAAATGCATCAATCTAAAGAGTGTAGACACCACAACATTCATAGCATATACATAATTTTACCCAAGAAGCATATTGAAGCCTAATGGGCCATTCACCACTATCATATCGACCATAATAGTCTTACCACTTATCGTTATAGGAAAATGAGGAGGAATCCCCAAATATTCACTAGGTCTTTTATCAAAAGCTAGCAGTTGACTAGGAGATGACACAAGCTATGGAAAACCTGCAACTTGCCAAGTTGACGTGGATAAAATTCTTGCAGAGGCTCCTTCATCTACTATACATCGATGGATGGTTTTTGAATAATATCCAATATTTATTTGAAAAGGTGTATAAGAAGGAAGGTGAGGCTCAACAAGACTATTCCAATCAAAGGAAACACTTTGAGGACTTCGAGGGAGCATGCTCGAGGTGAGTGGGATGCCCCCTTGTTCAAAAGGTTCTAAATAGCAATGAAGAAAACACATGTGGTAGAAACATCAATCTCTGAAAGAGGGGTGGGATCAATCAAAGATTGCATCAATGCGACTGCATCGTCAACCAATAGTTGAGTAGGTTGTTGAGGAATCAAAGGTGGTTCTGGAGTAGAAGAGTCTTTAGACTTGGGAAATTCTCTATTGATTTATGGAATGCGAGGACATAGGTGAGTAAGATGATGTTCCTTGTAAATTGTAAAAGGGAACTTAGGCTTGCATCTTTCTCTTCTATATTTCCCAGCATTATCAATTCCCCCATAATGACTTGTAGTGGTTTCTTTCTTATCACCAGTATGACTTGCAATGTCTAGTGTGTTTCCCCCAACATGACTAGCAGTGGTTGGTTGCCCGTATCTAGTATGGTTGACGATGACTAGTGTTGTGTCTCCAAAATGACTTGCAGTGGACGGTGACGTCTCCCTTTGTTGTCACTTATTTTTTTTTATTCTTCCTCTTTTTATTGCTTTTAGACTTATGGTTACTAGGAGATGGAATTTCACTAGAAGAGGAAGAAAGAGGAGAAATGTATTTCATTGGCAAAGGACTTTCAAGAGGATTTGCAACATGCAAAATGGTCATTAACTAGACTGGTAGCCCTGTAGAAAATCCAATAATATTCAAGATGGCCATCAATGGGGCACCAACATTTCCCAAATAAGGAAAAGCACAAGAGTCCCCTTTGGGAGGGGTTTCTTGGTTGGCGTTTATATAATAGTTTATTAGCATATGACTGGTATTAGGTGCAAAGGGAGTGTTGGTGGGATATGGCAGCACTGATCCCCTCAGATAACTACCCCCAGGGACATTGGTTACCCCAGAGACATAATTTCCCCCAACATTAGGAAAAACACTATATGTAGGACCAAACCCAAGGTTAAAATTCCAACCAAATGGAAAACCACCATTTGGTATCATTGGGATACCTATATGGTCACTAGAAATAAACAAGAATCCACTTCTAGTAGTAATACCAAGGACTTTCCCCATGTTGTAAACAAATTCATATGTGGGAAATTACAATGATGCAATGGGCATACTAAAATTAGGTGTGCTCAAGGATGGAAAGGATGTGACTAGAGGCATTCCACAAATGGAATGATTGGATGTCAAAGGAATAGATATGAGAGTACCCATCCCATTAAGTGGTGGCAAGAAGGTGGTCATCATGACTTCTCCCAACATAGCTGGGGATGTACAAGTGGGTCCTGCCCTATTGGATGACCCATTAATGCTTGCTATGGTATGAGTATTACTAAGGTAATAAAAATAAACACCAAAATCTCTATTCACCCGAATGAGTAAAGGGTCTATGATACCAACAAAGACGTTGATAAACCACAATATAAAATTTGTTTTAACGAAGAAGAAAACAATCAGATAAATATGTTCCTTTTGAAAACCATCCCAAAACAATATAAAATTTGTTTTAACAAAGAAGAAAACAAAGATGTTGATAAACCACAAATTTCACCACAGGGCATACCCCTAGCAAATCTAATCCAACAACAAGCAACAAGTGGATAAATATGTTCCTTTTGAAAACCATCCCTCTGGGGGGGAATCAAGTCCCCAGAACATTGGTTAGCAAAGGTGCAAGGAACAATTACGGTAACCTTGACACCAAAACCCTTATCGGTGTAAGCACCTTTGTGAAGATAGGCACCCTCCGAGGGACTGAAGAAAAGATTTGACATCTATCCTAGGTATTGCATGCACTTCCCACTGACACTCACCTGTGTAGATACCTAGGAAAATACACTATGGTTACCACTTCACAACAAAGTGGTCGGGAGGATAGTCGTAGGGTGAACCACACACATGGGCGGGGTAAAAAAGCTCTAAGCATCGAGAAGTGATACCTCCTAGAGAGGTGTGGGCACTTTTGAAACCCCCATTAGTGTAGTAGTCCAAGTAGTTCAAAAAACACCAAGACAAGTAGAGAGGGGTATCCCTCCACTTGCCCCAATGCAA
>JZKD02S2357433.1:1073428-1089493 GCA_000966675.3 Picea glauca | reverse complement strand
ATAAAAGTTCATACATTTAAAGTTTAGGTGTATCACTTAATAGTTTCATTGTGACTAGAAAATAAAGTATATAGGTCTCAGGTAATCCTGGCTGTCTAAGTCAAAAGGTGGTGTTTCATACATCCAACCTTCGAGAAACATATTCTCGAGGTGGTCAAAAAAGTGAGGGATAGTCTTGCTGTAGTGTCTCGGCGTCTTCCAAAGTAGCAGATCCTAGACTATACTTATCCCGTTGGACCTTAACTTGGTCTACCAGATGGTTCCTAAGCTGTCGGACTCTACGGTCCAATATGCGTAATGGTTCTACCGTGAGGGTTCCCACGTCCGATATCTACAATTCCTTCCAATTTAGTTTATGTGATTCATCAACAACATAATGACGTAAAATAGATACATGAAATACATTATGAGTTTTATGCAAGTGGGGTGGCAGTACGAGACGATATGCAACGGGTCCAATTTTCTCTTGGATCCTGAATGGTCTTATAAATCGAGGTGACAACTTTGTCCCCTTCCCGAACCGTATGGTACTCTTATTAGACCTGATACAAATGAAAACCTGGTCTCCCACTTCATAACTTCGGTTGGTCCTGTGTGCATCCGCATAGCTTTTCTGCCTATCCTGTTCTTCCTTTAGTCTCTGCCTAATCTGAATCACCTGTTCCTCCATTTCTTGAATCAATTTTGGCCCAACTATTACTCGGTCTTCTAGTCTATCCCAACTCAATGGAGTTCTGCATGGCCTCCCATACAAAGCTTCATAGGGTGGCATTCCGATGGAGCTATGCTAACTGTTATTGTAGGCAAACTCTACCAAATATAGATACTTCTCCCACTGGGTTTGATTATCCATTACATACATCCTATGCATGTCTTCCATGACTTGATTTACTCTCTCAGTTTGCCCATCTGTTTTAGGATGATAAGTTGTGCTTGAGTTCAATTGAGTCCCCAACGCTGACTGTAAACTTGTCCAAAACCTAGAAGTGAATCTGGAATCCCTATCTGAAATGATCTTCTTAGGTATCCCGTGCAAACGGATGACCTCGCTTACAAACACACGTGCCACATCATTGACATTGTAAGTGTCTCTAACCAGAATAAAATGAGCACTCTTGGTTAACTTATCCACTATCACAAGAATGGCATTGTGTCTATAGGATGTGAGTGGCAACCCCACAACAAAATCCATAGAGATGACTTCCCACTTGGACATAGGGACATCATGTGGTTGTAGGAGGCCTGTCGGGTGATGATGGTCGGCTTTCACTTGTTGACACTCTAGGAATTTGGTGATGAAATGGACTACATCGCGCTTCATGCCTACCCAAAACAAGAGCTTCCTCATATTTGCGTACATCTTCTTCACACTCGAATGCGCACAATAAAGTGCTCTATGGGCTTCCTTCAGTATGATGCTTCGAATATCCCCATTCTCAGGGATGTACATCCTTCCTCGATATCTTAATAGTCTGTCTGTTTCCAGACTATATCCTTCCTACTTTGGATCTAACTGCCTCCCTCTCTGGAGGTTTGAAGTAACCTTTAAATACCAACTGTCTCATTGGAGTTGTGTCAACACATGTTCCCTCAAATTGACCTTTAAGGTTACCAAGGAGAAGATACGTGGTCTCCTACTCAAGGCATCAACGACCACATTTTCCTTTCCCTTGATGTACGAAATACCAAAATCGTACTCACTCATAAACTCACTCCATCGCCATTGCCTGGCATTCAGATCTCTTTGAGTGAAGAGATGTTTTAAAATTTGATGGTCTGTTTTGAGCTCAAAGTTTTTCCCCACAAGATAGTGCCTCCAAATTTTCAGAGCTAGCATTACAACTGCCAACTCTAAATCATGAGTCACGTATAACTCTTTGTGTTTCTTCAACTTCCTTGATTCATAGGCTATCACTCCTCCATCCTGCATTAGCATGGCCCCCAACCCTTACTTCGAGGCATCCGTGTAGACCGTGAAGTCCTTTTCCATATCCGACACTCGTAGAATTAACGCACTGGTTAGTAACCTCTTAAGCTCAATGAATGCACTATCACATTCTTTTGTCCATTCATACCTGAACCCCTTGCATTGCAAAGTGGTGATGGGTTTCGCTATTTTTGAGAATCCTTACACAAATCTCCAATAATAACCTGCTAGCCCCATGAAGCTTCTTACCTCGTGGGAATTTTTCGGCACTGGCCACTCCATAATGGCCTTTACCTTTTCTGGGTCCACAGAGATTCCTTCGCCGAAAATGATGACCTAAATAGTGGATCTCTTTCTGGAAAGAAGGAGCACTTCGACAACTTCCCATACAATTTGTTCTCTCTAAGGCAGGACAACACTATTCGCAAGTGTTCCTCATGTTTTCTTTCATTCTTGGAATAGATGAGGATGTCATCTAAAAATACTTGTACAAAACGGTCTAAGTACTTCCGGAATATGCCATTCATGAGGCTCATGAATACTACTGGTGCATTGGAAAATCTGAAAGGTACAACAATTAACTCGTAATGTCCAAACCGAGGTCGAAAGGCAGTTTTTGGGATATCACCATCCTTAATCCTTAACTGATGATACCCTGATCGCAAATCGATCTTTGAGAATACCGCTTCTCCTTTCATCTGATCGAAAAGGTTATCTATTCGTGGCATTGGGTACCTATTTTTCACTGTATCACGGTTCAAGTCCCTGTAGTCTATACACAGTCGTAAGGATCCATCCTTCTTCTTTACAAAAATTACCAGCATGCCCCAAGGTGAAACAATGGGCCTTATTAGCCCTAAGTCCAGTAACTCTTTCAACTGCATTTGCAATTCACAAAGTTCCAGTGCTGTCATCCGATACGGAGTCTTGGAGATCGGTTCTGCACCAGGTTTTAGCTCAATATTAAAATCAAGCTCCCTCTCAGGAGGTAACCCTGGGAACTCATTCAAAAAAACATCTTGAAATTCTGACAATACCAGGTACTGATCCAATGAGGGTCCCTTCCTTTCATTCACTGCTTCCACTACACACAATTGACACCCTTGCCTCAAGCATCGCTTAACCTTCATAGTTGATATAAAGCGTAACGACACTTTTCTCTGTATACCCTGGACCTCTACTAATCTTCCTTCATCGTCGACACAAAGCACCCTCTTTGCGAAACAATATACCAAGGCTCGGTGAGCTGCTAACCAATCCATTCCAATAATTAGGTCATACACCCCAAGAGCAATGACGTATACCTTCAACCTGGTAATACACACTCCCAGGTCTACTATACAATTATCAACACTAGGTCCTACCGCTTGTTTTTCCCCCGAAGCCATCTCGACTTGTTTAAAGTCATCGTGCTTGTAGGCTGCCAACCCACTCTTTTCTAATGCAGATGGTGAAATGAAACTATCAGTTGCACCAGAATCAAATAAAATCTTAACATTGATATGATTTAGCGTACCTGATGACTCCACCACCGTGGATTGATGTTCGGCCTGGCGGTTATTAACCGCTGTGTAAATCTGGTGGCTGCTACTTGATCTTCCCATCGGTGCCTTTCCTTCTCTATGCACAAACTTTGATTGTAACTCCAGGCAGTCACACTGGTAATGGGGTCCTCCACACCCCCAATAGGTAACACGAGATTGAACCTGCGCATTGTTATGTGACTGTCTCTGAAATGAGTTCCTTCCCCTGTAACCCCTGCCCCTACTCATTGTTCCCTGAGATGGTCGTGGACCGGTCTGCGCCGTTGGCAATGAATGAGATGCTGCACTCGCTGCCATTGAAATCCTTGCGGCTACTATCCTTGGAGCGACTATGTTACCATGTGGCAGTGGCCTTGAGCCCCCTCCCATAGAAAATGTCCTCGGGGCCTTCCCTACAAATCCAGGACGATGCGGAAATGTCAGTCTTGTACCCTCGGTTAAGTTCATGTGTTCTTCCACATAACATGCATTTTCCACCGCCTTCGCTACTGAAGACAGCTTCCACATCCGCACCATAGCTCTTATCTTAGGGTTTAATCCATAGATGAAGCGCTCTGACTGTCGATGGTCACTGTCCATATACGAAACATATTTGACTAGTTTCACAAATATGATCTCATATTATTCTACAGTTCTGTTTCCTTGTACTAAGGCATGAAATGACCTTACCTGTTGTTCCTCGTAGTATGCTGGTAGATATTTCCTTCAGAACCTCTCCTCAAAAAGTTCCCAAGATACTGTGTCTGGGGTAAGGTGCAGTTGTCTTTCTAGGTTGCCCCACCAGTTCAAGGTGTTGTCTCTTAACTGAAAAAAGGCGATCTTGCCTTTGAGCTCAATGCATAGTCCCTTAAGGAAAAACACCTTGTCATGCTTTCCAACCATGCTTCTGCGTGTTCACTGACGCAACCCGCGACAAACTCCAGAAGTTTGATCTTCTACAATTCTCGCGTGATGTCTTCGGGTGGAGGTCCTCCCCTTGAATCCCTTGATGCTTTTGGATTACCCATTCTAGATGGTGGGGGTTCCACTTCAGTCCCTGTGGGTTGTCACCCCTTTAAAGTCTCATTAATGGCTTCCAACGAGCGCAGTATGAGAGCTAATTCGAGAAATGGTGGTGGTGGAATTGGTGGTGCTTGCGATGATGCTCCCCTGCCTCGACTCCCTCGAGTCCTAACCATCCTGTATGCTTTAACCTGCATCAACCAAAGTTGTCAGGGTGAGTTCCAGGACGTTTCAAATTGGTGCTACTTAAACTAGAAACAGGGTTAGGCGTAAGTTTTCTTTACTTGTTTGTAAATAGACATTACTCCTTTAGGGGATTGGCTAGGTTAGGATTAGGATTAAGCGTCTAAGCTTGATTTCTTCGCCCCTATGAAAAAAAAACTATTGGTTCCCTTGCTCTATATCTACGCTATCCTTGCGCCATACTCGCCAATTCCTATTCTTGCCCTCCTAGTGCATATGCCGCCTCCTCCCCACCTGTCCTAGTCTAAGTCCTTTTAACTTTTCGCTTACAACTAAATATCCTCCGATGCTTGACTCGAGAGATTTTCCTTGGTGTGTAATGTTGGCGTTGTCAAATGCTGCATTGAGATTTAGCGTTGACTTGACTGGTGGAATGGAGTGGAGGGACTTGGCGCTTGGCTCGATGAGTTGTGTGTAAGGTCTCATGAGCCTGACGCTTGGATAATCAGAGATTATTCTTCAGGCTAGTACCTTGCTATTATTGATAATTAAACTATTTATATGCAAATTTATTTGTAAAAGTGATATGTGTGGCGCGTTGGTGTTATTTCTCTTCTTAAGGCGCTTTGCTTGGTGGGGGTCGCAGGTTCAAAACCCTTTAATTAAGTGAAATAATTCCTTTTATAACTCTATTTATTAATATTATATTATTTTTTTTTGTTTCATTTTAATTATATTAGTTTTACATATTTAAAACTAATGTTTAAACTTTATTTATTAATATTATTATTTTTTCTTTTTTTATTATTTATCATACTACAAAAAATATATATATATAATAAATAAAATAAAGAAAATAAACAAATTATATAGATAAATACTTTACGATGATCAATTATAAAAAAATAATAATAAATAAATAAAACTAAAATAAAACATATATAAATTTAAGCGAATAATTTAAAAACAACAAATTAAAAAAAAAAAGGGCGGGCATGCATGAAGCCCATGTGCCTTGCCCTCGTTCCTCCAACACCCTCCTGACCTAAACCTAACCCTACACGTACTCTCTCTCAATCTCTCTTCCCCTAAAACCTTACACAAACTCTGTCGCCTCTCCATTATGCTCTCTCCCTCTCGGCAGGCTCCATGCTCAGTTCTGAGCAGTGGTTCTTGGGCGATGGCTTGTGCGTTGTTTTGTTTTCTCGTTGGGTACATCTGTTAAAGATTTTTCTTAAATGATTTGTTTTGTGAGATCCAGTTTCAGTTTCTTTTATGTCACTGTAAATTTTCTAGTAGTCGGAGCTGAGGTGGGGCGTTTGGTTGTTCTGAGGGAAAAGTCGAATCACCATCTCTTCCAAAATTGGAGAAATTCTCACAACCTGGAGAGGCCAATTTATGAATTGACTGTTCATTCCACAACATTTATAGCTTACTTGCAGCTCAGTTATAGTGCACAAATCATCACGCTCACCCAAAAAGTTTATTTTAGTTGAAGTTGGACAAATTTTTAATGGCCACATTTCAAACTATATCTGAAACAGACTGTTGTGGATTTCATGATCTGTTACTGCTCGAAAATAATTTTACAAATTAGGTTTAGAGTCTTATTACATCTGGATTTGTATTTTCATCGATGCCAGAGTTGATGTGTGGAGTCTATTTGCTCTATTATTTCAGAGTTTTGGAGAGACAGATCGGGTCCAACAAACATTTAGCGTTTGTCTTATTCTCAATGATATTCATGACCATGTGTGAACTGATATCATTGGTGATGTTTAAAGATCCTATTTCAAGCGGGCTAGCTCTTGGGCCTAGCAACTACCTGCTTGTATCATATATTCATTCATTCTATGAGAAGAGTTGGTGGTTTGTTCCTGTGAATCAACTGTAATACTCAGTAGGGAAAATGACAACATGAGTTCTTTAGGAGGTGGCGGTGGTGGCCGAGGGAAGGCAAAGTCTACAAAGTCTATTTCGAGGTCCCATAAGGCTAGCCTGCAATTCCTGGTTGGAAGGATTGCCCGCTTCCTAAAGTTGGGAAAGTATGCATAACGCGTTGGTGTAGGGGATCCTATTTATTTGGCTGCAGTTTTGGAGTATCTAGAAGCAGAGGTGAGTGGAGGCTTTGAAACCTTAAATAAGGGTTTCTGTTGTTTATTTTTTTTCCCAATTGGAATGTAGGCAATTTTTTTATTTTTTAGTTTTAATGAATAGTAGCTCAGTTCTGAACTTTGTTGATGGTTGGTGTCGGTTTCTTCAATTTCATTTGTTTGTATATTTATTTGGGTTTCTATATTGTTTGCTCTTGAAACCCTAGAGTGGAAAAATAAAGAGAAATGGAATGTCGATGGTTCTGAATTCCCATTTTTGGCGTTGTTTCGATGGAGTGCCTGAAATGGTAGATGGCCTTGAAGTAGCTTGTGTGGTTGGTCCTTAAAGTAAATGAGCTTCCCTTAATGGCCGGCTTTATAGTATAGAATTGATTTCGGGGGAAGAGTATTTTCTACCTTTTAACTCTCTGATATTTCGGGCTAAAACCTCGAAAACATTTATTTTTATGTTATTTGTTTGGTCTTGTCTTTATTATTCGAGCACTTCCAAATTGCATGTGGATTTGTTCTCTCAATTTTAGGAACCCCAAAATCCTTTGAATTTTAGGGTTTTTTTTTTAATACCATGCACTGAAGAGTAGGTTTTTCTAAATTGTCTACTTCTGTTGTAGCATTGTAATTTCTGGATAATTAGTTCTCCTTGATTTCAAGGAGGAAAAGTGAGGTGCTCTATCACAGTGATTGATGGATGTGGTAGATGGCTATGCTCTTTTCATTTTTGATTGCATTTATTTATTTGTTTTAGCGGCGCCGCAATCTGGGTGGGGCTCTAATACTTGTTTTTTTTATTGTGATATTTGTTTTTACATTTTCAATATGTATTTCATTTATTTTTATATTTGTGTTAAAATTTCTGTGTTTGGTTTGCAGCTTAGGTGGAGCTGGAGCTAGAGCTTGGAGCTTTGGCCCTCAGGACCAGATTTAAAAAAAAAATCTCTGATACCATGTGTAGTGACCGTAAATAAAAAATTTGATATAAATCATTTCAATTGAACAAATAAATTAATCACCGGAACATATAAAATTTATTGAGATAAACATAATAGCTTACGAAAAGCCTCATAACACATCATATTCCTTAAATTTCATAAAACAAATACATAAATTAACATACCTTGGTCTGATGCTAACCCTTTGCTTGTCTTGTTGTTCGTTGCTGAACTGTGTCAACACTGCCCAAACCTTGTTCCACCTTTCCAACTAGGACAACTTCCTAGCTCCAGGATATCATATGGATATCCTGGCCCCCGTGCCCAAAACCTCCAGCAAACCGATGCCCCCTATACTGATCATTTCCGACTACAGAACTCAAACTCCCCTCTCTGTGCAAATCCAAGAGAACCCTCCAAAATAAAATTCCCTGTAGAATGATCCCCCCTGCCTTCGTAAACCTCCTCCCCTCATATCCCTCCTTCACCGCCCTTTCCCCTCATTTACTTCCTTACCTACACATAGTTGATGCCCCTTATCCAATTATCTATTATTTTATCCTTTCGTATTTATTATCTTATCTTATCCCTTATTAATATATTATCCTTATATTAAATGTCCTATCCCTTCCCAAATACGTAAGTCTTTAACAAATTAAACTTATTAACCCCCTTTAATTCTTTACTCAATTAATTAATGATTATTAATTAATAATTAATTAATCCTTGACAGACATGAACAAGTAATAAATAATAATTAATTAGTTAATATTATTTAAGAAGTAATTATTGTTTAGCTAACATTTTAGGACAGTTAGATTATTAAATTAATTATAATTAATAATCCTATACATCTATTTAAGCAGGGTCGTTACAACAACCTACTGCTTGACACCTATGTTAGAGGAGCTTCTCAAGTCACTTGTTGCAACAATGGATTTTACAGTCATTAATTACTTCTATGTTTTGTTTTGTGGTCTTGGGGAGTTTACTCTCCAATCCTACACCAAGGCCCTAAATCCTAATCTATGTTGGTTCTCTAGAAATAAAAATATTCGATTAGATTTTAAATCAAGTGTTATTTTTCTTATGGTTGTTGATTACTCAAGTTAATTGATGCAACTTCAATGATGTTATGACTCTTTTGCAATCCAAAGCAAGACAAAGAATGAAAATGTAAAAAATGCAACATTTTCTTCCTCGATGAAAACTATATATGGAAAGGAACAAGAGGTTTATTTTTCTCAAATTAAAACAAGATAGCAATCACTCAAATCCAAATGGGACTATTAATAGCTCCAAAAGACAATTTCAGACCCCAAAATTCTCAAGCAACACTCCAATGCAATTCTAAAAAGAGGTTCTCAAATGCTCCAAAAGGGATGATCGCAAAATACAATTTTATTTTATTTTTTTATACCATGCCAAGAAAAATGAAAAAATCCTACCAAAACTAAAATATAAAGGTTCTCTTGCCAAATATTAAGGACCCTAGGCTTCACAGGAAAAAACCTAGAAAACAATTTGCGATTTTTTTTTTTTTTTTTTTGCACCATGCATGCCTTTTTTTTTTAACCCTGCAAGGGGTGTCGTGGGTTGAATTAACCTGAATAGAAACATGGTCTCATGTTATCAGTCTACAACTAGTGACACCACTAGTGAAGCTTATGAAATCTGTGAAAATTTTACCTTGTCATTGGTTAGAAGTACTGCAACTAGCGACATTGTTGTTGGTCAATAGTGTTATAACCCTAAATTGCACCATACATGCATACCTGGCATCAGGCGATATTACTTGTTATTTTTTCCAAGCCAACATTGAACAACTCTTCTTAAAAACACAATTTTTGAATATGTATGAGCCCTGCACCACTACTGCCCGCGTACGTATGCTAGCTGCACCATTACAGCTCGCGTATACCCACAAAAGTTGCAAGGGATTTGTTGAGATTACAGGCTATTGGGTAATTTCCCAACTAATCCATTGCCTATAGCCCATCACCCAACCGAATAACCATCCTTTTGTCATATACAAGGAGGTGTTGGGGTCTCATTCCAAGGAGAAACATAGCTACAGTGAAACTCTACCCATTTCACTTCCCCCCCTTGACCCATTTTAGTGTGGCTGAAATTCTTGGGGCAAGGGGGGAAAGTGAAATGGGAAGAGTTTCACTGTAGCTATGTTTCTCCTTGGAACGAGACCCCAACAACTCCTTTTATATGACAAAAGGATGGTTATTCAATTGGGTGACAGGCTATAGGCGACAAATTAGTTGGGAAACTACATAATAGCCCGTAATCTCAACAAATCCATTACAACTTTTATGGGTATACGCGGGCTGTAATGGTGTAGCTAGCGTACGTATGCGAGCAGTAGTGGTGTAGGGAATGTACATCTTCAAAAAATGTGTTTTGAAGAAGAGTTGTTCAGTGTTGGCTTGGCAAAAATAGCAAGTAAGATGTCCTGATGTCAGGTATGCATGTATGGTGCAATTTAGGGTTATAACAAATAGTAATGCAACTAGTGACACCATCCCTCTGTCTCTAACATCATACAAGTGACACACCGCAATAAATTTGAAAAAATAATTGGTTCTAGACCATAGTAGTAATATATGGAAGATCTACTCTCTAAGAGGGTGATGGGGAAGAGGATAAGCTACTAGAAAACTTCAGGACCCTACAAGCACAAAGGAAAAAATCAACTGAGGGAGAAAATGGGTTCTATCCCCAGTGCAGTTGCCAATTCTGTTCACATAGATTTCCCTCCTGTAGATAAGTGAGTTCTACCTTGGGTCTTCCCTTGACCTAAGACAGACAACATACAGATTACAACATAAGCTTTCCTAGATATATGGAATTTAAATATTCTTTACATTATGGGATGGAGATAAATAGTTGGATTTCGATGGTTGTCCTTATGTATATGATTGACGCAACTGTAGAGATACAACTTTAGCTTCTGCACTCTACTTCATACACACAAGTGACAAACAAATACCAATATACAAACCCTTTCAAGTGTTATGAAATTGAAATCTATTCTAGATGTAATCTAACCTAACCAAGGCAAGATCATATCTACCATGAAAAATTGAATACAATATATTTGGGAAGGGGAAAACACATATATTTATATTCATAAATCAAATAAAGGACAAGTACATCAATGTAATCATACCTTGAGTCATGATGTTGTCCTCCTTGGCTCTTGCTTCAACTCTTCCTGTTTTCCTCACTCTTCTAAAATTTTACCAACATATACTTGCTTTCAATTCTCCTCCCTTCTTTCCTTGTCCAAGCCCCTCTATATGGATTAGTGAAATATGTTTATGGTCAATATTCTAGGTGTCTCAAATCATGCTCATCTCATGAAGAACTTGTAATCTGAATGAGTTTGTGAGGTCGCTTGGAGAGATCACAACTCATCTCATCACCAATTTCCTCAGGCGTGTTGAATATTGTTTTTTCAACTGCGTCGTGTGTCATAAGTAGCTCATCTAGTGACATGTCACAGGTTGTTAGTGAGATGTAGAGACAACCCTCAAAATTGGTCAAGGGAAAAATATGTGGTTCGACTTGACATTTTTTATGGGTTCTCTATGTGCCCCTAGGGTGACAATTATAGCTATAACAAACATGACCAATAGGAATGTACCATATGAAGCAACCCCTTATGGGATGTCGTATTGCAACAAAACATGTAATATAGTAATTTGACATATGTTAATCAACATAAATGTCTCAATGTAACACAACAACCTTAATTAATACATAAATATATAGACATATATAATTTATATGATAAATGTATTACACACACACACATGTCTATGTCATGTATTAATGGTTTAATATATTATATAAATATACAATAAATTACTATATGTCTATATAGTAATTATAGTACATATTAAAAAATTATACCATAATTATTTCACAGAGAGTAGTGAGGTGCTATACAACCCAGTATGGAGGAGATGTTGTCACGTAACATAACATTACATGACAACAACACAAATAAATAAATAAATAATAAATAACTACATGTGTACAAATGTGCTTGACAACATTTAAAAAATTAAACCAGTGTAGATCCATCTTAAACCCAGAGTTATCAAGTAGTGAGAGGGATCAAATTTCTTCAGGTGTAATTTGTTTTTATCGTTTAATATGAAGGAATTAATACATGACATGGAATTCAATGATAAAAAAAATTACACCTCAAGAAATTTGATCCCTCTTGGTGTTCGATAGATTCAAGTTTAAGATGGGTCTACATTGGTATATTTATTCTTATATATTAATTTCAATTCACAATTTATTAAAAATATTAATTTCTATTAATTATATCATATATTAATAATTATATTAATACTATATTTATCATATATTAATAAATTCACAATGCGGCATAACAATTGAGGAACATACAATTTCCTTATAAGATGACCTCGTTGAATGTGAGAATGCAATGTCACCATTACACAACATCTCACTTTAACATAACCTGTAAGGAATTTTGTTATTCGAGATAACTATAAATGAACATCGTTATGTGATGTAATTTTGCAATGTGACTAAACCCATCATTTCCTTACATGAACATCGCAATGTGATGCTCAAGCACAAACCTCACTATGTTACAATTTTTTTCCTTTGTTACATTGTGATGAACATTTCCCAACGTCACAATTTGATGAACTGTTCATCATGTCACATTGTGACAAACATTGCTCAATGTCGCAATGTGACTAACATCTCCCAACATAGCATTGTGATGAATATTTCCATACATTGCAATGTGATGAATGTAGTCAACCATAGTCAACGTCAACCGTTGTCATTTTCACCCATGCTTATTCATATTTAGCCATGGTCAACCATAGCTGACCATGGTCATGTTCACCCATGCTCATTCATATGTAACCATGGTTAACCATAGTTGACCATGGTCATGTTCACCCATGCTCATTCATATTTAACCATGGTCAAACATAGTCATCCATGGTCAACTATGTTCATGGTAATGGTCAACCATAGTCATTCAACGTCAACCATTGTCATTTT
The DNA here is from genome assembly GCA_000966675.3 of Picea glauca. Lineage (NCBI taxonomy): Eukaryota > Viridiplantae > Streptophyta > Pinopsida > Pinales > Pinaceae > Picea > Picea glauca. Next base: position 1,076,724 of record JZKD02S2357433.1, on the reverse strand, counting down.
CACCCATGCTCATTCATATTTAACCATGGTCAACCATAGATGACCATGGTCATGTTCACCCATGCTTATTCATATTTAACCATGGTCAAACATAGTCATCCATGGTCAACTATGTTCATGGTAATGGTCAACCACAGTCATTCAACGTTAACTATACTCAACCATGGTCATGGTCAACATATATATGTATGTCTATATATATATATATACACACACATTGATATATAAACATTGATATTTATTAAATATATAGACATATATATGTATTAAGAACATGTGTGGGCCTAATGGTTAAGAACACGTGTTTCCTCCTTGGAGGTCACAATTTCAAATTCAGAGGGGGGTAGGGTATGTATATATCCGTAGACTTTAGCAGTCAAATCGCTATGTGGAGGGGGTCCCTTGTCCCACAAACAAGGCGGTCTCATACAAAAATTTGGAATATATATATAAACATTATATTACTATCCTTTATACAAAGGGATTTCCCATTTTTCTACATTTCTATCCTTATCCCTCAAAAAAAATTCAAAAATGTTCTCCTCCCTTCTATATGAACTTATCATTCCCTCAAAAAGATACTTCAAAAAAAAATTTTTCACATACTGTCTCAGCTTAGAATTTATACAAAACAAGATAAATATAAATATTTTCGAGCTAGAAGGACATCTCCTCACACAACTGATCATTAAGGAATTCTTGATAAACAAAATCCTCTACTTCGAGAGACAAAGCCTCCTTCGAGAGCTTGTCAAAAATTGTATGAATTCTCTATAAACATGTGCACATGAGTACCAATCCATCTTTCCCAATAGATCGTGAATCCTTTTCATCAATGGTTGAAATCACGCCACCTGAATTTTCACCCTTCCCCTAACCCAATCCACTACCATTTGTGAGTCTCCAAATATATGCTCTTTCCTCAAGTTAAGAGAGTTGACAAGAAACAAAAAGGCCCATAGTGCAGTTAGATACGCCTTCATATTTGATCCTCATCCTGGTGTGTATATGACCTCAAAGTGATGGTCTACTGAAATATATAAAACCACACCCACTCTGTAGTGAGGAGGGTGCCCTTGACTTGCCCCATCAAAAAAACCCCAAGGGGTACCTTCAATCAAATCCGACATTTTGGTGATTTGCCTCTTTACCATATCTAGTTCTTTCCTAAATTATATAGCTAACTTGTGAAACAGACCAGATACTACCTTGGGAGAGATGTACTTCTCTTGAAAAATACTTAAGTTCCTTCATGACTAGTGCCTTTACCTCTCTGACTACTACTTCCCTTCTCCATGAATCCAACCATTCTTTCACACTTCCTTCAAGTAATATTTGAGGAATTTTCAACAACATACCCACTTGATTCCATACCTATTTAGAAAAATGACAATGCAAAAACAAATGAACTGTTGTTTCACAGTCCAATTAGCAAAAAGAGCAACGACTCAACCCAATCCAACCGCGATGCAAACCTTCATCCCAAGTGATAATTTTTCTTCCATAGACAACCAGAAGAGGACTCTTATTTTTTTGGGGGCATGCCACTTCCAGATTGTTTTCCACCACCATTTTTTCCCACCATCGATGAAACCTTTTTCCAATGCCAAGTACCCCAACTCTACCATATAGGCACATATTTTAAAATTTTTTGCTTGACTCAAAGAGTCAACTTCATCCTCCTCCAGACATATAAAATTTGATTTTAAGGATGCATGTACATACATTCCATTCCTCCTCCATGCCTCCTTATAGGTTCAAATCCGTCATTGATTTCTAATTAGAACGATTTGTGATATCCATCCCCTATGACATTGCATCCCTCAATGAAAAAACTACTAGAATATGGAGTCTTCCCACTAGTTCCCCAGAGAGTTTGTAATCTCTAGCCAAGCCTTCCCAAAGGGCCTTCCCTAAACTGTATACTCCTTCGATCACCCACTCGCCATATCGTCCTTTCACCTATCAAAGGAAAAGTGTCAACCATCACTTTCTATCTTGTATAAATCATTGAAACTGCTTTCCTAGGATACTGAAACCATTCTTCTATGGATTTCCCAACCATATATTTTGAAATCAAAACTCTTCCACATAACATCTTGTTATGGATGAGTCTCCACAGACTCTTTCCAACTAAATATTTACTGAAACAAATCAGGTTTTGGATTCCCCACCCTCCAAGCTCCTTTGGCATAGCTAACCACATCCATTTTACTAGAGGGATTCCTTCAACCTGCTTTTTTCTTGACCACAAGAAACGAAAATAGGCTTTGCGGATCTTTGCTAGAATGACTTCAGGAACCTTCACAAAAATATCCCAATACATCAATATGCTACACAAAATTGAATTTATTAGGACCAACTGACCTCCACAAAAGAGACAACAGTTCACCCACATGTCAATCAGTGCCTGGATTTCATAAATAACTAGAGCCAATCTACATAACCATAAGAATTTGGCTTGAGCTCAAAGCCCAAATATTTAATTCCCTCATCAATGTTTGATAATGCAAATGGAATAATTTTTTTTAACTATTCATGAGCCTCAACTCCCAAAGCATTGAATTTAATTGATGATTTTCCTCTGTACAACTCCATTCCTATTACCAAGCAGAATAAATCCAATATGTCTTTAATAACATGAAATTATTTACATTGCCTGCACCAAAGAGCATAACGTCATCTACAAAAAGAAAATGAGAAATCAACTCATAATCTTTAATCTTCAATCATTTAAGAAGCCCTTTTCTTCTTGCATCATGGATAAGCCTGCTTAGACCCTCCCATAATTAGGAAGAGAAAAGGGGAAAGAGGGCATGCTAGACATAGATGATTATAAGGATGAAAATTTTATAATGTAGAAACCTTGGGGAATCTTACTAATCCTTCATATGCCAACTATAAATGTTTGGCAAAATTTTTGTAAAAATATTCAAATTTCTAAGGATTTTATATAGTTTATCTAAAATTTTGGCAATTTTTAAGATAAAATAATTTTGTCCTTTAGAATTTGGGCGAATCTTTTTTTGGGAAAAACCATGGAAAATTAGCCCATGCGCGAAATTTAGCCCCTAAAATCATCCCTGATGCTAGAGGGAGGCCTCTTGAAGAGTGAAATAAATTTGAAGGGGATCCATTTATAAGGATAATGAAGGAATGTTGACTCAATGCATCCCATTATCCAATTCACCATTACTAGGTTCATCCCCAATCTAAGTAGAGCCAGTCTAAGAAAGGTCCAGTTCACTTTATCATATGATTTGGAAAGATCTATTTTTAACACGATGAATGGGATT
>JZKD02S2357433.1:1043361-1053559 GCA_000966675.3 Picea glauca | reverse complement strand
GCATCTAGAGGAAGATCCTTCTAGAAGCGGAAGATTCTATTAGGTCTTCTTACATCTACCTTATTCTATTTTATTGAAAGGCCTTATTAATATTGACCTTTATTACATCCGAATAAATTGATCTACCTATGTGCGGGTTAGGACCTTAACACCCAATCTTTAAACTATAATGCGGATGTGTGTGGATAGCGCCCGATTGACCTAGTTAGCTCGCCGACTAACGCGCATGACCAGGGTTGGAAACTGAGGGCCAACAACCATTTCAAAGTGCATGGATCATAAGGGCTTGGCCACATGGGCCATAGCCACATGACCAGGAGTTAGAACCAGAGGGGCCAACGCGCTAGCACCAGACTAGGGCCACATGGAGGGCGCGAATATGACTAGGGGCCCGGATTTTGGGGGATGCACCGTATATTAGCCCAAAAGTGGGTTTTCAACCATATATTAAGATTTTAAATGATTTTTTAGCAAGTTTTGAGAGATTCTGGCCATTATTGGAGGATCTGGAGCTCTTTTTGAGGCCATATCTTGGGGGGAAGTTGGGAGTTTGTTGCCAAATTAAATCCTATATAAACCATAGGTTCTTGGTAGCCTGGGGGAGGTTCAAAATAGGAAAATGATGAAGAATTGTAAAGCCAAAGCCATTTTTATGCAAGGAAGCTATTGAGGAGAGCAACTTTGTGGGCCATTTCCGGGAGCTTCGTTCATCTGTTTTCAATGCCATCAGTTGTGATGGGTTCTTGAGATCTACCAGAATATAGTCAGATCAATTTGTAATCCATTAGGCATTTTTGTGATGTAATTTTGAAGCTTTGAATGGAAATAAGAAAGCCTCACCCACTGAGACAAAGGCCCGGAGACGTAGGCAATCTTGTGCCAAATTTCGTTATCAAGATTTGTGTTATGGTTTGCTGCTCTTATTGTTAATTTTATGTTCTTTAAATGTTTTAATGGCTGCAACACACTTTCATTAATCTCCTTCTTCACTTAATTCCTAATGGTAAAATAACTCATGAAAAATACTTAACCAAGTCATTAAAATATCTTTTCGGAGAAAGTGGCATCCGAGCTAGTTGACGGTTGGTTTTTGAGTTTGCATGATTAACGGGGAAAGGTTGAATAATGGTGAAGGCAAGCTTGTTGAAGAGAATCCTGAGATTGGATCGAGAAAGAGAAATTCTCAAAGTGAGAATATGGCATCGAAAGAGGGACTTTCTCATGAGGAGAAAGAGTTTCGAAAGACTTTCTTCACCATGTCGGAGATGATGAAGGTTTTATATGAGGATTACTTGGAACGGAAGTGACTGATTCTAGGTGAATCTTTAAAGGTAAAAAGTGAAGAAGGAGAGGATCCTCCTAAAACTCCTCCTTCACCTCCTTCTTCTCCAAAAACTTCTTCTTCTTCTTCAATTTCAAGTTCCAAATCCACAGCAAGAAAACATTCTCATAAACATAAACATGATATGCCTTTACTTAAGCTTGATGTGAAGTTTCAATTACCCATGTATGATGGTGTAGTCAATGTAGAGAGGCATGATAAATAGGTCAGATAGATGGAGGTTTATTGTAGTGTGCAACAAATCAAGGATGAGGCAACTCAAATCAAATTGGCATCACTTCGACTTGCAGGCACAACACTCATCTGGTGGCAAAGCAAGTTGCAAAATGACACACAACAAGTGGGTAATGTATTTCCATCATGGAAAGTTTTTGTTTCTGCACTTAGAAAGCAATTTTATCCTTTGGGTTATAAAGAGATGGCTTTAATTGAATGGCAATTTCTTAAGCTAAGAAAAGGACAAACAGTGCAAAAATACACAAATGAATTTCGTAAGATGGCATTAATGTTGGATATTCCTTTACATACCCAAGAAACTCTTATGAAGTATATAGGAGGTTTACCTGCACACATTCGTAACATTGTATTTATGTTTGGGCCTACTAATCTTGATGAGGTTTATGTTCAAGAAACATACATTGAGGCAGGGAAAACATGAGTTGGTATATCAGGGGAATTGTCTTTGAGAAAAGAGGACAAAAGGAAGTGGAATGGCAAGAAGGCAAATTCAGTGGCAAGAAAAGGAAGAGAAGCCCTCTTGCAAGAATTACAAGAAATAAGGGCATGATTAGGACCATTACTGACAATTTCATCCCGAGAAGAGATTGAAGTGGTTCAAAGAGAAGAAAGGGAGACAAACATTTGCAACAACATCACGACCAATAGACTTGGGATCAGATTCAGGTGATGAATCTAAAATCTCAGCGGTTGGTTTGACAAGTAAAATTGGTGATGGATTTGATTCTAGAAGTAAATTGTTTCACATAAGGGTCATAATGAGACATACTAAGGTCAACACATTGATAGATAGTGGATCTCAATCTAATTTGATTTCATAGGAAGTGGTTAAAAAATTGGGATTAAACACTCATATGCATCATAAGCCTTATTCACTTAAAGGGATAAGAAACAACCATAAATTGCACATAACAAATTAATGCACATGAAAGTTTGCAATTTCATCTAAGTTTGTGGATGAGTTAATGTGTGATGTGGTGCCACTCAATGAATGTGGAATGGTCTTAGGCAATACTTATTTGTATGATCGCAAAACAATCTTCTACAGGGAACAAAATCAATATCACTTAATCAAAGCAGAAAAAGAAAATGTTGTACATGCTCATCATTTAAAATAAAATCAATCTCTTCAAACAATGGAACAATTAAGGAAGGCAACTCATGCAAGAAACACACCTATAATTGTGCCAAATCAAGTAATCGATCTTAAGCAAGAACATGAGATGATTGTAGAATGGAAGTTCAATCATACTTTGCTTCAAGATAAGCTAATGTCGTGCAAGTATTACAAACATATTAGCTCATTTGCAGTCATATTTATGATGTTATCATTAGTAATGTTGTCAACGCGGATGATAGTGACTTCAGTAAGATGTGACAGAGTAAAAATGGCTAATAATATGCTATCAGTTATCATGGTTGTTTTATAATTGATCTTGATGAGATAGGTGCACAGGAAAAAGTTTAAAGACAATGAACAAGTGGGATGGCCTATCCTGTAATTGATGACTGGTTAGTATCCTTTTAGAGGACCAAAAGGTCTTAGTGGGGACAATTGATCCAAAAATGGATCCAGGAACCAAAATGGGTCCAGGAAGGCCTAAAAATAAAAGTGCTCAGAATCACTTAAAAATGGACGTGTGCGTAGGCCTCATTGATACAAACCCAACACAACTTGAATGGGCTCAAACGAACACCATATGAAAAATATATTGTAATCTGTTCATTTTTCCAAACATGCAAAATTTATGTTGACTGTACAGTCTGTACAGTGATGACATGGCAGCTGACTATACAATTTGTATGACCGTATAGGTGACGTGACAGGTTTTTTGACTGGGTAGTGATGGCAGACATGTGGGCGAATTGGATGTTGACACATGGCATATTTGTGAGTGAATGGTATGGTGCCATGTGGCACCCCTTCGTTGGTTGGCTGTGGCAAAAGTTGTATGGACTCTACAGGAATCGAACCCGTGACCTTCAGTCTGGGCGACACGATTTGGCAGGGTTAGGCTACTAGCTCGCCCACTTTGGTTCTTAACAACTATAGTGAAAAAATTATATTTGAATGAAAATGTATGTATGCTGGGCAAATTAAGGGTTGGGGCCTAGCCCTAGCACCCGATGAAAACTCACATGCGACTGTTACATATGCCCCCTCTTTAAACTATAGCATGTATGTGTGTGGATAGAACCTAGGGCTGGAAACCGAGGGCCAACAACCATTTCAGAGCGTGTGGAGCATAAGGGCTTGGCCACTTAGGCCATAGCCACATGACCAGGAGTTAGAACCATAGGGTCCAACATGCTAGCACTAGACCGGGGCCACATGGAGGGCGCGAATATGACCAGGGGCCCGGATTTTGGGGGAAGCGCCCTATGGAGCTCTTTTTGAGGCCAGATATTGGGGGGAAGTTGGGAGTTTGTTGCCAAATTCAAGCCTATATAAACTAGAGGTTCTTGGTAGCCTCGAGGAGGTTCAAAACATGAAAATGATGAATAATTGTAAAGCTAAAGCCATTTTTATGTAGGGAAGCTATTGAGGAGAGCAACTTTGCGAGCCATTTTCAGGAGCTTTGTTCATTCGTTTTCAGTGTCGTCAGTTGTGATGGGTTCTTAAGATCTTGCAGAACACATCCAGATCAGTTTTTAATCCATTCAAAATTTTTATGATGTACTTTTGAAGCTTTGAAGGGAAATAAGAAAGCCTCAACCACTGAGACAAAGGCCCGGAGACGTAGACAATCTTGTGCCAAACTCCGTTATCAAGATTTGTGTTATGGTTTGCTGCTCTTATTTTTCATTTTCTGTTATTTACATGTTCTAATGGCTGCAACATACTTTCATTAATATCCTTCTTCACTTAATTCCTAATGGTAGAATAACTCATGCAAAATACTTAACCAAGTCATTAAAATATCTTTTCAGATCAATGAGCATGCCCTTATTTTCCAAAGAGGATATGTAAATATTCCACCAAATCAAAATACTTGACAATCCTTTGAATTATGTAGATCAATCTGTCTAGTCTCGATGACTTAGTGGATACTGGGCTTCTCATTGGCCATAGAGAATCACCAATGACAATTGTATTCTTAAGTTGTATTTCTCACAACTTTGAGTCCTTGGAAGAGGGATAAAGATTCAATCTACTTATTAGAAGTCTCCCCTAAACCCTAGGTATAGGTCAATTCACAATATCCTTCGGGGTTGTAAATAACTACTCCCTTCAGTACATGCCACTCCAATTATTTATTTATTGACATTTTTTACGTCAAAGTATAATGTTAAAAAACAATGTGACTTGGCCACTAGTTGCCATCATTGATAACCATGGATCCCCTCTCCCTTCAAAAGGAAATCTTAAGATCCACCTCAAAAATATAAGTATTTAACTTTTATTATTAATTCTTAAGTTAATGTTAAGTTTTAAAATGAAATAATGAAATTGTAGAGTTAAAATCAATGACTTTACCTAGATAGAGAGAAAGTACATAATGCTAGAATAGATTCATCTATCTAGTGGGATCCCTTCACTATGCAAGGGTAGAGAGAGTCCTGATAATGCTTCTTCCTTTTCTTCCATAGTTTTTTTCCTTTCCCAGTTGATGGGAATATCTTTGAATAAACCAAGAGTGCAACAATAAACAAAAGAAATGTATTTTAAATGAACAAATTATAATGGTGATTTGTGTCATTGTAGGTTGGCATTTGCTGGGGTTGTCTTCTCTTTTTCTTCTTAGACTTCTATCCATTATTTCTGTTAGACTTGCAATTGTGGGACAAGTTCCTATATCTCTCCATCTTCAATTTTTTCTTCACTACTATCTTCCTTTATTGAGAGTGTGAAGTCTAGAGATCCCAAGTTCTCATTCTCTTATTTTACCTCATCGCAATGTAAGAAAAACACCACCCATCAGAGGATTTTGCAGTACCACTTCTCCCTTCTTTGTTTCTAGCGAGGTGGGTAGTTGAAAGTTTTAGTGGATTTTTTTATTTGGTGCACTTAAATCATATTTATTGCACTAGTGAGCCAAATTAACAATTGCATCAGTGTGTACAATAGAAATATACACTGGCATTGGACCTTCTACTAAATTGTAATAAAAATCAATTTAAAAGAATTTAAAACAAATTATATTTGGTGTGTATTTTACTTATACATGCACAAGTGTGTCATGATATATAACACACTACATTAGGTTAAATCATTTTGAAATATAATTAATAAAATATTATCGATGTGCCCTATAAATTCATCACTGTATCATTGGTGTGCTAATTTAACAATCACACCATTGCAAACAACAAATACACACAACGACTCTAGGTTGCATTAATTTGTTATAAAATAGTGGGTTAGAAAAAAATTAAAAATATTACCAAATATTGCCAGTGCACCATACACCTATAAACACATTGGTGCATCATGATATATGGTTCATTGAATTAGGTTTAAATATTCCAAATTAAAACAATTGTTTAAAAAAAATAATTTACAAAATATTAATGGTGCACCCTATAAGTACACCATTATACACTAGTTCACTAACTTAATAATAGCACCATTGTTCACCATAGACACTTGCACCAATTTTAGGTTGCATGCATTTGTAATAAAATATTGGTTAAAAAAATAATTAAAAAATATTATGGATGCTCCATATACCTGCAAACACATTGGTGTGTCGAAATATATGACACACAACAATTTAGGTTTAAATTTTTAGATTAAAATATTGATTTTAAAAATATTACTAGTGTGCTCAATAATACAACATGGTGCTCTAACTTAATAATAGCATTGGTGCACACCAAAGACACACTTATGTTTGGTTTTCAAAAAAATGATTAAAAAACATTATTGCTACACTTGATACCTACACAAGCACGAGTGCATTGGGATATTTGGCACACCACATTAGGGTAAATGAAAAAAGTTACCAAACCATAATTACATTTCTAACTTTCTTCAGTGCTTCAAACCATACAAGTGTTGGTGCTCACTATCCAGCTATGACTTCCTCGTTGTGCAATGCTACCATATTGCTAGATTTCTCAATTCCTTCACTTCCACGATGGATTTGGTTCATTTTGGAATTTTGCAAATGATACCAAATTTTCATTTTTTGTCTATGCGAAAACCATGTCTTAGTTGAGAAGAGACTAGGTAAATTGATTGTTATCACCTAATTTATATTTTTAGTAGTTTAAAATTTAAAATCTAGCTTTAATTTGATAGTTTTTTCATTTTTTTTCAAAAAATTCCATGTGATGCATCTTGTGCATTTGGCTCATGCTAGTTGTTGATTCTTTTATCGGTTTTGTTGGGTTCTTTTGGTTCATTCTTGCACGCATCCCATCCTTTTTAATGCTAGGGATTTTTAGACCCAAGGTTCGTCCAGAGTTGTCCAAAAAAAACCCCAAAACATTGGCATATCAATCCTTGACCAAGGTTGAGGAAGGTCTCACTCGAGATGCAAAGGGGATCACAAAGACCATAAGGTTTTGTGACAGGGATGAATGTTTAAACATATGAAACATCATTGCAATTGGAATCCATATAACTCATGTTTGATAGACTATTTATGACTAAGAATTAAAACTATACACACATATAGTCAGCTCATACATAATAGGCACATAATGTATTAGAACCGTTATATATTTATTACTGGAAGCATTCCATCATACCTGAGATATACATTGCATAGGATAGACACACATGACAACCATAGAACTCCATATTTTCATTATAAAAAATCTCAAAATTACAATATGCTGCAACATGTGCCTTTTCTCAAAACTCAGGCATAAAATAGAGACATAACTATATTCAAAGAATTATGAAAATACAACAAGCTTAGAGTGAGATTGATACAAATAGCTATGCTAACTAAAAAACTCTACAACTAACTAGCTCTATTTCTGATGTTAGAGCTGTTGATATTATGGTAGTTGTGGGAGGTATTAAACCTCCACGTGTAGCCCTGACAAGAATAGAATATTTCGGGAAGCAAGAAGAAACCCTAAAGCATTGGACATAACCCTAAAAGACAAGTCAGCTAAAGAAAATAATTAAGAGAGTTTTTAGCCTCCAGAAAGGGAATTCGACCCATACAACTAAGGAAGAGTAGTATAAATACAGGATTCGAGAGCTCATTTGGACACACACAACTCGCAACTGCAGAAATTTAGTAAGTGTGCAAGTTTGGAGAGTAGCTGCAGCTGCAACTATTGCAACTAGTATTTTTGGTTTTAGGCTTGGATTTTCTCTTGTTTATGGTTTTTACTTTCTGCTTGGTACGCTAGCTCTAGAGAGTAGTATGCTACCTTGATTGGATTTTGGATCTATGGTTTGCTTCCATAATTATTCTCTTTGTCAAGGTTAAGGTGCTAGGGGGTGGCTTCAGCCTATGGTTGGGTGACAATATTGATATATTGTCTATGGTTAAACAAGCATGCCTATTATTTCTAACAGGTTATGGTCCCACACTATCTTCGAACAATCGAACCGCTGGAAGATAGATTGGGAGGATTTTGCTCAGTTTTAGTTGCAATTGCAGTCAAAGTTTTTACTGCAGCAACGAAACCCTAACCCTCTTGTTAAGGCACCTTAAGTGAAGAGATTGAACTAATTTATGGATAGCCTAGTGCACCCTAACCTAGCGCACCTCCTGGTACTCTCAACAAGCTAAGATGTCAAGTTTGAATTTTTGGTCAAATTCAAAGCTTGACCAAGTCAAAGCAGTCATGAATTACTCTATGAAGTCAGAAAACAAGTTAGAAGGGGCTTCTAAATTCAGAGCATGGAAGACAAGGATTGACCTCATCCTTGCCAAGAATAAAGTATTGGATATCATGAAAGGAAAGATCACGGAACCACAATTTGAAGAAGGAAAAGAGAAGGAACCTCAGAATGTTGCAGTTATGGAGAAGTTCAAGGACAATGACATCAATGCCATGAGTATCATAGTGGACTCGGTAAAAGACCACTTGATACCCTACATCTCTTGTCTTGACTCTTCTAAGAAGATGTACGATGTCGTAACTAATCTCTTCTTAGTCAGAAACATTGGACAAGTAATGAGTCTGAAGAATGAGCTTCGTGACATGAAAATGAATGTTGATGAAAGCATAACATCACACTTGGTGAGAATCTCTTAGTTAAGAGATCAACTACAAGCTATTGAAGAAATTATTTCAAGGAGATAGTAAATATAGTACTCAACAACCTTCCCAAGACATGGGATGCATTTGCTGCAAGCATGAACACAAGAAAGAAGTATCTCACATTTGAAGAACTTTGGACTTGTTGTGCACAAGTCAAATCAAGGATTAGCACAAAAGAGAAATCCCAAAAGAAATACGATGATCGAGCCTTCACAACAAAATTCAAGAATAAGAGGAAGTTTGGCATAAGGAAGGAAACAGACGAAGCATCAATTGCCGAAGAAAGGGAACCCTCAAAGAAGGCCAAGCAGGATAAAACAAAATTCTTCTTCTAAGTCAAGGTAATAATATTCTTCAAAGTTATTGTACATACCATGTTAACATAGTTTCTGTACATATCTTGCATATCTATTTCTTAGAAGATAATATGTTCAAGTGAAACAATACCTATGGAAGAATAACAAGATACAAATTGCTATCACGATGACTACAAGTCAAGCAATACACATGAAAAGATGAAGTACGTTGACAACCCTTGGTAACAATTCTTGTGGAAGCTATTATATAAGTAACAACTGCCATATAAGCCAAAATCAGAATCAAACTTGAAGAGACCCAGAAGAAGTCAAAACAGAAAGAAGTCAAGAATCAAGAGGAAATTAGAAAAATATTTGTGACACTTTACAGAAGTCAATAAGGATGCAGACGAAAGTGTGGACTCTCTTATATGGAGGGAGATGATTACAAAATTCCAAAAGAAGAGCATGCATTCATGCATGAAGAAAGGATTAGGAGGGAGTTAATCCTAAATGATATGATCCATTGAGGATTATGAAGTATCTGTTGGATCATGTTGTCATTGATGCCAATGGTTTGATTGATTGATGTCAAAGGGTTGATTGACTGATGATTTATGTAATATAATATGTATTGTCCTTGATGAGAATGCATAGATGAATATGGATCAATGAGTTTTCATTGATGCATGATGAATATGGATCAATGTGGTTCCATTGGTATATGATGCATTGTTGGAAAAATGTATAGATGACTCATTATTGTCTTATCATGATTGATAAGGTGCACAAATGGATGAAATGCAAAGTGGTCCCCTTATGGTGAAATCCCTCACAGGAAGGCGCTTTACAGATTGAGTTATCCTAGAAGAAAGGTTGGAGGACCCATGCTTATATGAGGAATAACGAGATGAAGATCAAGGAAATTGTTGGTGAAACTATCCTAGATGGATAATGTTTGTCATGCCATTTCTGGTGGTATGTGGAATGTCACATAACTCCTCCTAGTTTGAGAGTTATGGCCTTACGAACATGAAGGACCCTCACATGAAGGCTTGAAGCCCCCAAAGTCAAAGAAGTCAAAGTGATCTAAAAGAAGAAATGATAAAATAAGGTGACAAAATCAAGAAGGAATATTTATGGAAAG
>JZKD02S2357433.1:991747-1007566 GCA_000966675.3 Picea glauca | reverse complement strand
TGATATATAAACACTAATATTTATTAAATATATTGACATATATATGTGTTAAGAGCATGTGTGGGCCTAATGGTTAAGAACATGTGTTTTCTCCTTGGAGGTCAAAGGTTCAAATCCAGAGGGGGGTAGGGTATGTATATATCTATATATTTTAGCAGTCAAATCACTCTGTGGAGGGGGTCCCTTGTCCCACAAACAAGGGGGTCTCATACAACAATTTGGTTTATATATATATATATATATATATATATATATATTCCAAGAAAGAAAAAACATTATATTTCATATAAGAAAATATACATATTACTGTCCTTTATACAAAAGGACTGTCCTTTTTTCTACATTTATATCCTTATCCCTAAAAAATATTTCAAAAATTTTCTCCTCCCTTCTATCTGAACTTATCATTCCCTCAAAAATATACTTCACAAATTTTTTTTTCACATACTGTCTCTGCTCAGATTTTATACAAAACAAGATAAATATAAAGATTTTTGAGCTAGAAGGACGTCTCCTCACACAAATGATCATTAAGAAATTCCAGATAAACAAAATCCTCTACTTCGATAGACAGAGCCTCCTTTGAGAGCTTGTCAACAATTGTATGAATTCTCTGTAAACACGAGCACATGAGTACTGATCCAACTTTCCTAATATATCGTGAATCCTCTTCCTCAATGGTTGAAATCGCGCCACCTGAATTTGCACCCTTTCCTAAGAAGCTCCGAAGCTCGGTTAGTGTGGTTGGGGATGGATAATCACGAATGAATTGGATATTATCTAGATCCACATGTACCCCATGCTTATTGACAATGTAGCCCAAGTATTGGACCTTGTTCATGCCAAAGGATCATTTTCCCAAGTTTTCATATAGCTTGTGTTGTCGCAGAGTGCCCAAAATCTGTTGAATATTCTTCATGTGCTCCTCCCAAGTTCTGCTGAATATGAGGATGTCATCCAGATATACCACCACAAAATAGTTGATGAAGGGTCTCAATACATCATCCATCAATATCATGAAAGTTGTTGGTGCATTTGTTAAGCCAAAGGGAATGACCAACCATTTGAAGAGACCTTTTTTAGATTTGAAATTTGTCTTTCATACATCAGTTGGTTTGATGGGAACCTGGTGATAGCCATACTTTAGGTCAATATTGCTAAAGAACTTTTCCCCCTTGAGTTGGTCAAGAAGGTCATCAATTTGGGGAATTGGGTATTAGTTCTTGACTGTGATTTTCTTTAATTCTCTATAATCGATGTAGAGCCGCCAGGTCCTGTGTTTCTTCTGCACCAGCACAATCGAGCTTCCACAAGAGGAGGATCTAGGTTGGATGTGCCCATTTTGAAGAAACTCTTGAATCTGGTGCTTGAGTTCATCATTTTCCATCAGTGAGCGATGATAGACTGGTCCATTATATAGTGGAGCATCAGGGATTAAATCAATTGGATGCTTGACTTGGTAGTGCGTCGGTACCCTGATGGGTGAGGAGAAGATGTCTCTATACTCTTCCACGATCTCATCCACTTTCTTCTGTTGCAAAGAGAGGCTCTGTGTAGAGGTCACAAATGTGGCATCAACCTTCTACTTGGTACAAGCACATATCAAAAAGAAGGCAAACTTCTTGGTATGTGAAATGAACTTACTGCATTGCTTCGCAGAGATTAAATAAATAGCGGTAGGCGGCTCTACCTTTGGTATCCTATACAATTGTCTACCCAAAGTAATAATAACATTGTGGGGTCTAGAATCATACACAACATGTCACTTCCAAAAATATGGTTGGCCTAAAATAACATCAAAAAATTCAAGGGGAGAAATACAACACAATACCTCACCTTTGAAGGGCCTGATGTTGTAGGGCAGGCGACACCATTTGCTGACGCAGAGATGTCATCCTTGGAAAAATCAGTTGATGGTGTAGGGTTTCACGTGTGATGTTATCGATAGGTCCAAGCGCTTGACAACCGCTTCTGAGATCATGTTATTTTGACTGCCGCTATCGACAATGAAATGCAGTGGAGTACCCTTTACCAACATCTATGAGTGAAAGAGGTGTTCCCCTTTCTTTGGTTCTTCTAGTTAGCTTGGATGGACTTTTGTGGTAGCGACAATGGCACTAGGTTCAACATCAATGATCCGCCTCCCACTTTCTGGATTTGATTCAGAGTCAATATCTGCCTCTGAATCATAATATTTCATCTCGCCAACCAGTGACTGCTTGGAGTGACATTCTTCGATGTTGTGCCAAGGGATTTTATGGTATTCACACCACTTTCCTGTGTCCTTCAAATTCTCATTACCCTTCTTGGGTTACGACTCAAAATGGTTGTCCTGAGAGAGGCCAAATTTTCTCTGTCCCTTGTTTGGTTGGTTGGGACCGCCTTTTCCCTATTTTGGCTGTGAGGAATTTGCAGATCCAAACTCTCACCTCTTCTTCTAAAATTTTTACTCGATCTTAACATATCTATAAGTCGCACCTAATGATGCGATGTCTAGAAACTCCATTTTTTTTTTGAATGTATTTGTGTAGACAACCGTGGTATTTGAGCACCAGATGTCGCTCATAGTCTTTGATACCCAATTTGGTGTAGATAGTATGGAAAATATTGGTGAAATCCAGTATTGTCTAGTCCCTGTCTTGACGCAACGTGGTCCATCTTGTGTACTAGTCCTCTTCACTTCCAATAGGTTAGTACTGTTATTTAATGGCATCCCTAAAGGAATCCTAGGTGGGGGAAACCAAAAGTATTTCATATTCCTATGTGGCACTTTACTGAGAGTATGTATCCCATTAGTCCTTAACATGGCTGATGGCCTCGAGGAGTGAAAAAGTAATTTTTTCCCCATCGAAAAAATTGTGGACTAAAAAATACCCTTCGAGCAAATTTAGCCATTTATCTACAACATCCGCCTCTATCAGTCCTTCAAATAATGGAATATCAAAATTTACTTGTACCTTGAAGGGGGTTGCGTGGCCACTTGATGAAGATGTGTCTCCCATGGGCAGTCGTCAAAGGATCTTTGCAAAGTTGTCCATCATCTCATTCGTTTGTTGTACAAGTCCTTCCTCAAGCAACATTTTAAAAGGATCTCCTGCTCCACCATATTTCTTCTCGTCCCCCATGATTTGTGGTCGAGTTCAACATGAGTGATATTGAAAAGGCTCGATTGGTTTGAGTCCCAACTTCTTGTACCCAGATATTTTCGGAGACATGCACAAAGAAAAACAAATGAAGAGAAGACCGCTCTGATATCACTGATCCAGATTTATGATCAGAACGAAATGAATAACATATTGAATACCATAACACAGAGATACGAAGAACAAAAATAGATATCTAGTGAACAATAAATTCTATTGAATAAATAAAATAGGTTGAAACTGTAAAACTGCAAAACTAAAACAACTTGCTCGAATGGTGGTAGCTATCTCTGAGAAGAGATGTGGTTGCTACATGCATCCGTCTAAGCAAAAAAATGATTACAATGAGGATCCAAAGGCCTTTTAAACATTACTCATGAATTCAAAAACCTTATACATCCAAAAACCTAACCCTAGGAGATGCAACACCAAAAGTTATGTGGGCCCCGATGGGTAAGTTGGTACGTCAACTTCTCAGGGTCGTAACTTTTGCATATGACCTCTGTTTTAGGTGTGTGATAGCCCACTGGAAAGGTATTTTAGAGAACTACAAATTATGCAATAAAACTCACTTTTTGTCTATAGTTTGACTATGGAAGGCCAAAAAAACACTATTTAGAGCCCCAAAATGGCCCTGGAAGTACATAAAGATGTACTAATATGAAAACTTCCAAAATAATCCAGTTGGAATAGGTGGGCAGCCACCAATATCCACCTAGATGTTGTGAATGGCTTCAAGAAAGCCCCGAAAGTGCAAAACCCACAATTACAAAGAAATGCCATCTTTATAGAGAAACATGTTGAACTAAAAACTATCAATATGAGCCAGTTGGAATAGGTGGGTGGCCACCAATACCCACCTAGATCAAATAAAATTTCCTAAAAAATAGGCTCCAGGAAGTAAGAAGGCCCCCCAAAAGGCCAACATAATCCAAAGAAAAAAAAGAGCAACCCTTTACCAGGGCTCGAAAACCTCTTCTACTTTTCCTATGAACACATAGACTTCTGAATTAAGATGGCATCCAACTTCTGCATTTGCGCAATCCTTTTGAGGGATAAGATTTTGTGGGAACCCCCAAACCCTCTGATGTTTTAGGAAAGTAAGACCATTGGGTAACCTTAGCCCAGGCCATCACCGCTCTAAGGGCCTGTACAATCGTTGATTTCTTACCATCCTTGATTTCCTTCTTAGCTTTTAGTAGTTCCTTTGACAAAAAGTATTTCCTTCCCACTTTCCCTCTTGGAGTCTTATCGAAAGACATACCCCCCTATAACTCTCCTACAAGGTTTAAGTTTTAATTTTGGCCTAAGGAGGTAGTTTGATTTCAATAATGACTTGGAAAAACCATTAGTTGACGAGTCATCCTAAGAGGGAGGGGAAGATACAGGACAAGGATCCACGTCAGAAGGCCTACCTTCACAAAATGAAGAGGATGGTTGTACCTCCATGCACGAAGGGAAAGGGACCTTCTTGTGAGAATTAACCTTCTCTACTTTCGAAAAATGGAGGGGAGGGGGCTTGACAGGCATCGAATCTTTAACAATGCGAGCACATGAAGGACTGACATAATTAGGAGTCACATTATTATATTTTTTTGAAAAGGAAAGGGCCAGGCTCAAAACCAGTCGTCTTGAAATGAGCCTCCTACGAGGAAGAAAACCTTGACATTTTTCTTCTCATTGTCTTTGCATTGCTTCTGTATTCTTCACTAATGGTATTTTCCTCTTCCTCATGTGAATTTTCCTCCGAAACCTTCCTTTTCCATACCTTTTTGAAGGGCAGAAAATGGTAAGGATGTCTTCGACATTGTGCCTAAAGGTGGTTGACCTCATGGAATCCATAACACCGAAAAGGAACCTTCTAGTAATCAATTATCTGGTTCCATGAAAATCCATCCCACACCAGTTCAATATTGTTTAGTAAACCCTCCCACATATCCATTTTGACTTGGAGCCAATTCCATCTTCAATCCAACTTTGTTTCCCCCACTCCAGTTCAAAACTACATAACTTTCCTATTTTGTTCCTGATTTCCTTTAGCGCATTCGTATGCTAGAAAACCAGAGGAAGGTTTGTCAAGATTTCCCATACCTTTGACTGAGCCAATAGGTCACACAAAGGATCAAAAGAAACAAACCATTCTTTTAGAATCAGGCCCAAAGGCCCCCACCCCCATATCTTTCCTAAAATTTCATTCAAATCCTTCTTGAAATAGAATTTGAAACATATCCACCCTCTAGTTAAGGTGTGAAAACTAGGCATATACCCCAAGACATTTGACTAGTTCTCTTCAATCCACTTAACTAGAGAATTCATGCATAAATTTTCCTGCAGAAATGATGGACTACCATCTTTCCCATTATCTTTGGAATCTAAACTATTGAAATGTCGTCTCCTACAACCATTTTTTTCTCTCTCTATTGACCTTCCAACAATCAGTATTCAATTTTCTCTGATTTTTTGGGGGAGATACAAGACCTTCACTACTGCGGACATTTGCCTTTGGTCGATCCTCACCACATAGATGATACTCTTGATGAGAGAGATGAGACCGAGCACAAAGATCATAACTCCTTGTATGCGACAGATTTCCCTTCGATCCCTCGTAGCTAGAGCCTCTAGGTTTCCCACGTGCTATAATTGAATAGTTTACCACCTTGGTGTCTGTTGGACACACTGATCACACTTAGAGGTTGGGGGGGGGGTGAATCAGTGTGGGACTGTTTTTCAAAAAAATTCCTTCACAAAACTCCTTAGTTAGCAATCACCATTTACTCATTACTTATTGCTATGATTTATAACTAGTTAAATGTGAACATGCATCAACAACATATATCAATGACATATATCATCAATAAGTCATCACCACAAGGAGCACAAAGAACACAAGATGTATGTACAATTTTCTTTTTATTACGGACTACAATCCTTGGGTTATCAACAACAACCGAATAGAGTACAACTCTACAAGAGAACTAGCTCTATAATGCAAGACTCAACTTACACAACTCAATACCAACTGAGAAGAGGAATCAATCCTCAACAAATACCAATTTGTCAACATGTATGTGACCTATCAGTAGTGCAACACACGTATGTACATGCCCTACCAGTAGTACAACTTGCGTATGTATGTGACCTTACTGTACTACAACCTGCATATCACTTCTGAGTTACTTAGGGTTTTTCTCTTCAAGACAGACTCAGATCCTCGACAACCTTAAGTCACAATCACTTTTGTCTTTCACTGTCAAATCTGAACCATAACCAATCACAACTCATCAAATCTTTCCAACAACTTACTCATGCTCTTCAACCATACAATATGAATGCTATTCAATCATGTATAAGAAACCAATATACTATGGTAATCATATCAGTACTGAACCATAAAAGTGTTTCTCACTCCATCAACCAATACAAATCAAATCACTACAACCATACCAAGAATGCCTTAAGCATTCATCATACAATATGCAAGAGTATCCATCAAGACAACTATGTAACCATACTAGAGTTTCTATCATAGATATGAGCCCATAGAGTACATATCTGGAACTTGCTTCATCCTTCAAGAACCTGATCATCAACTCACATCCAAGTCTTCATGACTTCTTCACTGTATGAGCTCTATCCTCCTTTAGGCCACATATGTACATTCTCTGTCTCACTACAGCCCACATATGTACTCTCTCTAACCCACTACTGCTTGTGTACTCCTTTAGAAACTAGGGTTTTTGAATTTCTGAAACTTTCTCCATCAAGATATCATACTTATAAAAACTTTTATGCATCCATGAGATCCTCCAGACTCTCTCTCTCTCATAATATATCTTCAATACATGCTCAAGAGATTCCTTTCACAAGAGACCCTTGCCTCTTATTTATACTCTACAATTAGCTTCCTTAGAAGCATCTTCTAGGTCACTTTGCCCACATAAAAACTTTGTCCACATAATCACTTATGTTCAACTTTTCCCAATTTTACACTTGTCCATGTATCCAATAGCCACTTGACCACTTAACCCTCTTTCCTCATTTCAGGGTTAACCTTCTCATAACTACTTTCCATAAATAGAAAGTTCTTCATTTATTTGATTATTTTAAATAATCCTCCTTGACTTTGTCACTTTACTTTATTATTTAAATAATCACTTCACTTTATTTAAATAATATCTTCTTTGTAATCATTTTGATTTCTTTGACCTTTTGGGGCTTCAAGCCATCATATGAGGGTCCTCCAACTTCGTAAGGCCATAACTCTCAAACCGTGAGGAGTTATGTGACGTTCCACATACCACTGGAAATGGCATGACATGTACTATCCATATAGAATAGTATTACATGCAAATTCACTGATTTTTATCTCATTATTCCATACTTTAACCATGGGTTCTCTAACCATACTTCTAGGATAACTCAACCACAAAGCGTCTTCCCATGAGGGATTTCACCATAAGGGGACCACTTTAGAGTTCATCCATTTGTACTCCTTATCAACCATGATAATAAAATAATGATTCATATTTATATGGCAGGGGAATTCCTATTGCAAAATTGCTCAAAACTATCCAAAAGGGACCAACCGGTTATTGCCAAAGTATATGTCCATCAAAGTCTACAACTGTTTGTAGCTAGGCATATGTAATTATTTCATATGCATGTTCTGAGAAACTGAAAAGAAAATAGGATATTGGCAAACTACCCATAGAAATTATACATAGTAAAGTCAAAACAGATGTCCTTAAAATTTTAGAAAATTTTGACTATATATCATATATCTAGGAGATCACCAAGAGCTATGAATATATTCAGAGCCCCCCCCCCCCGAGGTCTTTTTGAGGATCTTCCATGTAGTTTTTTCCAACGCCATACCAACCTTCAAGAGTCTATATACCTTTTCATTTTGGTTCATGTACACATGGTTGCAAGAGATGTGTGTGAATAATTTAGTGGATCGTTGAATGTTATGAAAAATATATTGTAGAGAATAATTGTGTAGTGTGGTGGTCCATTTTAAGCATCAAATAGTTAGCAGTGAGTCTCCATAAACATTTAAATGGGTTGTGCCTTTTTCCTTTGCTAGCAAGAGAGTGTTTTTTAGGGCCATTAGTTCATTGTAATTGTTCATGGCTTGCCCAAGGCCCGTAGAGAAAGAGATGGAGTGATACTATGAAAGGAATATTATCCCCTCGACCCCTCCTAGGGAAGGGTTCCCTTGAGTGGAACCTGTTAGCACCAAAAGTCACCCCTGGATTGCAGTAGAGGTAAGCCTGATACCCATCAGAGTTTATGTTACAAATTGGTTATAAAAGGGTCAAATGGGCATAGTCTCAAGAAAATATTGTTTTAAATTAGAAAACTAGACTAATATGCATGAGCAGGTGAGGTCTTGGTTTAACTTCAGACAATAAGTTGTAGTAAGAGTGAGTAGGAGGAAGACTTCAATGAGAAAATGTAGAGGTTTTCCAAGGACATCAAGTCGTTCGACAACCCATGGAGGAACAATTTAAACACAAGAAATACTCGAATTTAAATCTCAAAGAAATTGAAAGGAACTATAAAAACACTATAATCAAACTTTCATCATAATGCAGTCACAATAATTCAAGTGAATCAGTGAATCATGAACTCTTTCAGCCTCATAAGAAAAAAAGAGAGAGTAAGGAAGTTGAATATCATTAAACAAGAGGTCTCAAATGCATATACATAACCAGATAACCAGAGAGTTCATTAAAAATTTACAATTCGGGAGCTTTGCTCTACCATCGAACCTTATAATCATGGCAAAAATGCCTACATATACTTGGAACTGGCTCCCTACAAAAGAACGCTCTGGTCACTGTATCCAAGGCTTGGCATCTCCATCTTCCTCTATCAGGCCGCACTTTCATTCTTTTGTCAGACGCGATCTTAGGTCGATATGTGCTTGCAAGAGAAACCACTCATAGGGGTACCATGGGCTAACAACTCTATTTTCCATGGTGAGCTCCTCCATGCTTTTCATTTATGGGATGACATGAGGTTTCAACTACCTCCCCCATTTCCATTAACTAACTGCATTAATATTGGGATGGAACCCTGACACCCATGAATGTTCAAGTGAGCACACAACTTATTTGAGTGAATCCTAGTGGCTTGAGGCCACACAGTTCTTTCTCTGCAATAAATTCGGGTGCTCCAACCTTTGCACAACTCCTTTCCTTAGCCCCATGCGACTGCATACCGTGACCTCAGGCTTAAAGAATTGGAATTTCGAGACTTCGCATATCAGGAGTTCTCACTCCACTTGATTCTCAACATCGCGATGCCCGAAATCGCGAAATGGTCAAATTCAAATTGACGGTCACATTTTCTCTAAAATTGACGACCATGATTGCTTCCCCGAAGACCCCACATCACCATCTTGACATGACAGGTGATAATATCCTTCCCGAACCCGCACACCATAGGACCACGGGCTATGACCATGGGCCCAAACTTTGAGCACTTTGCGATTTCATGTGTCAGGAGTTTGCACTATGCTCCATGCTCAAAACCTCGAGTCGCAAAATCATGATGCTCAGATTAGTTGACATGTGCCCCTCTTTGATCAGACGACTCCGATCATTTCACAATTTTGTGCTTCGTTAGTCCTCACGACTTGGCCCCTTGATTGCTCCATTCCTTGAAATCATGAAAAGATTAATCGTGTGCCACACGTCCTACTGAGAAGGACAACTCAGATCATTTCACAATTTTTTAAAACTCTATTCCTTGATCGCTCCACCTCGTGAAATCATGAAATGCCAATCACGCGCCATGTGTCCCCTTGGTTGGATGGCCTAGATATTCTACGCGCTTTTCTCAAATTCAAAATTCCTGAAGTGGCAGTCTCCCTGGTCCCTGAATTTGGTTGAAACACATTTGTGGGATTTGTTTAAGCCCCCCTTCTTCACACTTGGTTAGCCAAGGGATGAAACTGAAGGGAAAACACTCCCCTGCAAGAATATGTGCTAACAAAACCATCAAAGAAATCCCAAGGAATGTCTGAAGAGATAGGTGTCTCCGATGAGTGGGTGGGTGAAGAAGAGTTTGACTATTGAGGATATGTAAAGAGTATTACCAGACTGGAAATAACACTATTTGAGGGAGAGGGATACCCCCACTCAAAAAGGGAATGGTTCCTAGCAAGCCAGATTCCCAGGTTGCAATTAGAGGCAAATCTTTGAAAATATTGGAATGGGAATTATTCATCCATGCTTTGAGAGCAACTTCAATATTATCTCCTTTCCAAAGACAAAGTGCCCCAGAAGTCCAGTGGAGTTCTAACCAAAAATATGCTATGAAGGGGAAACTTATAAAAGGATGTGAAACCTATTCATTATTCCACTTATAAAGACTACATCTACTTGGATAAGTGAAGTTACGCTTATGAAGATTGTTCAAAGTAGGGGATTTATTTAAAAAAAGGAGCCACATAATTTTTTTTTCTTTTACCAGGCATTTTATTTTCCATAGAATTCCCCCCCACCAAGGTGGTGGATCCACTTGGATTTCTTGGGCCAAATATTGATATTTGAGATGAGGAGTATATCACTTGATAATATTTAGTGACTATATCAATTGATCCTCATTGACAAAAGGGTGAACAAAGGAGTTTTTGAGGGAGTTTATGTAGCTATTCCAAGGCAGCGCTGCATCCTCACCTAGACCAATATCTTGCCAATTCAACCAAGCAATATTACTAGTAACAATGTCTCGATGCCAGATCTGATTTAGAAAAAGGAAACCCCCTTTGTTGATAGAATTAATAAGAGGGTCTATGAGGATGTGATTATTATTAAAATGAATCCATGGGTCTTTTCCTATGACAATTTGTTTCCTATGAACCAACTTTTCATATTAACCAGTTGTCGATAAGAGGAAAGGCATTGAGGATGGCTTTCCAAACGATCAACCCATTTTTCATTCATTTGAATGGATTTCATATCCAATCCACAATGGAATCTTGGGGGAATTTTTTTTCTTGGAGAACCTGTGTCCACAGACCCAAACCATCCACAAGCCCCCACACATTCTTTGTTGCCAAGGGTTTAGAGAAGAGGAATTGTTTTTTTAAGATCCAACCTCCAATCTTTCTTGGGGTTTCCAATCTTTTCTAGGAGGCCAAGACCAAATATTTTTTGTCTTCAGATCTAGATCAAATAAATCCGAAAGAGACTTGCTTAATTCTCCCCAAGATCCCTTTTGGGATCCAGGCTAGAGTAGCCTAATGAATTGGAATGTCTTCTAGGAGAGACTTGACCAAGACTGGTTTTCTAGCTCTAGAGAGCCATCAATTACACCATGCATGAATACGATTCTCCACTTTGGCTAGAAGCCACATCCAATCATTTTTGCAGTAACCATTGGCTTTTAGATAGAAGCCAAGGTATTTCAATCCAGCACCAACATCACTAATTTTCATATTTAAATTTTGGGAGATATATTGGCTTTCTTGATTAGTCAGACCCCAAGAGTAAAGAGAGGATTTTTCTAAATTTATTTGCATGCCAGTTGCACTACATAAAATGGAAAGGAGGTATTTCAAATGTTCCAAAAACCAGAGCTCTTCTTCACAAAAGATAAGAATATAATCCATAAAGAGGTGTGAGAGAGAAAATCTAGGACTGATTGAAATTTGAAGAGAAAATCTGGGACTGATTGAAATACCTTTGAAGAGACCAGATGAAATAATATTGTGTATAAGGTGACTTAGGTCTTCTACTACCAAGAGAAAAAGGTGGGGGGAGAGAGAAAATCCTTTCCCGAGGTCCTTTCCACTCTGAAAAAGGAGGTGGTTGAGCCATTTATCAAAAGAGAATAAGATGTCAAGTTGATACAATTGAGTATCTATGACACAAAAGAGTGTCCAAACCCTAACTAAATGAGGGGCAATCTAATAGAAAGCCATCTCACTTGGTCAAAGGCTTTTGAGAGATCCACTTTAAAAGTTACAACCTTGACTTTCCCATTGTGGATGGAGTGGAGACCCTCTTGAGTGAGATTAATGACTTTGTGGATCTAGTGTCCCTTTAGGAAACCAACTTGTTCCAACGTGATGTTTTCAGAAAGGATATCCTTAACATTGGTGGCTATCAATTTTGGTATGATTTTGTAATTGTTATTACATAGGGAAATAGGACTAAAGTGATTGAAAGAGCAGGGGTTGTCAGATTTTGGAATCGACACTATAAAGGTAGCATTAAAGGCAACCAAAACTTGTCTCATGGACTTGGAAACAAATTTCATTAGTTCAATAGTTCACTATTTCATTGAATTTGCAATAGTTCACTTTTAACTTTTTCAATAGTTCACTTTAAAATTTTTGAATTTGCAATAGTTCACTTTTAACTTTTTCAATGGTTCACTATTTCATTGAATTCACAAATGATTAAATTCAATATTTCACTATTTCATTGAATTTTCAAATGATTAAATTACATCTTATGAGAGACAATGCCCCCAAACCTTTAGCAGAATATAAATTTAACTAGAAGTGATGCAAACTTATGGAGAATGAAATGTGATGGCACATAGAACATGAACTGTGAGGGAAGGAATAAAAATAGAAATATTGATTACTATATTAATAGTCGGTGTTTGAGATTACAAGATATGTTCAAACTCCGAGAAGGGCACAAGTGGAGATAATGATTATATGAAGAATGGTAGTGCCATAGTTTATATAAAGAGATCTAGAAGTGACTTTATTGCATGGATATATCCCACATGGAAATGAGGATTGGGAAAGGGGGAGAATGAGGATTATAAGAGAGGAAGAGATGAAAGAGAGTTAAATTTGGACACTGTGGTCAGTCGGTGGTGAGGAAGGACGATTGGCTTTATGGGCTCCACTTCCTTTAAAATGGCGGTGGCTCACGTTAGCGTGCCCCCTCCAAAAATTCTAAGCAAGTTAATTGAATATGGTATGTGGCAATCTGTAATATACCAGATATAAAAAGTATGTAGAACATAAATAAAATGCTAGAAATGGAAGAATAACAACAATATAACCAGAATAATCACCACAATAACACTGAAATGATATAACAATAACAACAGAAATAACACTTTGATTCTGAGAGCAATGTTCATGGACCTCTTCGAGGGGGAAACCTCCAGTCGAGCAGATCTCTATTACAATAATCTCACATCTAGGGTTCTCATACCCTTGACTCCTATTTATACTAAATATGTCTATCAAAAGAAGCATCTAGAGGAAGATCCTTCTAGAAGCGAAAGCTTCTATTAGGTCTTCTTACATTCGACTTATTCTCTTTTATTGCAAGGCCTTATTAATATTGACCTTTATTACATCCGAATACATTGTTCATCCTATGTGTGGGTTAGAACCCTAACATGTCCTCCCCCTTAAAAACAACCTTGTCCTCAAGGCTTGAGATGTGGAAATTGTTGCAGAATGGTAGTTGGTTCCCAAGTGGCATCTGTTGGATTTGTATCTTTCCACTGGATTAACACTTTCTTGATGGTTCTATGACGCAGGTGATGCTCACATTGGTCCAAAACTGCTTGTGGCTATATCCAAATGGATCCTTCTTTAGCTAACTCGGGAAGGTTGGTTTGAATTTGGCACTTAGTTCCGATCACCTTCTTTAAGAAGGAAACATGAAAAACAAGATGTAGCTTCGAATGACTGGAAAAAGCTAACTGATAGGCCACCTGTCCCACAGGCTTAAGAACTGTATAAGGACCATAAAATTTGGGTGCTAGCTTCTGACAATGCTCAGCCTTGAGGGAATTCTTCTTGTAAGGTTGTAGGTGAAGAAACACTTGATCCCCCTCTTCAAATTGACATTCAGAGCGACCTTGATCTACTTGTTGCTTCATGCGATATTGTGACATGACCAAATTATCTTTGAGGGCACAGAGAATAGCCTCTCGAACTGTAATTGTTTGTTCAACTTCCTAGACCTTCGAGACACCATGTAAGTATGAGAGAACTGAAGGTGGCTTATGTCCATATACCGCTTCAAAAGGAGTCATGCATGTAGCTATATGCTATGAAGTGTTGTACCACCATTCAACTAGGGGTAACCATTGAGCCCACTGATTTTTCTTTTCCAAGGAAAAACACCTCAAATACGTTTCCGAACACTTGATGACAACTTATGTTTGACCATCAATCCGGGGATGATAAGCTGTATTGAGATGCAATTGGGTGCCTTGTAGCTTGAGCAATTCTTGCCAAAACTTTCTTGTGAAAGTGGGGTCGCAATCAGATACAATAGAGTGTGGCATGCCATGGTGCTTGAAGACATGATCCATGAAATTTTGAGCCACCATGGATGCTGTAAATGGGTGTTGAAGAGCGTAGAAATGAGCATACTTGGAAAGGTGATCAACAACCACCATGATGACTGATTTATTTCCCAATTTCGGTAAGTTTGTAATAAAATCCATAGAGATTTCCTTCCAAATAGCAGGTGGAATCGGGAACGATTGTAGTGTGCCTAGAGATTTGACAGTTTCTCCCTTGTTGCATTGACACACATCACATTCAATGACAAAATTATGAATGACCTGTTTCAAACCATCCTAGAAAAAATAATGTTTGACCCTGTCATAGGTTTTGGTGAACTCGGAGTGCCTCGCTGTTGGTGTAGCATGAATCTCGGAAAGTACCGTGGATTTAAGCTTTGATTGTTTACTTAAATAAAATCGAACTTTGTATCAAAGCTCATCATGGAGCCAAGAGTACCCTAGGGGAGCTAGAGCACTGGACTGCAATTGTTGGATTAGCTGTGAACTTTTGGGATTTTGTAGCCATTCCTGGCGAACAACTTGGAGCCAATCTGGTACAATGAAGGAAAGAGAAAAAAGGGATCCTTCATCTTCATATTTGTAGGAAAGGGCATCCACAACCACATTTTATTTTCCTTTCTTGTAAATGATCTCATAATCATAGCCAAATAGCTTAGTTACCCATTTTTGTTACTCTAGGGAGGAAATGCGTTGTTCCAAAAAATACTTGAGGCTTTGATGGTTTGTCTTAATTTGGAAGAATTACCCCAATAGATAAGGGCACCACAAATCAATGGCATGCAGAATAACCAACATTTCCTTTTCATAGATAGATTTTCCCATATTTCTTTCAGATATTTTCTTGCCGATAAAGGCCAAAGGCCGACCCTCTTGCATAAGGACAACACCAATTCCTTTCCTTGAAGCATCACATTCCAAGACAAAGGTCTTTGTGAAATCAGGAAGGGCGAGGACAGGAGTGGTGCACATGGCCATATTCAAGGTTTGAAAAGCTTGAGCAGCAGTTGAAGTCCAAGTGAAAGAGTTCTTTTTTAGGAGAGCAGTGAGAGGTGCTGCAATCTTTTCATAATTGTTAACAAACTTGCGATAATAACCTGTTAAGACCTGAAATCCACACAATATTTTGAGAGTCTTTGGGTGAGGCCAGTCTTGCATAGCTTCAATATTTTTAGGATCCATCCTGACGCTATCCTTGCCAACTAGATGACCCAAGTACTCTACTTTTGAGGCACCAAAAGAACATTTATACTGATTTAGGAAAAGTGGTGCTGGGAGAGTAGATGGAGAACTCGATCCACATGAGCAAGATGTTATGTCCAGTTATTTCTATAGATGAGGATATCATCAAAGAAAACTAAGACAAAATGAT
>JZKD02S2357433.1:978452-991697 GCA_000966675.3 Picea glauca | reverse complement strand
CATGAGGCTTTGGAAGGTGGAGGGGGCATTACACAAGCCAAAGGGCATGACCAAAAACTCATAGTGGCCCTCATGAGTTCTAAAGGAAATCTTGGGAATGTTTGCCTCTTTCATATGTATCTAGTGGTAGCCCGAACAAAGATCAAGTTTAGTAAATAATTGGGTGCCACTCAGTTCATCCAAGAGGTCATCAATGATAGGAGTGGGAAATTTGTCTTTAATGGTAAGTTTGTTGAGGGCACAGAAGTCAGGACACATTCACCAAGAACCTTCTTTCTTCAGGACCATGACCACAGAAGAAGAGTAGGGGCTTGTACTAGGGTGGATAACGCCTGCATTAAGGAGTTCTTGGACCATTTTCTCCATTTCATTTTTTTGGGAAAAGGGGTGACGATACAAACAAATTTGGGAGGAAGGCTTCTGGGTACAAGGGGAATGGAATGATCATGAACACCACGTGAAGGAGGGAGTCTTTGGGGAGTGGAAAAGACCACTTGATGTTTAGAAAGGATGGTTGTTTCTATTGCTTGGATGGCATGGAGTTGAACAATAACACCAGACTGACCCTTTTTGAGCATCTTTTCCATGCGATGGGAACTAATGATCTCAGGTGAAGTGATGATGATTCCTTGGAACTTATATTGGTGGCCCTCTTGGTAAAATTGCATGGTTGATTCCTTAAAATCCATGAGAATGGGACCCAAAGTCCTTAGCCAATCTGCACCCAACACAATGTCACACCCACCCATGTCTATAGAAAACATATGAGATTCCAGGTGGTAGTCACCAATTTGGAGACACACATTTTCACAACGCCCTCCACATTTCATGGAGCCATCATTGACAATCATGATTTGGAAATTATTGACGACATGGATGTAGCAATGAGTTTCTTGGGCAATGTGGTGATGAATAAAATTATGGGTGCTTCCACTATCAACCAGAATGATGACCTTCTGATGCTTGATGTAACTGATTAGCTTGAGGGTTTGGGGAGAAGAGAAGCCTATGAGAGCATTGAGGGAAATGACCAGTTCTACTTCGAGAGGGTTTGAGGGAGGGGTTATGTCGATAGTTTTAGGTGACTCATAGATAAGGGGAGTTTCAATATCCTCTTTTAAAATATCCTCGGAGATGGCCATAAACAAATTTTGTTCCTTACACTTGTGGCCCGAGATATATTTGTTATCACAATTATAACAAAGGCCTTTGAGTTGGCATTCAACCATTTCAACCCAGGTCAATTTTTGGATATTTAGTGGAGCAGAGGGAGTAGTAGGATTTATGGGTTTAGGGCGAGGGATAAAGGATGGTTTTTGGTTTTGAGAAGATAGAACCTTTTCTGTTTCTTTATCTCTTTTAGTAGCCTCCAGCCAACTCTGAGGCCAAGCCATGAGGACATGGGCCCGAATATCATCCTTGAGGCCACTGATAAAACATTCTCGAAAAAAGGCATTAAACATGCCCTCTGTCCAAAAATCCAGGTGCTCAAAGGCAATTATAAAGTCTTCCACTTTTCCTGATTGTTTCAACTTTGTCAAATGACCCAAATGGTTGGTGTCAGTGTCAAAGCATTCATAAATCTCTACCACAAAGTGTGTCTAATAAATATACCCTTGATGAGAAGTTTTTCTCCATTACCACCATTGGCAACGTTATTGATCTAGATGGAGAACACCATACCAGAGTTTGGCCAAGTCATCTGTAATTCCGTATAAAGAGAAATAATGTTCCATTTGGGTTGCCCAACTAGTGGGGTCCGAGCCATCAAATTTGGTCACATCCACCCACGGAAGGCGTAGGTCACGTTGAAAGTGATGCTTCTGAAAGTTATGGGAATGAGAGGAATGGTCACATTCAGTATGTGGAGGTGAGGAAGAGGAAGGGTTATCTATATGGATATGCAGTTTGGTGCAGAGTGCTAAAAAGATAGATTCAAGCTAGGTGGTGAGGTCTTGTTTGATTTCCTACATTGAGGACTGCATGGTTGTATTGATGGCGACAACATTGGCACTGAGTTGTTTCACTTCTTGTTGGGTCTCGATGAGACTATATTGCAAGGTGTTGAAGTGATCTTCCAAGTCTTGGCTACAGATATGGGCCATGAGGATGGGGGAACTGAAAAGGGGCGGGCGGGTTAATTTTTTTTTTCCAAAAAATGATATGGATGAATGTGATAAGGGAGAAGATATGAATCCAATGGAATAGGTCTCAAATAATGATGAAAAAAATTCCAAACCTTTTTTTTTTTACACCTACAGAGTTATACTCCGGTTTGAAGAATACTGCAAAGAGGAAATGCCCAAATGCTTAACCGGAAAGAAATGTGTATTTGCTTGGCAACTTGAACGTAGTTGTGTGACAATAGATCTTGTCTGTTTTAATTTGTTTATGTTTCTGTCCCCAAGGGTTAGGTATTCAAGGGTTCTACAGACAAGGGTTTTCCCTGTGCTATAGCTCTTTGATATACGTGCAGGGTCCAACAGTAGTTCAGCCCAATATCTCAGGGAACTAACTAAGGAGGATAGACCATATCCTTAGCCGTACTACCCAAATACCCAGGTACTAGAGAGTATCTTCCCAAGTGTTGTTCTCGATGGCACTATAACAGTCAGGCGACCGATCGGTTTATCTAAAGAGGGCTTTAGGAAATCTAGGTCGATTTGTACACAGGTGTTGTCTGATGCGCTACCACTCGAAGGGGTACCAACAACGATTACAAGGGTGGCCACCAGATGTGCACTTAAGAACCACTTGTATTTCTTGTGTGTATGAATCCCTCAATCATGGGTTTATGCACGTAACGACAGATCGTTGTGGCTTAAAGACGTCGGAATACATCTCTACCCTGAAAAAAAAATTACCCACAATTTCTGCCAAAGAAAATGGTCTGATACCACTTGTAATATACCAGATATAAAAAGTATGCAGAACATAAATAAAATGCTAGAAATGGTAGAATAACAACAATATAACCAGAATAATCACCACAATAACACTGAAATGATATAAGAATAACAACATAAATAACACTTAGATTCTGAGAGCAATGTTCACGGGCCTCTTCGAGGGGGCAACCTCCAGTCGAGCAGAGCTCTATTACAATAATCTCCCAGCTAGGGTTCTCATACCCTTGACTCCTATTTATACTAAATATGTCTATCAAAAGAAACATCTAGAGGAAGATCCTTCTAGAAGCGGAAGCTTCTATTAGGTCTTCTTACATTCGACTTACCTTATTAATATTGACCTTTATTACATCTGAATATATTGTTCTAACTATGTGCGGGTTAGGACCCTAACAAAGCATGAACAAGTTTTAGCAAGCAAATTAAATATGCTATGTTGCAATTGCAGTTGTTCTAGTTGGCAGTGATTTGATTGGCCTCATCGGGAGAAAGGATTGAGAGTTGCACTCTTCTATTTCTTAAAGGTAGGTTTCCACTTTGGAAGATTGTTGTTATAGACAGACATGATTTCAGTTTTGAATATTGATGTTATCTGTACATTGTGATTATCGTGCAGTGTTTCGATACAGTGTATGTGGGCTTTATCTCTCCAATGTAGTGCTAGAATTTGATGGGTAAACCAATAGTGCTAGAATTTGATGGGTAAAACAATTTGGTCTGGTTCTATTTTATTTATAAATGGAAACAATAAGCTGAATATCCTCTATTTGATACACCCAAACTTGCAAGTGAGCCTAATTTGGTTCAAAATGGTCAAAATCCCAATGCTTTTTGATCCAAGGCTAGAAATCCCTCGAGATGAGAGAGTGAGGTCATAGGATTTATTGAACATGGCGACCATTTCAATTTGGTATGTGAATTTTGGCAGTAGATCAGAACCCATGATTGCATATGTAAATAGAAGTGCCATTCTTTTATGAAAATATACAAAAGAATTTTTCCATTTGGAGGCTGGAAGTCTGGATGTGTTATAGCTCCTTAAGTGATTGTTATGAATTTACTCTTTTTCTCCTTTCACTTCGTTGGCTTGCACAGGCCACAATTCACATGCATAGGATTCATTTGAGTCTATAATGGATCAACCTGACCATGATCATTTTGTTCTCTGCAAGTAATTATCGAGATGGCTCCACCGAAGCACCCCATGAAGTTTTCACAGAAGGGTTTTGCGAGGTAATTCATAGGATCCCTCCAAAACTATTGATGTTGTTATATTGGAATAGAAAGATATTGCCCAGTGTGCACAATATCTTGTTATGTTGTTTACAATGAATATATTGTTATATGAATTTTATTTAATATTGTTATTGTGGCTGGTGTTGCGGCTGGTGAACACCGAAATTTATCTGGACGGACAACACTCTGGTGAATTAAAACACACGGACAGCTGAAATGCACATAGAGCTGAGGAAATCCAAAAGTTAATCTTAAATGTGGTAATTCCAAAGGTTAATCAGTCAAACATGGCAATCATATGGTGGTACAGTAATTTCTTAATATGATTAGTTAAACATGTTAACTGATGCATTAAAAAATACAAGTTATGAAAAGTAAATCACATTCATTGATTTGGGAGGACAACTAAGAATATTCCAACATTTTCAATTGTTAGCCATCAAATTAGAATTTTAGATTAAATGGTGATTAATTGTGCTCATCTCCAATAGATATACACCTTTCAACGTAAATATTGTTATTGTTATATGAATTTTATTTAATAATAATAATAATAATAATAATAGTGTTATATACATTTTATTTATATATTTGTAAGATAAATTATACATATTCATAAATATACAATATTTATAATTTAATATGAATTTTACAATATTTATAATTTAGTATGAAAATTTAAGGTTAAATATTTACTAATTCCTTACTTTCTTATTTTTAAGTTTGCAAATAATTACACATACACATCTATCACCCGTTAAGCATTTTATTATTTTACTCCTCCGGAATATTGCACATGGGGCATCATTAAAGGATTTGATCTTCAACACATAACACAATTGTTTATTAGTTGTCACTATTCCATGCGATCAGTATAGATCCCATTTGAAATGTGTAATCAACTTTGAATATTTTACCATAGGTGCATTTGACTTAGTTAGAATAAAAACACACATTTTTCGTTCTTAGCATATTCCAATTCATAACTTAGAATCAATAAATTTGATAAGCACACATTTTTTATTCTTAACATATTCTAATTCACAACTTAGTATTTTTTTGCTTTATCAAAAATAGCAAAAAAATCTTCTTGTAGCTTTCTAAAGCCTTATTTTTGGTTCAACCCACCACATCATTTGCTTCCAAAATTATGTCAATGTCCACATTATCATATGAAAACATTCTCTTTTTTGAGATGGTAATGATATAGAAAATGTTCTCCAAACTTAGTCATAGTTTTTCAAAAGTAATTTACATATTTTTTTTTATTGAAATGGGTAAGATTATATAAAAAAAAAATCTTTGGTCGGATTATATAGCAAATTAATACAATCCAAACAAAGAGACTAATTTTGAATCTTCAAAAAAATAAAAATATTCAAGAGGGTTGTCTAAAACCCATCTTGCTTTTACAATTTTCTTAAAAAAACTATCAATTCTAGTGCTATAAATTCAAACAAATTGTTCTAACATAAACATCGATGTACAAAACATAAAACCTAGAAAAGTTAATGGAGATTTTTTCCATTGTGGACATTCTGCTTGTTCTCTTTTTTTCTAGGTTATAAAGTCTGGGGAAAACCCCCGATACTTCCCCTCATATTGAGGATGGTACCCAGGGTAAACCCTAGAATATTCAGGGTAGAAGGTCGGTTAATAACGAAGATCGAAGCAATTACAACAATATACTCATTATGAGCTCAACATGTCACTTGCCATAATTGAACTCTAGTGGGAAGAATAACAACAATTCCTCCCAACCACCCAAGCTAAACCCAATTGACATTCTTCTTGTTCTCTACTTTGGTCTCCATATCAATTTCTTCAATTTTCATATTCCCTTGAACTTGATGGACAATATCTTCCTTTAATGCTTCATCCATAGGAGACCCTACCAAAGTTTTGGGCCTTCTAACAGAGTTTGGAGTCAATTGTGCAAGAATGTTACGATCAAAGGTTAAACTTTTGATTCGAGTGCTCTGGGATGCCACTCTCACCTCTAGTTCTGCATCTTTTGCATTTAATGCTTCAAACTTCCATTGAGTTGTCATAATGCTATCTAGAGTTCCTATGTTTGATGGGATAGTCTTCTAATAATTCTTTGAAATTCTACAATCACATGGGTTGTAACACTGGTGAGGTTGGCCATCCATAGTGAGAATTTGTTTGTCCTTAAGAGAATAATAGGGACACCAATATGAGTAGAAGACTAAATCCCCGAACTCCTTAGCTTCCTTGTACAGAGCCAAGATGAAATGGGTCAGATTGCACTATCCCATATTGTCATACCTCCACAAACCTACAATAAGCATAAAAGAGAGGAAATATACTAGCTTCTAGAATTGTTCTAGCCAATATCCACTCAAGGCTCCTCTTGAAGGTCATATCCAATATTTGAACTTGACCTTGTAGGTACCCACATTCCCTAGAAATAATTGTGGAAGGCAAGATTTCCATTGTATATCATAAATCCCACCTTCATGATGAATACTCATCCTTGCAGTGATTAAACACCTCCTCTACCCATGCATGAGAACACAATAAGAGGGTATAGTGGGGCTGTGAATATTTAAAATTTGATTCATGTCGATTGAATTGATTTGCCACTTGTCATATATCACATAATGGATACCATTCCTATAGTTCTTAGTGGCACTAATCAAGGAAGATGTTTGAGAAATGGAACCCCCCCACTTTTTCACTACAAAGCTTGTTCCATGAGCATGCCCTTATTTTCCAAAGACGATATGGAAATATTCCACCGAATCAAAATACCTGACAATCCTATGAATTATGTAGATTAATCTGTTTAGTCTTGATGACTTCGTGGATGTCGGGCTTCTCGTTGGCCATGGAGAATCACCAATGACAATTGTATTCTTAACTTTTCTTTCTCGCAACTTTGAGTCCTTGGAAGAGAGATAAAGCTTCAGTCTAGTTGTTAGAAGTCTCCCCTAAACCCTAGGTATAGGTCAATTCACAATGTCCTTTGGGGTTGTAAATAACCACCCCCTTTAGTACATGCCACCCAAATTATTTATTTATTGACACTTTTAATGCCAACGTATAATGTTAAAAAACAATGTGACTTGGCCACTAGTTGCCATCATTGATAACCATGGATCCCCTCTCCCTTCAAAAGGAAATCTTAAGATCCACCTCAAAAATATAAGTATTTAACTTTTGTTATTAATTCTTAAGTTAATGTTAAGTTTTAAAATGAAATGATTAAACTGTATTGAGTTAAAATCAACGACTTTACCTAGATAGAGAGAAAGTGCATAATGCTAGAATAGATTCATCCATCTAGTGGGATCCCTTCACTATGATAGGGTAGAGAGAGTCTTGATATTGCTTCTTCCTTTTCTTCCATAGTTTTGTTCCTTTCCCAGTTGATGGGGACATCTTCGAATGAACCGAGAGCACAACAATAAATAAAAGAAATACATTTTAAATTAACAAATTCTAATGGTGATTGTGTCATTGTAGGTTGGAATTCGCTGGGGTTGTCTGCTCCTTTTCTTCTTATAGAATTCTATCCATTTTTCTGTTGGACTTGGAATTGTGTGAATGGTTCCTATATCTCCCCATCTTCAAGTTTTGCCTGACTACTATCTTCCTTTATTGAGAGTGTGATGTCTAGAGATCCCAAGTTCTCATTCTCTTCTTTTACCTCATCGCAATTGAAGAAAAACACCACCTACCAAAGGCTTTTGCAGTACCACTTCCCCCTTCTCTGTTTCTAGCAAGGTGGGCAGTTGAAAGTTTTAGTGGAATTTTTTATTTGGTGTGCTTAAACCATATTTGTTGCGCTTAAACCATATTTGTTACACTAGTGAGCTAACTTAACAATTGCATCAATGTGCACAATAGAAACATGCATGGACATTAGACCTTCTACTAAATTGTAATAAAAATCAATTTAAAATAATTAAAAACAAATTATATTTGGTGTCTAATTTACTTATACATGCACAAGTGTGTCGTGATATGGTGCACCAGATTAGGTTCACATATTTTGAAATATAATTAATAAAATATTATTAGTGTGCCCTATAAATACGTCACTATATCATTGGTGCACTGACTTAACAATCACACTATTGCAAAGAACAAATACATGCAACGACACTAGGTTGCATTAATTTGTTATAAAATA
Source organism: Picea glauca (assembly GCA_000966675.3). Lineage (NCBI taxonomy): Eukaryota > Viridiplantae > Streptophyta > Pinopsida > Pinales > Pinaceae > Picea > Picea glauca. The sequence goes on along the minus strand of JZKD02S2357433.1, from coordinate 983,393 downwards.
GTGGGTTAGAAAAAATTAAAAAATATTACTAAATATTGCCAGTGCACCATACACCTATAAATGCATTGAATTAGGTTTCTGAATTAAAATAATTGTTTAAAAAATAATTAAAAAAATATTAATGGTGCACCCTATAAGCATGCCATTATACAATAATTCACTAACTTAATAATAGCACCATTGTGCACCATAGACACTCACACCAATGTTAGGTTGCATGCATTTGTAATAAAATATTGGTTTCAAAAAATAATTAAAAAATATCATCGATGCTCCATATACTTGCAAACACATTGGTGTGTCAAAATATATGGCACACCAAATTAGGTTTAAAGTTTTAGATTAAAATATTGATTTTTAAAATAATTACAAAAAAATGTTACTTGTGTGCTCAATAATACACCATGGTGCTCTAACTTAATAATAACAATTGTGCACATAAAAAACACACACTTATATTTGGTTTTAAAAAAATTATTAAAAAATATTATTCGTGCATTTGATACCTACAATGGCATCAATGCATTGAGATATTTGACACACCACATTAGGGTAAACGAAAAAAGTTACCAAACCATAATTTCATTTGCAACTTTCTTGAGTGCTTCAATCCATACAAGTGTTGGTGCTCACTATCCACCTATGACTGCTTATCCACCTATGAATTCCTTGTTGTGCAATGCTACCATATTGCTAGAGTTCTCAATTCCTTCACTTCCACGATGGATTTAGTTCATTTTGTTATTTTTCAAATGATACTAAATTTTTATTTTTTGTCTATGCAACAACCTTGTCTTAGTTGATAAGAGACTAATTAAATTGATTGTTATCACCTAATTTGTATTTTTAGTAGTTTAAAATTTAAAATCTATCTTTAATTTGATTGTTTTTTTTCACCTTTTAAAAAAAAATCCATGTGATGCATCTTGTGCATTTGGCTCGCACTAGTTGTTGATGCTTTTATAGGTTGTGTTGGGCTATTTTGGTCCATGCTTGCACGCGTCCCATCCTTCTTAACACTAGGGAGTTTTAGACCAAGGGTTCGTCTAGAGTTGTCCAACAAAATCCCCAAAACATTGGCATATAAATCCTCGACCAAGGTTGAGGAAGGTCTCACCTAAGATGCAGAGGGGATCACAAAGACCATAACGTCTTGTGACAGGGATGAAGGTTTAAACATGCAAAATATCACTACAATTGACATCCATATAACTCATGTTTGATAGGCTATTTAGGACTAAGAATTAAAATTATATGCACATATAGTCAACTCGAATTTTTCCCTTGCCTTCACCCCTCCACGGGTTACTACCTGAATGTCTACCTCTGCGTTCTTCTTCTTGTTTTCTTGTGGCTTGGCATGCACTATATTACAATTAGTCTTCTTGTCCTCCCACTTCTTTAGTAATTCAGGGCAATCCTCGGTTACATGTTTAGGACTATAACAATATGCGTTGAACACACATGGTTTGACTCAAAATCGTGAGACATGACCAATCTCACCACAATTGAAACATGTGGGGGGTATACCCCCTTCGCCTCCATATACACAGCTGCGATTGTGCCCATATCCACCTCTATTTGTGCCACCACACTCACCACCCTTTTTCTCCTCCTACACTCGAAATGAATCACGGGCGTTGTCTTACATTAATTGGAGGGATCAAAATCTATTGACATCATGGACAACAGATTTGTAGAACTCGCAGAATGGGGTGTGATTTGTTATCTGGTATTTCTGCAATGTGGGATAACAGGGTGGCACATGGGTCCACTTCCTACATATTTCACACAATTCGAACTATCTAGATGGGAATGGACATGGCGAGCCTATTGCCACATAATTTGGAAGGACATGGAAATCTGTTGAAAAGTCAACAAGAAACATGTGTCTAATTTACTTTTTCCTTGAATAAATTGGACAATAAATATTGATCTATTATCTCATAATCACTTGAAATAATTAATTGAAATGGAAAATCAGTTAACTATGGGAAATTCGAGTTCAAAGGTTGGTTGGTAAGACATGGAGGTGACTTGAAGTTGTAACAAAGTTATAAGTGTAGTTATGAGAGTTGTGAAGTAGTTTAACTCAGTTAAGTGAGTTAAGCCCAATTGTACTAGTTGTAACTGAACTTACACTAGTGAGAGTTCAGTGAATTAATTATTAATTAATTCAAATCAATGAACTCACAAGAAACTGAAGATTCACCACGGTTAACTACATGCATGTCAAATCCAGTGGATACCTAGTTGAGATAACATGTGAAAGGGACAGTTTGGCTATCGGTTTTGATTTGAGTGTAGTGCACTCATACAATCACACATGCAATGGATATGTTCATGAGCATGTGAAAACTAGGCAATTCGATTCATTGTGAGAATTCTAATTGCAGGGATTGTGTAGAGGAGGCAGGCTGTCTGGAGATAGAATATTGGCACATGAAGTTGTCAATTTTTGTATGTCAGTGTGAGACGATTGTATTGTACTGAGAGCTCTTGGATTAGAGTTTTGTATGAGATTGTTTCATGATCCATGATATACATAATATATGATAGTGGGGTTTTTATCTTTATGCTTTCCCAGAAAAACTTCAGTGTTATGTGTTCTTGATATTTCACTTTGTGATCATGGTTTAAATTTCCACAAGAATATTAATATAAGCGATTCTGTATTTAACAGTGACATATAATTGTTAGATCAGGAGAATCGTAGGAAATGCATTGATTGTATTGAAATTTTTACATGGTATCAGAGCCATAGAGCCATGGAAGTGAGGTGCAAATTAACGAATGAGTGCCCTTTGTAGTACAAGAAACATTATCATGCCCAAAAGACATCAGGGGTTGGGGAATAAAGAATATTGGATTATTTTCCTATGCAGTGGTAGCAAAAGGAACATATAAAATAATCACTAGAAAAGGGCTCTGGTAAAAAGTTATATCAAATACATTTCTCCAACTTTCTAGGAAGATTGGATAAAAATCCCTCACAAGAAACATCTAGGGGGGGCGGGGGTCAAAATTTTGGAAATATTTGATCCAATTTGAACATACATCAGTACAAAAAATATCTATTAGAAGGTAGGCCATGGAACTTGGGTAAGAATGGGTTTGTATAGAAGGGCAGGATAGTTCATAGACTAAAACATGCCATATCAACTATTAAATGCACTGTGCAATAGTAACCTCATTACACTTGGTCATGTATCTCCAACTAATGGCCCCCAATGATAGGAATGGAACATTTCACAAGAGATCAAACTAGAGAGAATCAAAGGAAAATAATGGAAGGAATACACTAGAATTTTGATCCAAGTAGGTATCAGCCTTAAGCAGGAAGGTGACACAATGATATGTAGATAAAATCCAACCATAGTCAGATATAGGGTACATATTGGCTATAGAATAAAATTTCATTCCATCACCCTTAACATAAGTCAACGGTGATAGAAAAAGATCTATAAACTTGAAGCTTACCAAGATAATTCTATAAACTTGAAGCTTAGTATTGATCCAAGTAGGTATCACCCTTAAGAAGGAAGGTGATACAATGCTATGTAGATAAAATCCAACCATAGTCAGATATAGGGTACATATTGGATATAGAATAAAATTTCATTCCATCACCCTTAACATAAGCTAGTGGTGATAGAAAAAGATCTATAAACTTGAAGCTTACCAAGATAATTCTATTTTATTGGCTTTCCATCAAGGAAATGGTACCAGTGTGGAATATGATAAAAAAAGGTGATGACATGGACCAAATAGATGCCCCCTGCATGGGAAAAAAGAATAAACAATATCCCACCTATTGGTACTCTACCATTTCAGAAGAAGAGAAATCTAGGATATGTCTAGTAGACTCTACCATCGACCATAGCACTACATCAAGAACAACATTATTGAAGCTCTGGACCATTGAATAATTAGTGCCACAAAAGTAGAAAAAGTATTGGCTTTAGAAGTAATGTGGTCCACCTAGTTATCTAGAAATAAATGCACTTTTCAAAATGTTGAGCCAAATGTTTATAGTATTTTATATAATTTGAAAGAAAGTAGAGTATCTGAGATTTCTTAAAATCATCCAAAGCCTCCCCACCTCATCCTTCACCTAGAATATGACCCATACAACTTTAGAGGATACTTTGATGGGGCTTCACAAGGAAATATGGGCCTTAGCAAGGCTAGGGGATTGTTAATATCACTTGACAGATCTAAGATGACCTTTAAGATAGGAATTAGGAGAGCTACCAATGATCATGTTGAATTTCTTGTAGTCTCTACACTCCTTGATATACTTAGGAAGTAGGAATAAGAAATATAGCTATCTTTTGGGACTTATATGTCATCATAATATGGTTATAGGTGTTATCACCCCATAAATTATGGGAATCAACTTATGACTTGGATATTATGGATTTTATCTGTATCTAGTGTTCTTATTGGAAATGGATTTTTCACTTTGAAAAAGAAAAGAAAAATAAAAGAGGGCATAAAGGAATTGAAACAAAATCCCCATGCAATAATAGTAACTTGGTCATACCTTTCAAGCATGACCAAGTTCTTTTAAATTTTTAATGTTGATAGGTTAGTGAATACATCTGATCAGACCATCTAATCTCGGTCAGATAGCCCCTAGGTTAGAACTAGTGAATACATCTGATCAGACCATCTAATCTCGGTCAGATAACCCCCAGGATAGAATTAGTGAATAAATTTGACCAGACTGTCTAATCCTGGTTAGATATCCCTTAGGAAGAATAATATCTTAACCCAACAGTTTAATCTGGGTTGATTGTCTTGTGAAAGTAGGTTAGAATGTAGATTAATTGCTTTGCCTGCCTTGCCCAAATAAAACCCACTTGAAGAAAATTCCACATCAAGTCTTCGTTGCCTAAGGATAGTTGAAGTGATGTCCCCTTGGTGGAGTCTAAGGAA
>JZKD02S2357433.1:935319-959785 GCA_000966675.3 Picea glauca | reverse complement strand
TTCAAGCCTGGCATTGGTTTATTGGTTCTCAAGTCCCATCCTTCACATGCTCTCTGACATCCCATCACTCATGGATGTCATTCTCCACTAAGTCCACTTGTCCCACTTGCTCCCATTTTGAGTCCCATCCCATAACTGCTATCAGTCCCTGCTGTCAGGCCTTTACCCTTCCCATTCATGATCAGCCCCCTTCAGCGAATTTTACCTCCTATCACCTGCCTCCACGTCACTCAACCATATGCTTTGGCCACCTTCATCTTCCAACTCATCCCTAGTGGTTTGTTGTCCATTAATAACTGGATAATATGCCCGTTGTCATGCTGACCGTATCTCCCACGCCAAACCGAACCCAATTTTGAATAAAACTATTGTTTTCCCTATGCATTCGTTATTCATCCATAACACCAGAAACCTCTTTTCCCTCCATTGCTTCCGCATCACCTTCACCTACAGTTAGTCGACCCCACTAACGTATTGTTTGTTGCAGGTACAGTTGCTGAAATGGTGTCAAAGACAAGACAAGCGGAAGAAGAAGAGAATCCTTTTCTTCCTCCTCCGGTTGACCTGGATAAAATTCCTTTGGTTGATAAAGATCGCTTGATAGCCAATACTATATGCAGTTTTGACTTTTCTGATCTTCAGTCATGGCTCCGAGAGGTTTTCCTGGACCAAAGTGACGAAATTGGACTCTGGGAGTCCAATTTACCCCTGTATCTCTTCCCCCAGATTCATAATTTCCCCGAGTTTTCCCTCAAATGCCAGGCCCATTACATCCCTGACCAGAAAGCCATCATTTCTTCATTTGGAGACGTCCTTTTCTTCATCACCCCTGAAGATATTGACCAGATGATGCAAATTACCCGTGCTGAATCTGCATCCCCATTCAACCTAGAGATCCTCACTGAGATTTATCAAAAAATGACTTTCCCGCAGAGAGCTCAGATATTTGATCTTTTTCTCCCACTTCCACTCCACTCCCTTCCACCAACCCCCCTTACCCTTCTTCCATGTTCTCCACCAAAGAAAATAAAATCATTTCTTCCCTGTGTGCCCTGCTTGGTTACTATTCTGATCAATGGGTAGATGAGCCCATCCTGGGTTTTCTGTCCATTTTCTCAAACGATGAACAACCTACCACACAGTTCGACTACAATACCTTCTTGGCCAATAATATCCATGAACAATTTGTGAATTTCGCCACAGAAGGCATGTTTAGGTATTCATCCATTCTGGTTTACATGTTCATCTATTTTCAAGCCGACAGGTTCAATTTCTCCATGCAGAAGATGGACGCCGACGGGAGGCCCCAGCCAGTCACAGCGTGGACTTCTCTTCTGAAACACAACTCTATTGAATACGACTTGACAATGTTCATTGACCAGTTTTACCACCCTGTGGTAAGTATGTTTAGTGGCAGACCTGAGCCACGAATTAATGAAGAGGTCCAGAGAATTCTACACCTCTTGGATAATGCAAAGACAGGAGACTGGTACTTGTATCAGAATCACTCTGAGATCTGAGTCTATGAGTGCGAATTGGCACCTTACAAGATGCCGAGATATGTAGCGGTAAGAATTTTTTCATTAGAATATATTAGGCAGATAATGAATTCTGATGATATTCACTTTGTTTCCCTTAAGAAGAAGCAACAATTGCGGATCAAAGGGCAGATTGGTTCTTTCATCTGTAATAGTAGAGGCGCAGGTGAGGAAGCTGAGAGAATGTTAAAGGAGATGAAATTCCTCACAAGTTTCGCCTGGCATTATGACCCCTGTGGAATCATTTCTGAAATGAGAGTAAAAAATAAGAATGTCCCATATGTGCATGAGTCAAATCCAGAAATCGAGAAATTTGAAAATCAGAAAGAATGGGAGCCTGACACTTTGATGGACATGGAACAACAAGTTGACGTTGAACAGTAGATGCCTTCAACGAGTATTTTACCCACCACCACACCTCAGTTCCCAAAGGAGAAGAGGCCTCGACAAGAGTCATCCCCTCCTGTAATGGAGTTGTCATCTGAGGAATTTCAAATGCACTCCAAAAAGCCAAGGACAGTTCCAGCGCCCGACGCAACAATAGAACAGGAAATTTTGACTACCACAGTATCTACCACTAAGGTCAAGATAGTCACTCTCCCTTTCAGCTCGAGTCAGCATAAGGAACTAACAACAGCAATAAAATCCACAGATTCTCCCACAGATACTCCGCCAAGCAAGATCGGGCCCAAGTTGGGCATTTTTGAAAAATATGACTTGATCAAGAAGAAAAACCAGACCCTTACTAGCAGCACTTATGCCTAATTTTAGAAGTAGTTGTCCACGGCTCAGCATAGGTTTCTTTCGACATTTGACATAGAAAAAGGTAGGATGCATATGGCTTACCTCCAAGCACAAGTGCTGGATCCCAAGGTGATATCAGATTACAAAAGGGCCACCTTTGAGTTTCAAGCGAGAGACGTGCATCCAGCAGATTAGATGGATCTGCACAAGCAAACTGGGGAGATGGTTTTCCACACTTTGGCCCACGCTACAGCTTCTGCATCAAAATTTCGGGTAGCTTTGAACAATGCCCAGACCAAGTGCTAACAATAGGGTGAATACGCAAATGTAGGGTTGTTAAATCAACCAAGGGTCATATCTTTATGAGAAAAAAGAACTCATTTTAAACATATATATTTCACTCATATTTATAGAGAGGTCAACACCAAAGCATATATGTGTACAACAGGTGTGTTGGGAATTTTGATCCATGCTTGCGCATGTCCTTCTTAATGCTCAGGAGTTTAGACCTAGGGTTCATCCAAAGTTGTCCAACAAAAACCCTAGAGCACCGATATATCAATCCTTGACCAAGGTTGAGGAAGGTCTCACACGAGATCCAAAGTGGATCACAGAGACCATAAGGTGTTGTGATAGGGATGAAGGCTAAACACATGAAGAATCATTAGGATTTTTATCCATGCATCTTATATATAGCATATTATTTAGGACTAAGAATTAAAACAATACACACACATATTCATCTCATACATGATAGACACATAATGGGTCAAAACTGTTGCATATTTATTACTAGAAGAATTTCATTACAATAGAGATATGCATTGCTCAAGAAAGATACATATGATAGCCATAAAAATTCATATCTTCTCTATATAAATCCTTAGAATTACACAACATGCTTCACAATGGACCTTTTATTAACACTCAAACATACACATACATAGAAATATACTCATAACGTTGTAGTATTACAACAAGATCAAAGTGAGCTTGATATTGAAGAATCAATGAATATGTTTTCCTCAATATATAACTAGTTTAATCGGATAACCTAATTTTAGATATTAGAGCTTCCTTTTATAGCTTTCTTTGCTGGGGAACACTATCTCTTTCTTCTCTACTCCACTTGTTTGTATTAAAAAACTATCCTTCATTCTTTTGGTGTCTGCCAATGCTCCACGTAGACTTCCTGTATCAATGGTAATATTAACTTCTTGTCCACCTCATCCTTTGGCCATCCCACATCCTTGTATGATGATGAAAGTAATCATTCACGGAGATTTCCTGATGATTCCTTTCTTGATTCCGATAGACATCTTCTTGGTTTATGATGCAACTGAAAAAAATCATACTGGCATTCACTTATTAGTCTTTCATATTGGTGCACAATTGAAAAAAATTGGTCCGACGTGCACTCTATTTCATTCCTCACACATTTCCTTAGGTGCATGCAAAACTATGGAATGAGCATGCACAAATTCGTTTGTGCATCTGCGCAAAGTTGAACCTAAAAATTTGTGTGCCAATAAGCCCCCACTACTATTATTTGTCTTGTTCTCGAGCCAACTACTGCAAATTTTGAAGGAATATAGTTGGAATAACATCCACTCATCTTTCTTTAAAGCAAGTTGTGATTGCAGCTAGTTTCCTGGCCCAAAACCTTCATTAGTGCATGTGGAGGTGAATGAGGGATATTTTTAAAGTTTCCCATCAACACCAACTCCTGAAGAGAAGTGAAAGTTCCTCAATAGAGGGAATCAATCTCTTCTTGTCTTTTTGTTCTGGGGCGACCAAACTAGGTAAGACATTTCATCTATTGTAATACTGGGGTATTGAGGGTTGATGACGAAAAGGGGGAGCAGGGTTAGTACCAACGAGATTGAATGGATGGAATTTTCCTAGCATCACTGCTCATAGGGGAGGGTGGATGATTATGGATGAGAGGATGGCTCTGGGTGAGCCAATGAGTAGGGTCCCAACCTATGCGAAAAGAGGATGATACATGGCATCTATTTATGCAGATATGTGCCAAGACTGATGGTGAACCACCACAAGTATGAAACAAAGTTCAGGGAACTGTGGTGGGGTGATACGATACTGGGTAGGAAAGAAAATGAAGGGACCACGACTGATCAATTTGTAATAGACTGACATTCGACATAAAAACTGAATATCCAACATTGAAACTGCTCGAGAAAACTAGAAATAAAAGCGTATGGACATTTTACTAGTCTGTGCCATGATATGGGAGTAGGGAAGCCTAGAAAAATAAAAGGGACATGGAGAGATACTCTAAAAAGAGTGTCAGAGGAATGATATATATAGAGATAATAGGGTGGGGAATATGGAGAAGGGGATGAAGAATATTCGGTGGGGGTTAGCTTGGACAACAAGTAGAAAGTGGTGACAAAATTTGGCTCATGGGGAGATCGATATACCTGATCCACCGTATTTAAGATACTTTTTGGGGAGAGGGGTGGTATAACAAACTATGTACTTGTGGTATGTGGGAACTTCCCAACTTGGAATACTTTCCATTTCAATTCATTGAATCGCCATGAAACTCTTCAAAGACCCTCGTGAATTGTCATACTAGACCTGTGCCTTGTATCTATGTCATAACATCAACTGGATGTGGAAATATGAAAAACTGCTCAAAATGTCATTCACACCCGTCCATTTTCTTGACTGATGTGTTTTTCAAAAATTTAATTTATGCCAACTATGAGAGATGCTATTACTGTACACCATACACTAAATCTATTCTACCTTGTTTCAAAAGTTAGACTGGAAATTTTAAAAAATTGCGGCCCCTTGTGGGCCATAGTAAACCTTCAACCTATTTCCATTAATGAGTCCCTTGAGTGACCGACCTTGTAGGTTTTTCATCTTGGTGACACCTAATTCATTGATGTACACTAGTCGAAAAGGACCCAACCATCGCACGTGGATCTTGCATGGATGGTGTAAATATTTGTTTTAATATAATAATACCAAACAACCAGAATGGAGAATTTTCTGGTAGATGTTCTGATCGTTCCATGCCTTCTATCATTCTTTCTCAACAACTTGAACAAAACCAAAAATAATACGATCTTCTTCTAGTTCTATTAGCTCATCTAACCTATGCTAAAGGGACTGATTATCAATCATCTAGGTGGCAAGGTGTTACCCATGATTTTGGTCATCATGATGATGTATTGATGATGGTGTATTCAGGCTCTTCATTAGAACTTTTTCCTGAGAAAAGTTACCTTCATCTCTTTCCAGAAATCACATTTTTGAGGACTGTTTGCAGGCTGCTAGTATATTTGCCTACGAGAATGCATGATTCTCGCAGGCTTCCTTAAGCCAGGGTGTGAGAAGTTCACATTGTGTTGTATTACTAGGGTGCGAACTCTTTCTAAAGAAGGGAAAACGATTAATTCTTGAAGCTTCTAGAAAGGAATCTTCTAGAAGGATGAGATGGCATTCAAATGATTATCCTAGTACTGGATTCCCTGATATTTTGGGATCATTCTTATCCAAGTAACTAATTCATTCTATCCTATATATTGAGGGAGTTCTCATGGAAAAGGTTAGAAGCAAACAAGGTTAAGTGAGACATTGGAGAATTGATGAAAGATTGTATGAAGGACTGAAGCTACAACAGCTAAGGAACTCCAACAAGTTTATCAAAGGTGGTTGATCTTTTTCATACAAGTGAGAAAGTGTGTGTGTCAGAGCTAAGGGCCATTGAAAGGAGGTTTTCAACATCAAGGCTCAGGTTGTAATATTTACTTTCCATCAATATAATACAGTAATATGTCTCTTTCCCATAAAGCTAATTCCACTTTATTGTATAACTCCTTGATCATATACATAGATTGACTGTTGAATAGATTGTGCTTTCTTCACTTCAATTGGTTTGTATTGTTTTGGTCTTGACTGTATGAGAGCACTGAAGTGAAGTAGGAGCAACAAAGACCAAAGGAAGAGATCATAAGGTATGTTCTTTATTCTTTCCTCCTAGTACATTCAGTAGTTAAAATCTAGGGAAAGAGTATTATTTTGTCTTGCTTTGTTCTAGATCTAGGTGGATCTAGGGAGATCAGTTTGTGTTCGCACTTACGGATTTATCCAATAACAAAATTGGTGACTCCACTGGGGAAAAATCTATTTTTCTTTGTGGCCTTTTGTGTTTTTCTATGGCCATTTGCTCTAGTTTCATTTTTCTCCTGTCTTGTCAGTCTCTGAGTCTTCAGGATATCTTGATAGACCTTTTGGGTCTAGAAGCCTTTGTCAATTTTGCTTCAATTTTCAAAATTTTTGTTATGTTCAGGAGTTCTCGCACTACACTTCATTGCAACCTACAATAATTGGTAAGGTTCGCACCCTGCTTATAGGTTTTAGTGCGAGGTTCTCGCACCTTGCTCAAAGGTCACCTGCGAGAATCAATGATTCTTGCACTGTGTAATATTGCTTGCCTGCGAACACGGTTCTTCAAAATTTTGAATTTGAGTTTTGGTCTTTCTAATTGCCCAGATTAGTTGAATTACCTCTTATGAGTTTCTTGGACTATTGCTTGATATACTTCTTGCTTTAGTTTGCATGCATGAACAGTCTTAGGGTTTCAAGGCTTTTCTTGTCATTGGTGGCTTGACTTTCGTTTCTTGGATTTTCTTGGTAACACCATTTTCTCTGACTTCAGAAGCTGAGTGTGTCTGATTAGTTAAGAACCAATGATTGGTTGAGAGTTAAGTGCTTGGTTTGTCTCATTTTCTTATGGTTTGAAAGGTCATTTTCTTTTGCATTTGAAACAACTAAATTGGTTTTCTCTTTATTTTTTCTTTCATTGAAAGAGTTGATTGGGTTTGTCATTATTTGCTTGTTTGTAGATTTGATTTTCTTTACTCTTGCTATCATAGTCTGAGTCCTTTTTGAAAAGTGAACACAAAGTTTTTCTTTCATTAAAAATTGTTTTTTAGAAAACATTGCAAAATCAAATTTTTGAGATTGTTGAAGCATTTGAAAAAGACAATAGAGAATTTTCATTTGATGAATGATTGTTTGCATTGACATTTGAAAGGAAATTTCACATATAGTTCAGGGTTGATCTGGAAAATTTCTTCTCTCTCCCATACATAGGATTCATTGAATGAAATGTTGTCTTTTTCATTTTCATCCTTGCATTGTTGGGTCAGAGTCATACAACATAAGTTTCACTTCTGTTACCATTGAAGTAAACAACAACTCTTAAAAACACTACATAATCATAAAATTTATCTAGTAACTCTTTTCTAGGGCTCTTTTACACCAACATTTAGCTAGGCTAGTGCTTTGGAGTAGGAAGAGAGATACACTCTCCAAAATCTCAAAACATACAATAGCATCTTGAGTTAGGGAGTGTTAAATTCCATTTGCAACATATTGTCCTGGGAAGCCCTTCTCACACAAGGGTCAAGCACTAGGTCGCATTGGTGTTGGCAGAATTACTCACCCTGCTTTGTTGACATCAATGTAGAGATTACATGTATTACGGGGTCACTCAGACGTATACCCACAATGATGAGTGGAAGCCTTTTGAGTTGATTTCGGGCTAGATACCCTGCCCTTGCATGTGGATCGGACTGTCGACTGTTTCCCTAGGCTTTATTGTTGTTTGTGGTGACCTTAGTGGCCTATCTCTCTAGGTTTTTACCCAAGGTGACTATGGAGGGGAAAGTCTTCACGGTACCTGCAATTGACGTTGACCAAACTCACTCGGGCTCCTTGGACGGTATACCCACGATTATGTGTGGGAGCTTGCACTATGGTGTAAGTTCGTTAAGTAGGTCATCAACGTAAATTTTCCACCCTAGCCCCACCTCTTCTCGTCTCATTTTTGCGACGTTGGATTTCATCACCAACTAGTGGCTTCGAAATTAGAAGGTCTTGTTTGCGTGGTGATTGCTTCCTAGATTTTGTTTACTAGCGCGTGTTGTTTGTTTCTCAAAGTTGACCATAGAAATTTCTTCGTGGAGCTTATCACTTGTTTACAATAGCTCCCCCACGTCACTCACGTAGAATGCAGGGTTTATTTCCAGAGCATCTGGACGATTCACAACCCTTTCCTACAGCTACACCTGAGGATTCTCCTCAGCACGGTGAAGCTGCAATTGTTACCACACCCCAAGTAGAATCAACTGAATCTCTAGAACCTTTTCGAATTACTAATACTAGAGAGGACTATCGAATTTGCTGTGGTGAATGAACCTTTGTGCGATTAAATTCTTCTGAAGACGTCGTTGTTACCTCTTCTGGATCACCCGTTGGGCCCTTTCCTGGTGTAGAAGGACAAGATCCTTTTTGGTCTGCAGGTGATTTCCGTCAGACCCTTTTTAGTCTTGGTTCGCCTGTGGTCTCCGAAATCAACCCTCCAGTATTTTCTAAGCTCGAGACTGTATCAGTGAATACCACTTATCACTTTGTTCTCCCTGCTGAGATGACCCATATTGTGCACACTACGAGTGTCCCAACTGAGTTCACTACAACTGGTCTTCCTCCTATAAACACCCAGCAAATGCCTAATGTCACTGTGACACTACCCCCTGTATACGATGCGTTGAATGCTTTGTTGAATGCTTCTGTTCCAACACCTCTGCAAATCCCCTCTGGTACTCCTGGTGGTCTTTCGGGGCACCTTATTCCCAGTTTTCTTTCTACACTCCCTCAATTTCCTTCTGGCAATCCTAATCCTAGTGGCACTATACCGTCCATTACACCAAACTTCCAGATTCACGTTGGTGGACAAGGCAGTATGTTTCAACTTCCTCTTACTGGACACATTCCAGTTAATACACAACCTTTGATTTGGATGAAACTTCCCATTGGAACTCCACCTACGATAGGGGGACCAACCCCACCTTTTGGACAAAATATACCTCCTGCTTTGGCCCAGTATTGGAATTAGACGTTACAAAATATTCCTCAAACAACTGGGGGGAAGCAACCTGTCCCTACTATAGGCCAACCATATCCAGGTATACCAAATCCTATTTGGGGTATGAATGCTCAAACTCATGTCCTCGCTCAAGGTTATAATCCTCTGAGCTACTATCCTCTCCAACCACCACCGAATCAGCCTGGGTCTTCCCACTATGGGCAGACTGCATACGGTCCTACTGGTTTGCCAAGAGGGCTTCCACCCCAAAGTCACCAGTACCCACAGGTAAATCGACAGTTACCTTTTCTTGCTACTTTGGATTTTCCATATTTGTTTAGGATTCTAAATGATCCTATTCGTCACTCTCCCCAATGGCCTGCTATTCCAGCCAAGCTTCCATCAGACATCCTGAAATTCGACGGAAAAGTGGGAGAGGACCCGAACAATCATGTCATGAATTTTCACCTATGGTGTTCAACGATCCCTTACTGGTTCTGCTGCGAAGTGGTATATTGAATTGCCACGAGGTTTCTTCTCTGATTTCAACACCCTAGATATGGATTTTCTTACACATTACCAGTTACCGATCCGTTATGATACTGGGACTGAGATTTTGACTTCCTTCAAATATACTAAAGGCACTCATATATCATATCATATCCATGAGTGGTGAAGGAGATGACGTCTCATTAAACTTGAACTTCCTAATCAGTTACTGGTAGAATGGTTTACAAAATCCTTTGTGAACGAAATTGGTAAAGACACTTCCATGGGTGGTGTTGTTACGGAAGAGCAGGCTATAAGTCATGCTCAATATCTTGATCTTGTTTATTCGCAAATGGGAACACTTTATGATTTATTACTTGAGTTTCCTCGTCCTGTTACTTCCAGCACTTCAACTACTCCAGCTGCCTCACATGCAGCTGACAGTGTGATTGGTACTTCCCACGCCCACTTACATTCTGTTTCGAGCACAACCCCTAAATCTAATTCTTCTAATGTTAAAAATGCTCCGTCTCCTACCACTTCCACCGGTAAAACTTCTGAGGTGAATGCCACTCAATCTACCCTGGCTGGTAAAAATAAATCGAAAAAAGGGAGAGGCAAGAATAAGGAGGGAAAAAATAATAATCAAACAGAGAAAACTAAAACCCCTCCTGTTGAAGATCGGGATAAGCGCAAACCACGATACCCTTTCCTTATCTGTGGTGACGATCACTACATGAAGGATTGTCCATGACGTGCCGAGGTTACTAAGTTCCTTCAAGGAACACCAAAACCATCTATGCCAGCAGTCTTGTCCCAACCCTTCCCATCTCAACAACAGGCTTAGTTGGTCATCCATGACCAACCATCTACTTCTATGACATCATATGTTTTGATATGTACCGGTGATTCTAAGCCAAACAATGTTTCACTCACGACTAGAGCCAAATATTATTCTCCGTCTAAGGAGAAGGTTGACGATTTACCTCTTGCTTTAGTACAACCCTCTCCATCGACTCCACCTACAAATGGTCCTCTTCATATCAAACGACCGAGCCTTGATACAGTTCTACGACCACCCCCAAAAGGTGTCGTTAGGAAATCGGATTTCAATCCTCATGCTCGTGCGGCCCAGAACTACAACATTGTTGAAGATCTGGCCCAGGCACCTTCAGCGATGTCAGCCCTTGAAGTCCTTCAGTCTTGTCCTGCACAACGGAAGGCACTGTTGAAAGATATAGGTGGCATTGATCCAACCAATACGAATTTAATAGTATTTCACTTGGAAGATCATATTCCAAGGTTACCCCCTCAGCTTGCATTCCAGATACAAGTTGTTGTCTCTGACAAGAACATTTGCCGAACTGTTATCAATGAGGGTGCCTCTACGTGTGTAATATATTTTGCTTGTTGGAAAGCCATTGGCTCTCCTCCTTTAAATGAATCACAAAATACTTTGAAAGCCTTCAATGGCTCTGGTTTTAAGCCTTACGGTGGTCTTCCTTCGTTGCCCATTACACTAGAAGGTAAGACGGTCCAAGTTGAAGTGGAAGTCTTCGATGCTCCCCTTGATTATAATCTTTTGCTTGGTCGTAGCTGGATAGATTCCATGCGTGCGGTTGTGTCAACACTTTTCCATGTAGTATGTTTTCCTCATCAAGGAAAGGTAGTTACTGTTGACCAACTTTCCTTCTTCAATTCCGATAATCATACTGGCAACATGCCATTTATAGCTAAAACCCCACCAGGTTACGAGAATGTCGGTGTAGGCCTTTTAAAAGACTCTTCGTTAATGGGTACTTTCCCCATTCCTCCACCCGATGTTCCATGCCTGTCAGTTTCTTCTATCAATATGATCTCCACTGTACCTCATGAACTTCATGTGTCACACGACCCTTGGATTGTCCCTGACCCTGGAGATCATCTTCATTTCGGCGACGTAATGTCGTTAAGTCCGGTTGAATCGGCATATCAAGCCATTCAATCGGCGATACCTTCTACCCCCTCTCTTGATGAGTTGTCTCCCGATCCTTTTCGTGTTATTTTTCCCACTGACGAGATGATCATGTCTGTCATGGAGGACACCCCTTGGGACGATGGGCATTATCGTTCCATACTCTTTCTGGAAACACTCTAGAAAACTACCAATGGATTTCGACTCCGTCGACCGTTGTTTTCATATAGACCATTACCGGATCTACACATGATGTGTTTACCGAAGGGAACCTCAGTAATATCTCTCCCACGATTTCTATTGACATATCCATTAAACCTGGGATAGTTGAAAATGTTCATATTGGAGCTTCGTGTTCCCAGGACGAAATAGTCACCTATACATTCCTGTTCAAAGAGTTTCGTGACATATTCTCCTGGAGCTACGAAGAGATGCCAGGTATCAACCCTGCTATTGTTGTACATGAGATAAAGACATACCCCGGAGCTAAAACCATCCGGCAATGCCTTCGTCCCATCCACCCACGTAAAGTGGCGGCTATCAAGCTCAAAGTTGAAAAACTTCTAAAAGTCGGCTTTATTTATCCAGTGGCTTTGGTAGAATGGGTTTCCAACCCTGTACCGATTGATAAGAAAGGTGGAAGTATTCTTGTATGTGTTGATTGTAGGGATATTAACAAAGCCTATCCAAAAGACAACTTTCCAACCCCTTTCGTTGACCAGATTGTCGATGACTGTGCCAGAAGTGAAATTTTCTCTCTCATGGATGGTTTCTCCGGCTATAATCAAATTAACATCGCTCCTGAGGACCAACATAAGACTTCTTTTATTTGTCCTTGGGATACTTTTCCCTATAGGAAACTCCTCTTCAGTCTTAAGAACATTGGCATGACATTTCAATGTGATATGTCTTATGATTTTAATGATATAAAACATTTCGTTCAACCCTATTTGGATGATTTACTAGCTCATTCTATGCGTAGAGTCGATCACCCAACTCACCTCCATGCCATTTTCATTCGTTGTCGGTTCTATCATATACATTTAAATCCTCATAAATGCATTTTTTGCATAGAATCTGGCCATCTTCTAGGTTTTATCGTTTCACGTCACGGGATCCGGGTGGATCCTATTAAGGTTGAGGCGATTCTTAATCTTCCTCCTCCTTCTACACTGCGTCAATTGCAAAGTTTGCAGGGGAAAGAAAAATTTCTTCGCCGTTTCATTCCTAATTATGCCGAGATTACTCGTGGTTTTACATGACTGTTAAAGAAAGATACAGAGTTCGTTTGGGATGCCATAGCCAATAATTCTTTTGAAGCCTTGAAGTTGTCTCTAACGTGAGCTCTGCTTCTCTTTCCTCTTGATTGTAGTCGTGATTATTTTCCTTATCTTGTTGCCTCAGAGTATACCATTGGCATGGTTCTCGTCCAAGAAAATGATGTGCACGATGAACATGTTATTTATTACTTGAGTCGAAGTCTCACATCAATTGAAATCAAGTATCAACATGTTGAAAAATTGGCTTTGGCTGTCGTTCAAGCTGTCCAACGCTTCCGGCATTATATCCTCTCACGGAAAACTACAATGATTTCTCATTGCAACCCTATGCAACATATTTTGACGCGTCAATTGTTAGGGGGAAAATACTCCAAATGGATTGTCATACTCCAGGAGTTTGACTTGGAATTCGATCATGCCACATCTAAGAAATCTTTAGTTTTTGTTGAGTTGATATGCGATTTTCCTCACTCTGCCATGAAAAATGTAGCAGTAGATTCATTACCCGATGAATCTCTTTTCCTTATTAGCACTGACGATATTTGGTATGGAGATATCATTATATATCTCCAAACCCAAAATTTTTGGCCTGCTTTGTCTAGTACTGAATGTCGACGCATACGCTATCAAGCTCGTCAATACATTATCCTCGGGGATACTCTTTACCATCATGGAATTGACTCTGTTTTTTGACGTTGTCTGACGTTTGACGAAGCCGAGAAAGCTTTGAATGAATGCCATTATGGAGCATGTGGTGGTCATATGTCTGGGTATGCTACTGCCCATAAGATATTAAGCGCAGGGTATTTTTGGCCTTCCTTGTTTAACGACTGCATTACTGCCATTTAGAAATGCCATGCTTGCCAGGCCTACAATCAAAAAATTCGGTCACATCCTACTCCTCTTCATACTGTGGTCTCAGTTTGTCCTTTTGCGAAATGGGGCATTGATTTCATGACATGTCACCCTCACTTGGATGGGGGGCATGGTTACATCATTGTAGATGTTTATTACTTTACAAAATGGGCCGAGGCGATGCCGACATTCGATAATATTGGAAAGACTGTAGCGTTGTTTATTTTTAACCATGTCATAGCTCATTTTGGTGTTCCCCAAGCTATCATTACTGATCACGGTAGTCATTTTAGGAATTTTATGATGTCTGAACTTACGGAAAAGTTGGGTCTTCGTCATGATAACTCAACACCCTATTATCCGCAAGCCAATGGCCAGGTCGAAGCAATCAACAAATTTCTTATAACTATGCTTCGACGGATGATAGGAATTCATGAAACAAGCTGGCATACGATGTTGTTTTCGGCATTGTGGGCATATCAAACATCTGTCAAATCCGCTACTGGTTTTATGCCCTTTCGATTAGTCTATGGTGTGGAAGCCATTCTTCCTATAGAATGTGAGATACCCTCTCTGAAGCTAGTTGTCGAACTCTTACCCAATACTTTTGCTGAAGAAGAACGTCTATTGTATTTGATGCGATTAGAAGAAACTCAACGAGACACCACTCTAGTAATAGAAGCCCAGAAGAAACGTGTCAAGGCACAGTATGACAAGCATGTCAAGCCTCGCGTTTTCTCTGAAGGTGATCTTGTTCTTCTCTATGAACATGATCAAGATGCGTTAGGAGATGGGAAATTCGAACCAATGTGGTGAGGTCCTTATATTGTTCACAGAGTTTTGGAAAAAGGAGCATATGAGCTGGTCAATTACGATGGTATCCCTTTGAGTGAACCTAGGAATGGGTTATACTTGAAGAAGTACTATGCATAAATATTTTGTGCACAAGTACTTGTATTTAATGTATCATACTTTGTGTGTGTTACTTTAGTTTGCTTTTGAAATTATCTGGTCTCTTCCCTTATGTGACATTGTGTTTGATTGTCAGATGTCGGATTCTTCACTACCCTATATTAGCTTCGCTGATGGTGCTAGCCGTAGTACTCAGAACCCAGCTTCCACTGCGTGGGAAATCTATACCCAAACAAACGAGCTTATATCTTTATGAGGTGTGTGCCTCGGCCATGCAACCAACAACATTGCAGAGTATAGCGCCGTTATTGAATTATTGGTTGATGCTATCTCGCTCGGAATTCGTCATTTGGTTGTGCGACTTGACTCACAGCTTGTAGTACTACAACTAAGTAATATCTACTCTATTGAAAGTCCTACTTTATTATGAGTGTATTTGCGGATTCGCCTCTTGGAATGTTATTTTGATCACATTGAATATCAACATATTCCTAGATGTCTAAATAAATTAACAGATGCATTGGCTAATTATGTATTGGACAGACATTTGAATCATTTATAAATTAAATACATCAAAATTCACACATTATAAAGTGGATCGGTAGAAGCCATCTGTATATATAACGATAAAAAGAGTTTTTTACAAAAGTTTGTCCGAAGACCAAAATGTCAAAAATGGAAGCTTATAGCTTCTACAAAGTGACGTCATGGATGATGTTCACGATAACACACAACTTCTCTAGCAACTCTATGGAGCAGTCGACCCATAGCTACTGATACCCCTACAGTGTGATGCTGATCGTGTCGTGGAACCTCTTCCAGAGTCATCTGGAATGTCTGCTGTAAGGCCCTCTAAATTCTGTTTCACCACCTGATAATCTTCAGCGTACTATGGTTTTGTTGCTGCTACCTCTCCTCGTCACTGGATAGGAGAAGTGACAGGAGGTCTATACGGTCCAACATCTGTGTTATCGATAAAAATTTTGTGTTAGTCTTCGGATAAATATATAAAACAAAAACATTTGAATGTAATTAAAATTCAAAAACATTTAAAAAGAGAAAATGTGTGTCCTTCTTACCGAGGTCTCCCAATTGAGCGTCCTCAGGCAGTGCTGAATCTATATCTCCTCGAAAATCCAACCCAACATAAGCGTAGTCATCAACCATCAACATCTGGTTTTGAAGCCAGTCAAAGAAAATATCGTCGTACTTGACGATTGGTCCTGCCACATGCTGGGCGATGAGACGACACCATCTCAGCATTCTTGGATCCCTAGGACTTGGGAAGTCCCACTCAGCCTATAGTCTAAATACGGGGACCCTCTCAAGGAAGAAGGACACTAACAAATATCCATACCCAAATTGTTTCAATTCACCCCGCCTGCATTTGGTTAATTGCTTTTTGATACTGCGAAGCACAACATCTGCCCAGTTGAATACTTGAGGCTCAGTACACTCGATGGTGTACTAGAAGTAGCTCTATAATTCCATATGAGGAGCTAAACTCCCGACCATCTGAGCTATAGTAAAAAGGATAGTGTGGAGGGTCAAGTCTTGTACCCCCCAGATAACAACTTTTCCTTTTTTTCTCTCAGCCTCAGGTACACAGTATTGATTGCAGTACTCACTCATCATTAGCCCACCACCTCTACTACCGGTCAGGCTGACATAATACCCACGTCTGGACAATCCAGTCAAAAAGTATATGTTCTCAATGTCTATGGACAGTGTGTGAGGTCCTACATTGAAAACCTGTTGATCTGGGTCCCACATACGAACTAGATACTCTAGTAGTCTGACTTGAGCCCTCATGCCCGGGATGCGAAAGTATTTTAAGAACCCACAATCTCTCAATGCAGCTATTGTGGGAGGATGATTCTCGGCCATGGAATTATCCTCTTCATGTTCCCATTCACGCCACTCAAGCACCATGTTGCTGGTCAAATATCTGCACAACGAACATAAAAGGAGGATTAATAACTTTTTCATGCCTTAGAGTTTTTTCATTTGGCTAAAAATTTAATTTTTTTTTGGGTTCTATGGTTCTCGCAGATGCCTCATTTGCATAGTGCAAACACCTTGTAGGTGGCTCAAGGCTCACATATGAGAATGCTTCATTCTCGCAGGTCCCATATGGGCTACTTGTGAGAATGCCTATGCGCATGTAGGGTTCAAAAAACAATTTGAAACTGCAAAATTAACCAATGAAATAAAACAATTAAACCATGAAAATGTCAAGCATGGAGAGCTTACCTTAATGTTGCATACGGCTCATGAAATGGTCTCTCGTAGCTCCCGCAAATCGACGCCAAACTCAGAGGGTAAAAGAGGGGCTTTTTGGAGTTCAATAGTGAAAATGTAAAATGGTAGAGTAAAAATGAATATTTACTCATTTTATTACTTTTACTTTATCATTTTAGGTTTTTTATGTTTATTTATCAACTAAACCCTAATCACTAATGTTATGTTGAGAGAAATTCTTGCAGGCGTGATGATTCTTGACGGTTCAATACAAGGATATGGACATGTTTTCTTCATTATGGTGTGTTCTTGATCGTTTTTATGGTTTTTTACATAAAACCTCAAGCGTCGTTTTTGTCCATTCTTGCGCTCGTTAAAAACATAAGAACGTGATCGAGCATAGTTTTATCACTTTTTCGGGCTCAACAAGGTTATACGAAAAATGAACCCCCCTGGAGTTCTCTTTAAGCTCTTTTTAGATTCTCTAAACATGAAAAGATCGCTGAGCGACCTTGCTATTTTCATGCTCGATAAAGTATTTGAAGTATGCGTTTGGTGAGCGATAATTTCTCTCTTTTTCAGTCTCGTCCAGACTATTTTACGAAAAAGGAACTGAGAGAGTTCTCTTTTAAGTGTTTTTCCAAACTCTATAATCTTGAAAAACCTTGAAGTTTTCTATCTCTGGACTCGTTAAACAAACATTGACAGACCCATGATGGGACCGAACCACTCCTTCTTAGGGCTCGTTAAAAATACTCCTAGGGACTCGTCCGAAGGATGATCTTGTATAAACAAGCATATGTTATCCTCCTCAAGCTTGCGTAAAAATAAAGAGGTACTTGCCAGAAATGGTGGGGGAAAATTTGGGAAAGGGATATGTTTCATCTTCGTATTGATTGGCAGTAAGTGTCACTCTTGAACATGACACCCCCTATTCATCATCTGAAACTGGTTTGGGAAATCCATTTGTCTCTCATTCGATTTGCTACAAGGTCATTCCCTGTGTCGTCTTTGAGTCAATGCTGCCAAATCATTGGTCATGTCGTTCATACGTTCAAGAGAAGTCCATCTAAAACCTATCTTGAGTCGGCCATCTACAGTTATCCATTCTCTCTGTGTTAGCCTTCCTCGTGTCCAGTCCAATTTGAAAAATGCTCTATTTCACCTTCAAACTCTGTTACTCATTTCGTTTCATTGATGGGGGATACATCAAGGCCCTCCTGTGACGATTTTTGTTCCGTCAACTTCAGCTCATTATCCGGAATCAAGACTTATAAATTATTTAGTACCTTGGAGCTTGCATGCCTCAATGACAAGTTTCCTCGCCTTTGACAGTGGGTTTACATCATTGACTCTTGATCGAAAGATTCTGTCAAATGTTCGACATCAACTCATTTATTCACACTCGATGGATTGTACTTTGGTACCTTGGGAGTCATTAACATCAATGGTGATTTCCCTCACACTTGTTAATGGTTTCATCAATGACCGGTAATCAAGTGGTTTCTATCATGTTCGACTTCAACACATGTAATCACATGGTTAGATTCGTACTTTTGGTGATGAAATTGAAGACCCTGGATATCATCTTTGTAGTCCAGGTTGCGATGGATTATGTATAATTTGCGACACATAGATCCACTGTGTATGTTTCGTGGCTATGTCATCTTGATTTGAAATTTATCGCATATATCCACAGTGTATTCAGGTGGCTATGCTATATTTTGACGGCATGGATACACAGTGTATGATTCGTGGCCATGATCCATGTCTATTATGTCATCAGTCTATGTTCTGAGTATGGGAATGGCTACCTCAGAATTAGTATATATGATATTCTGAAAATGCTTGGTTGTTCGCATGTTTCCGATTAGATGTGCTCCTGGTTCTTGACACACACATGCAGCTTACAAAGTATATCGACTGTCACTGGTTCCAACCTCATACTTTGGGGGGCATTCTGTTACCCATGATTTTGGTCATCATGATGATGTATTGATTATGGTGTATTTAGTCTCTTCATTAGAACTTTTTCCTGAGAAAATTTACCTTCATCTCTTTCCAGAAATCACATTTTTAAGGACTGTTCACAAGCTGCTAGTATATTTGCCTATGAGAATGCATGATTCTCGCAGGCTGCCTTAAGCTAGGGTGTGAGAAGTTTTCACTGTGTTGTATTACTAGGGTGCGAACTCTTTCTAAAGAAGGGAAAAAGATGAATTCTCAAAGCTTATAGAAAGGAATCTTCTAGAAGGATGAGATGGCATTTGAATGATTATCCTAGTACTGGATTTCCTAATATTTTGGGATCATTCTTATCTAAGTAAATAATTCATTCTCTCCTATATACTGAGGGAGTTCTCATGGAAAAGGTTAGAAGCAAACAAGGTTAAGTGAGACATTGGAGAATTCATGAAATATTGTGTGAAGGACTGAAGCTACAACAGCTAAGGAACTCCAACAAGTTTATCAAAGGTGGTTGATATTCTTCATACAAGTGAGCAAGTGTGTGTGTCGGAGCCAAGGGCCATTGAAAGGAGGTTTGCAACATCAAGGCTCAGGTTGTAATCTTTGATTTCCATCAATATAATACAGTAATATGTCTCTTTCCCATAAAGCTAATTCCACTTTATTGTATAACTCCTTGATCATATACATAGATTGATTGTTGAATAGATTGTGCTTTCTTCACTTCGGTTGGTTTGTATTGTTTTGGTCTTGACTGTACGGGAGCACTGGAGTGAAGCAAGAGCAACAAAGACCAAAGGAAGCGATCATAAGGTATGTTCTTTATTCTTGCCTCCTAGTACATTCAGTAGTTAAAATCTAGGGAAAGAGCATTATTCTATCTTACTTTGTTCTAGATCCAAGTGGATCTAGGGAGATCGGTTTGTGTCTGCACTTATGGATTTATCCAATAACACAAGGGTGACCCTGAGGCTAGGAAAACAAAATTCTAGCAGCATGACAAATTCTTTGCCATAGACCAGTTGGAATGGCATGCGCTTCGTCAAAATTTTTAATGTGGTTAAATAAGCACATAGGACTGTGGGGATGCATTGATCCCAATCATCACCTTGCACAATAAAAACTTTTGTTAGAGCATGTTCTAAATTTTTTTTGAAAGATTCCACTATATGGTTGGCTTGAGGGTGATAAGGGATGCTCTTGTGATGATGGATCATGAATTCCTAGGTGAGTTGTTGAATAATTTAATTGACAAAATGTGACCCCTGGTCACTGAAAAAAACCTTTGAACATCCAAATTGGGTGATTACATTCTCAAAGATAAAGCGTGATGTTGTTTCTTCTATACAATCCTTGAATGGTTTTTCTTTGACCCACCTTGTGTGGTATTCGGTCGCAGTAATGATGTAGGATTCCCCTATGAGACCCATGAGAGGATTGATGGGCCAAAAAACATCTATTCCCCATTTTTCAAATGAATCAAGTGTAGTCACGAGGAACAACAAGAGCTCATCTCTATGACAGGGCTTTCCAACATGTTGACATACGTCATAATGTTTGCAGTAGTCTTTAGAGTTTGTGAAGAGAGATGGACACCAAATCCTTATGTGCGGTAGCCATACCGACATTGTGGCTTTCAACAATACCTTCATGTGCCTCGTATAGAAGAGAGTTCCATTTGTGTTCCAAATAACAACGACGTAGGATGCCATCCGAACCCAGCTTATACAATTGTCTGAAAATCAACTGATAATCAACACTCCAGGTCATGAGTTGTTGAGGTTGAATGTGAGTATATGTGGTAGGATCCTGGACAATGATGAGAAATTCTGCTATTTTGATTAATTGATTACGTACAAATTCAACCTCAAAGAGCTATGCATTCAATATTTCATCATTGAGGCTCGTAGCAACTTCCCCAGTATGAATATGTGACAGATGATATGGTCCAACATTGTGTTTTCTTGGCTTAACAACAAATTCAATGTTGAATTCTTGAAACAACAGAAAGCAATGACAAAGTCTACTACCCAACACTGGCTCATTGATCAAATACTTGAGGGAAAAATGATAAGTGAATAATTTGAAAGCAGAACCCATCAAATAGTGGAATAATTTTTGCAAGGCATATACCATGGCCATGCCCTTTCTCTCTGTTGTAGTACAATTATTTCTGGCATCGAAAACCTTCTAGCTGGAAAAATAGACCAAATGATTGTTGTTTCCATCCCTTGGTTGTGCAAGAACGATGCCCAACCCAATGGAAGAAGCATCGATGTGGACATGGGAGAAATATAACCTATCAGGGAAAATCAAAATGGGTGCAGTAACTAGTTTTTCTTTGAGGGTATCGAAGGCTTGCTAGAATTCCATTGTCCACTCATACTAAATATCCTTGTGCAACAAATTTTTCAATGGAGCTTCCATTTCAACATAATTCTGGATGAAACACTGGTAGTATCCTGTATGTCCCAATGTTGCACATATTGCTTGAAATGAAGTGGGGGCCACTATATCCAAGATGTGAAAATATTGGTTGGGTCCACTAGGAATTGATATTTACACATGATGTGGCCCAACAATATACCAAAGGGTGTACACAAAATTCATTTCTTTAAATTTAAAGACATATGTAGTTGGCGACATCGATCTATCATTAGTTGAAGAGATTTTGTATATTATTTTAATAGACTGAACATGGTCCAATTATTGAAGTATACTTCAAGGAACTTGTGGATAAATTCCTTGAAGGCTACAAGCACTATCTAGGAAAACACTACAGGGGATTTTTTCAAGACAAAGGGCATGACTGTGTACGCGAATGACCCCCATTCAGCCACAAATGTTTTTTTGGCCTGATCTTCCTTTGTGATCCAAAATTTATGATATACTAAGAATCCATCTGTGAATGAGTAGGCTTCTCAGCTACCAAAATTTTCCAGCACCTCATTTGTGAAGGGTGTTGGGATAGGGTCATGGATGCAGGCCACGTTCAGACTCCTCAGATCGACACATATGTGAATTTACCCAGTCTTCTTAGGTTGCACAACCATAGGACTAATCCAATCATATTCCTCTATAGGGACAATCATCATTGCATCCAACATTCGATCGATTTCTTTACAGACCTTTTATTTATACTTAGCATTTAAGTGAAGGGCCTTCTCTTGACCAGTTTGGCATCAAGTTTGAGTTGAATATTCATAGTACCCAATGATTTTGCATTTCCCTTCATTTAATAAAATCTCAAATGAAATAATTCCTCATACTCCCTAAGGAGGTCAAGAACCCAAGTGACCATCTCCTTATCCCAATAATCTCCAATAATGGCCATCTTGGGTGCTTCTTCAGTGCCAATATTATGTTTCTTAGTTTTCATTGGGCCATTATAGTCGAGTGTGGCCGTCTCTGCTGCATTTCCATTTAGTGTGCATGCTCCTTTTGATTATTTAATCTAGATATCACGGGGGTCATCGTCATCAATATTGTCCACATCAATATTCCATCAATGTACCACTTCTTTCATTTTTTCCACCAGTTGATGGTATGACCAGAACACCCTCGGGGTGGTGTCCTTTGGCTGCTGATGGAAAATAAAGTCCTTAATACATTGGAGCACCTATCTTTGAGAGAAATATTCTGCCATGAAATGAAAGGTTTAAAGAAACTAGGAACTCATATGGGTCCACTCAACTGTTTGCCTCCTGAGTTCCTCCTGAATGTACCAACTTCTAGGGACCATGTCCATTGTGTGGACAAATTGATGGACCCATTGGACTCGAGGAATTTTTTTAGAGGTCTAGCATCATTGACATAAATAAATGTGTTCTCTAGGATTATTATTTCCCTTGTATCGATTGGCTAGATCGAAATCAATGATGGGATGGAATCAAATGTTTATGAACTCTGCTACCTGCACTGAGATCTGAATATTTAGGCTGTGTGTCATGCACCATCACATAGGTGTCCCTCAAGCCATTACATCCATGAACTAAAGTCTCTGATCTAGAGGAACAATTTCTCCATCTGTATCAGGAATGTCTCCACTGACCTTACCCCATCAAACTGCAGGGCATCGCACAACTCAGACTCGATTCATCATACTTATTTTGTTATCCTCACACATCTGTGAGTGGAAACTCCGTAGATATTATTCTTCCACCTCTCCATGGAATCCTCATAATCCATGTCATAATACTTGATACTTCTCTCTATTAATTCTCCATCTACAATGGGGTTGATGTAGTCTTCCCTGTGTCGTGTGATCTTATATATATTTTTCAATGGATGGGCTCCACACATCCCCATCCATGGGCTCATTATACCAGTCACCTTAATATGGATGCAATGGCATGACCATGCACATGCTATTTGATTCATAGGACATCTACCTTTTCTTTAAGTTGAACACTGCATTATTGTCAAAGGCCCAATCAATACTCAGTAATGCAGGAAATTGATCAAATTCTTCCATAATCTCGATAACCTTAAAGTCAACCTTTGTTTTCACTCCTTTTGTGTTGACTTCTACTTGCTCCATATGACCTATTGGGTATATATTGTATTGATTGTCCAATCCGAGTTGGATGGTAGACTAGAACAACTTAGGATTACCCATCACTTCCAAATATTTCTTCAATAAAATATTCATGTCGGATCCCAGATCCAACATGAATCTATTCATGCCATACACACCAAGCTCTGTTGTTATCTTAAATTCTTGGCTAGTGTGCCTTTTCTTTTTGAAATGACATACATCCCTTTCTGGTAGAAGAGCGGATATGGTGGCCTCCACTCCTTTTTCTTTCATGTAAGTAGCTAACATCTAGGTCAACTTAATTGCAACCTTTGGATCTTTAAGAAATCACAAACAATACTGTAAGAAAGTATTTACTTGATCTTCAACATCTACCATCTGACCTAAGTGGCACAAGGCTTCTGTGCATGCTCTGTGTTGCAATTCCTCCTGACACTATTCTCCATATGCTTTTTTCTCACCGCATCGCAACTCAGTATGTCTACGAGATTCCTCTATATATCATTGGATCACGCACTGCAATTCCTCACATGCATGATCTTCGTCCAATGACCTCTACATCACCTATTGCACCCCTTCGTGGATCCAAGCCTCTTCCAATGACCTTTGTGTTTCCCTCTACATTTATTCCCAAATTCTAGCCTCTTCAAGTGACCTATGAGTCACATGTTGCAACTCCTCGTGTGATCTTTCTTCTTCAAGTGATCTCTATGCATCACACATAAACTTCTTTTGCTGAGCGACATCAAAATTTGGAGGGGGGTGAGGTGCCTTCCATATATTTCCATATGGATTTTGACCTAAGCCTTCACCATGCTCGAAGTTTGCTCCTATCTTCGCTCCTCCACGGGTTACTACCCAAAATTCATCCTCGTTCTTCTTCTTGTTCTTTCATATCTCAACATGCACCATTCTACAATTGGTCTTCGTTTCCTCCTAGTTCTTCAGTGAGTTGGAAAAATATTTGATGACATGCTCATGACTATAACAATTTGCACATAGCATGCACGTTTTGGTAGAAAATTGCGAGACAAAACCAATATC
>JZKD02S2357433.1:901210-935274 GCA_000966675.3 Picea glauca | reverse complement strand
CCCCCCCCCTCCTCGATATCCTCAAATGTGACCATGCCCATATCCACCTTTGGGACCTCCTTCCGTTCCACCATGCTCACCACTTTTCTACTCTGCATGTACCCATAATGCATCGCAAGTATTATCTTTCATTAACTGAAGGAAGTATAAATTATTGAGATCATGCCCTATGGATTTATAGAACTCGTAGAATGGAGTATGGGTCTTCATTTGGTTCTTTTTAAAAATTGGGAAGTGTGGTGGCACATGGCCCCACTGTCTGCGTATTTCACACTATTATGTATACCCAGATGGAAATTGACTCGATGTGCCTATCACCACATAATTTGGAAGGACAAGGCACTCGTCTCTACGATGCTCCTCATAGAGACATGTGGTACACCACACATTCTCGCGCACGACTTTAGTCTTCACCATATCTTGTAGGTGCATTGTCAGGTTGACCAATTGTGACTGAACTTGCACCAACCCAGGTGATGTCTCTATTCCCCCAAGTGTATCTTCCAAGTGCATCATGATTTTGACTACCTTTTCTTGTGTCATCACCTTTTTCTGGGTGAGAGGGACTCAGATATGGGGGATTAACCCCGCAATAAACCATTCTCGATGCTACATGTCCTAGATTTGGAACGTCAACCTATCCAACAAGATTTTAAACTGCTAGTCATAATCCCATATGATTTCTCCTTCTTTCTTCTTGATATATTTTATCTCCTTAATAAGTTGGGATTCTAACTTAGGCTTATGGAATTCCCTAAGTATATCTTGCTTGATTTCAGCTAGGGACATTGTTTGTCCTACTGGCACAATAGCCTGATACTTCATATACCACATCAAGGCTCTATCCCTGAGTGTGGTCTCCAACTGCATGATTTTGGTTGCTTCATCTACAATTATTTTTATCGAACAAATTTCTTCATAGGTAAACCAATTTTTCTTTGCATCATCCTTAGCCATTCCATGGAACACACGTAGTTGCAATGTATTGTCTTTATTTTACATCTTAAAAATTGATCTAGTTTCACTACTCTCACTGTTAGGGGCTAGAAGTTTCCACACCACTATTGCCTGGGGAAAAGTATCACTGACTTCACCTTACTCTTCACTCATCTCTTCACTTCTCTCTTATTTTTCTCTTTCTTCTACTCTAATCTATTCACTATCTGTTGTGTTTTCCTCTTCATTAAAAGTGCACAAGGGGGGTGGTACAAAGGGGTGGTAATTCCATCTTCTTATGGAACTTCTTGCGAGGTGACCTAGAGAGTTATCTACCTACAACTGTGCAATACCATCTACTATTTTTAATTCTTCTACCCCACCACTAGGGGATCCTCCATCTTCCTCTTATTCTAGAGCACCAACACTTTGCACTCTACCTTCTTGTCCTAACTTCATACCACAAATGTGTGCTCTGTCTTATGGGATGACCTACGCACTAAAAATGCACACTTTTTCTCCTGGTATGATATGTGTACTACCACTTTATGTGCAATCACCCTCTACAAACAACACACTACTACTTCATGCACCATCCTCTCTTCTTATCAATGCACCACTGTTCTGTGCTTCATCTTCTCCTAAGGTTGAAACACTCTATAACATCCAAGGGGTGCATAATTTGTCACCTAGGTCCATAATAGTATCACTAATGGTATCCCTACTAGACACCATCTCCACTATGCCACGCCTCTTTGTGGGCCTATTTTCATTTGTGCTCCACTTTGGCACAACATGCACTCCCACATTACCACCTAGTGTGGTTTGTTTTCTCTTCATCTTGGAACCCACCCCTCGTTGCACGCTCCTAGATAATTATTTTCCACCTTTCTCTGCTTCTCTTCATCTTATATCAACTCTTCTTGCCTATCTCTCATCTCTTTTTATCCTTTTCTCTTATGGGTCCATTCCATACCTCACCACATCTCGACAATTTCTGGAACCTCCTCAATAGATCCATATTCTCTCTTTTTTTTTCTTTTCCCCATCTTTGCAAACCCCCCCATGTGCTAGGGGATTTTACTCAGCCATTTGATCGGGCTCCATGCACATCAACCCCTTCTCCATGAATGACATTTTTATCCAAAGCATAATATCTTCCAGCATCCACCTTTTTGGTCCTTCTACAAAATTTCTTTTCTCCTCGCTGAAAGAATCGATGTATTCCATGGTGAATTCAACAATGTAGCATTCTTTTAATCAAGAAAACTAGAAGTTGATATCTTGAGTCCACTTGTTATCCAACACTTTCAATTCTTCAAGATTGGCTTGATCCCAAACCACTGGCTCCAAGGGCCACATTGGAGAATTGGTAGCAGCTCACCTTTTTAGCCATTCATGCAACAGATAAGGAAATTCAATAAAATAGAGCTCATGCATATTTGAGTAAATATACCTGTCTTTCCATTTCCTTACATTCACCCTCAATCCTTGAGTCTCTCGCAGGGCAAACTTATTTTCTTTTGCCTCAACCCAATATTGAATTTCCTCCTTTGATGGATGCCACCTCATTTCTTGCCTTCATCGTTCCCAACAATAATTTTAGGTCCTAGAAACATAACCATTTGTTGGCCATTTTGATCCATGCTTGCGTGCATCCTTCCTATCATTAGGGACTTTAGACCCAAGGTTAGGGACAAGGCCATGGAAGGTCTCACCCGATGTGTAAAGAGGATCACATATACCATAAGGTATTGTGACAACGATGAAGGATAAAAACACGAAGAATCATCAATATTGGCATTCATGCAACTCATATATGACATATTATTTAGGACTAAGAATTAAAAAATACACACACATATTCATCTCATACATGATAGGAACAAAATGGGTTAGAACTGTTGCATCTTTATTACTGGAAGCATTTCATTACAACAACGATATGCATTGCGCATGATAGATACATATGATAGCCATAGAAATTCATATCTTCTCTATATAAATCCTCACAATTAAAACATGCTATGCAATGTGCCTTTGCTTATCACTCAGACATACACATACACATAAATATACTCAAAACATTGCAGTATTACAACAGGCTCAAAGAAATCTCGATACTGAAGACTCAATGAATCTCTTTTCCTCAATATCTAACTAGTATAACCAACTATCCCTATTTATAATATTATAGATTGATTTTATATCTTTCTCTCCAGGGGAGCATTGTCTCTTTCTTCTCTACTCCACTTGTTTATCTAACAAAAATGTATCACATGATTTTGGTCTCTGCCAATGCTCCATGTAGACTTCTTGTATCAATGGAAATCTTAACTTCCTATCCAACTCGTCCTCTGGCCGTCCAACATCCTCATATGTTGCTAACATTAATTCTTTAGGGAGATTTCCTGTTGATTCCATTCTTGATTCTGGTGGATATCCTCTCATTTTCCGATGCAACTGACAAAACTTGAACCATTGTGCACTTGGTAGTATTTAAGCTTGGCATGAAACTGAAAAACATTGGTCTAGCACACACTCTATGTCATTCCTCATGCATATTCTTAGGCAATAAAACAACTATGGAATGAGTGAATACAACTTTGTTTGTGCGTGCACATAAAACTGAACCCAAAACTTTGGGTGCCAATAAGGTGCACTCCACAACACCCTTGGAAATCTATGGATTGAGCACTATATGGAGGGGCTCTCCCTTCCATGATATAGATTCCCATTTTGGCTTGATGAAGAGGTAAATATATTTTGTTAAGAATCCCCTCTGTTTCTTTCATTAATGGTACTTTTTATATTAGTTCATGTTTGGGTGATTAGTTTTGTTCTAGTGTAAACATACATCATCTTTCTCCTATTTGGACAACTATATATTTAGCTACACTCATTAACTAGTCATAGAAGAAGTACATATCAATGGAAGCTCCAATATATATAATATAATGTATCAATGATGCAAAATGGATCATTATATAATTTTTCATCTATCTTGGTACTTTTTGGGTGGAGAAATTGGAGGAATTGTCTTACAGGGCCTATTTTAGGGGCATATCCTAATTTGGTGATTTGGGGTTTGAAACCTTTTAGAGAAAATTTGAGGCATCAAATGACACTTTTGAGGTCTATTACACCTTAAATTCACCTCACTGGTCATTGGACCCCACAAATTTTAATGATATGTGGAGCATCATGAGCAGAGTATGGGCCTTATTGTACTAAGACGAGCCATAAGCGTGGTTGTATTTTCACTCATTTATTGTATTGTACCATGCTTAGATGTTCTATGTATTCGTAGGGGGATTATGTGATATCTCCATACCCGATGTGGTTGGTTGTAGCCCTTCCTTTTAGTCCCCATCTCAATATTTTATTTTTCTCTTATGGATATGGTCAATTACCCCTTGGTCCTGGTAACTCTCACCATGTTGGTGATTTATGATCTGGGTTAGGTATGCAACCATATTAGGGTGGATCTACTAGGAAAAATTATCTAGGGGATATGCATGATCTCCTACCCCTTTGTTTATTATGTAAAAGTGTTTCTCTTTCTAAATGTTGTCACACCTATGTATAACACATTTATTTTATTCCTAAGCATGGATCCCTCTCTTATGCATTCATCACACTTTGGCCATCTACTATTGGATATTATTCTACATATGTTCACTTAGTTTTATGTCTCCCTAGGTAGCGTCACAATTCACAAGGAATTACATATCTTTCGAGGCATTGGTCACATCCTCCGAGGCACATTTGAGATACTTTTGCACACATGGACATCCTATACACATGCCACATTGGAGATTAATGAGATCCCTCCTTCTTTCATCACTTTTGTATACGCATTTCACATGACTTGAGGGTTGACCCACTATTTTAGACTTCATTCTAACTGTTGGGGGTTTTATGACCTAATTTTTGACTTGGAGGGTCACTCCCTTATTTCATGGAGGTGCCTTGACCATAGATATTGACATGGCCATGTTTTGGAGGCATATTTAAAGGATTTATGAACATTATTTGAGAATTCCTTGAGCAATTTTGTGGAGGATGTCCCCTTTTGAGGTCATTCTCTACACTTTCATGAGGTCATTCCACTTGGAAGAGGGGAATGTTTAAGAATATACCTCACCTTTTTTTGAGGCCTCCACATCACCCTTTTTATGGAACACTATCCTTGGAGATAAAATCATCTCCATTTTTGTGGGATGTTCCTATTGCATGGGGGTTTTATGCACATGTGGAATCCTTTGAATTTGTATTTACTTAGTCTCCTTCTTTGTGTGGATGACAATTCTTCTTTTCTTAGACTTCTAGGGTAAATTTAGGGAAAATAATTAATAGAGAATGAGAAGAATGTAGAAGCCTCCTTTATAAATAGAGGCTCTCCTCTCATTCCAAATCGCTGTGAATTGTTCAAGATCATTTTACAAGACTTTTAATAGAAGATCTTTCTTGGAATTTTTTTGGTGTCAATTTTGGAGCTCTCTCTTTCTTGGTCCATCAAATATATTATAGTGAATGTTCAATACTTATACATAGATATAAATATCAATCCATTTGAGAAGTTACTTAACTACTTGGAGAGGATATTTTCTGGGATTTGTTCCATCGTTCTTCTCTTGCTAACTTGGGTAAAAACTTAATCCATTCCTTTGTTTTATCCTTTTGGTTCCTTAGAAAGGGTTTTAAGAACGATATTCAAGTTATAATTAATCTTATTGGTGAAGTATTTTCCCTTGAGGAAAGCCTTCTTGTAGGGGCTTGGTTTTCATGACTTGTCTTGATTAGACAAGAGACTACTTTCCATTAAGGTTCTAGTCTCTCATTATAATCCCTAAGCCTTGTATAATCAATTCTTCGAGGGGCATACTTATTGAACCCATAAATACCTAAGTGGAGACAAGGAACTAAGTATAAATCCCAACAACCAACCATAAAATTTATCAAAATCATTTTCTTTCTTGCTTTATAAAATATAAAAATCCAAAAACAATATAGAAGATAAAATGACAATTTTTTTTACCTATTGTCTAGCAAATGATCAATGTTACATATTACTTTATATACATATTTTTCAAGGGTTTAAGAATTAATCAATAACCCTAAGAAGGAAAATAAGCTCTTCCATTGTGTTTTAAGGAATTTTCTAACATCTCGTGGGCTGATTTAAGGAGTTATTCAAATCTGTAATTTAATTTTCTGCATTATAAATTAGATTTGGTGAAACCCAAAAAGCATGAGTTTGGTTCTTTAAAGGTTTATTCTAACCCTTTCCCAGTCTATATGTCATTTCTATATTTTTTCTCAATTTTATCTTACATATATAGTTGTGACATTGATCTCCTAGTTGCTAATTGTATTTATCTTTTATTGGGATATTTTCTTTGGTGAAACCCTAAGGGGAATCACCATCCATTCTTACAAGTTTATGTAAAGTTCATGATTACATAATGATTAAGCTTAGAATTCGTTAGTGCTAGTTTTCATTTAATGCGGAAGCTATCTCATATTTTATACTAAGCACATAATAATTAGATCCTAACCCTCATTATATTAGTGTGGTTTAAGCTCTTGTTGTCCATTGAATATTATTTAAGGCATCTTATCACTGGTTGGGAACTGGTCTATTTAGCTGTATATCAAGGTGTTGTTTGTTAAAGTGTATCTTTTGTAGGATAATAACTTATTTGACAGATTTACTTCACTTAGATTGAGATACCCACTCGTGGCTTCTAGGAGATGGCCTAAAGTGAAGGGGAAATGTAATGGGGTGATAGTGGTGCATTTCCCAAGTGTGCATACCTCCTTAGAACCACAAGTGGAGCTATTACAAGGGTGATAATTTGGGAATTAGCAGGGTAAAAAATTTGCAATCATAGATACACTTGACACTGTTCTACACATAAAAAATCTTTCCAACGGTGTGAAAACCATGTCAATCAAAGTTTGTATGCATAAGTTATGCTTCCCACA
Organism: Picea glauca; assembly: GCA_000966675.3. NCBI lineage: Eukaryota > Viridiplantae > Streptophyta > Pinopsida > Pinales > Pinaceae > Picea > Picea glauca. The sequence goes on along the minus strand of JZKD02S2357433.1, from coordinate 928,347 downwards.
AGTTGACCAACCTTGTTGACCACCATGGTACCAAGTGGATGATACAACATCCCTATTTTCTCACACATGTGGAGCTAGTCATGTGTGGAATTATACAAATATTATAAAGGGTCCAAATCTCTAACACTATTTAAGGGTTGAGGTATGCAAAAACTTGAACCTAAACCTATACAACTATTAGGATATGATAAATATCGGGATTCTAGAAAGATAAGGGGTTACATACTTTTGGTATTGTTATTTTTCCATAGTCGAGTAAAGAATATAGGAGTGGAATATTAGAGAATAACAGAGGAGGTCGAATTTTGTAGTAGGCATTCAAGCCAAAGTGTCCATGGAAACTCCATAGTGTGTTTCCCTTTCTTTGTACTTGCATCTCTTCATTGATAAAAATAGCATATGCCTCACCTTATAGCTACGTTTTGTCATGTATCAAGTTTCCTAGGTCACATATTGTCTTTAATTTGTGAGAATGACGTGTTCATTTGCTTATTATTTTCATTTGAATTTCATTTATTTCCATAAATTCGAGCACTAAAATAGTAACAATAAATTTGAGATCTAAGGTAATAAACCACAAAATAAAAAAATCCATAATATTGTAAGATTTTTTTGTGATGAATTGTTCCAGTGGAATATCCATGGCAGTTTGTAGATCATATTGGTATTAGAGCAGTTTTCTTTGGGGTTTTTTTGGGAAGTTGTAGGATCTAGGAATTGGATTAAGAAGGAAGTCACAAAAACCTAGCCATGGTGGATGAGTCTAGTCACAACAACCCTCAAGATGAGGTAGAAGATATATTTGTGAAGTTGGAAGAATAAGTCATTGATATCTTTCACAACATGGCCCTCCTAATGCGACTCTTGCAAACAAGTTTGAAACTTTTAGGGAGGTTGGTAGCTCTAACTTTGAAGTTGGATTAGATGACAAATCAAGAGATAATGAAGACCTAAAAAGGGGCTTTAGTTTACCAGGTGATGATTTGGTAAAAGTAAAGGCATCTCTGTAGGGATGTACTAAAGAGAAAAAATGTGCGTTGGAGGAGTTTTTGCAAACAGACAAAGAAGTGTTTAATGAGACTAAAGGGTTCACCTAAGATGTAAGTGGAGCATATCATACAATTTTTTCTTGAATCCCCATTTCCAAATATTGGGTTGTATAGATATTCTATCATAGGAGTAGATGAAGTGAAGAAACACTTGCAACAACTAATAGAGAATGGAGTAATTCAAAACATAACCTCACCTTCTGGGTCACCTATCATCATAGTACCCAAGAAGGACGGGACCTGATAATTCACATCGGCTACTGATATTTGAACAAGACAAACCTCAAGAATAAATACCCTCTACCTAGGATTAATGATTTGTTAGATTAGTTGTAGCATTCCAAGTACTTCACCAAGTTGGATATGAAATCTGGATGCCATTAGATATGAGTTAAAGAATAATACATCTAGAAAGAAAAGGCAAGGTATATATGAATGCATGGTAATGCCTTTTGGTTTATGTAATGCACCATCTGCATCTATGTGTTTGATGAATGATGTATTCCATCCTTTGCTAGATTAATTTTTGATAGTGTACTTAGATTATATATTGGTTGATAGATATACCTAAGAAGAACATATTTCACATCTCATGTAGGTGTTAGAGACTTTGGAAAATAATACACTGATAGATAAACTTAAGAAATGTGAGTTTACCAAGTAGTCATTGGTGTATGTGATTAATGGAGGTAAACTTAAGATATATATCATGAAGATGGAGGCCATCCTCAAGTGGCCAGTTCCTACTAATGTCACTAAAGTTACGATATTTTTTGTGGTAGTATAGTACCTATAGAAGTTCATATCACCCTTTTCAATTGTAGCTGCACTACTTCATGCCATACCAGTAATTGGTAAGAGTTTATAGTGGGGAAAGAATCAATTGAAATATTTTGATGAGCTAAATGAAATATTAGTCAAGCACCGATTCTTGGATTTCCTAACTTGCAAAATCCTTTCAAAGTGGAGACATATGAAAGTGGATATATTATGGGAGCGATATAGATGAAGGGAGGTAAGGTGGCATGATATGATTTTGAGATGTTTCATGGTGGAGTTTTGAACTACCATACATATGATAAGGAAATATATGCCCTATTTCAAGATGTTAAGAAGTGGAAGCACAATCGGATCAGGAAGAAAACCATTATCCACATTGATCACTAGACCTTGCAGTATTTGCAATCCTAGGGTAATCTTCAACAAAATAGATGCTACAAGTGGATGGTGTTTTTTCATCAGTTTCATCTATTTATCAAATATAAGAAGGGAAACACTAATAAGTTGGAAGACATGATTTCAAGGCCACCCACATCCAAGATTACAACTTTGGGAACTCTTATGCACATGGAGCCTTTTACCCATGATTCATAAATAGAATATGAGGACTTTAAAGAAGTGTTTTAGAAGCTAAATGATCAAAGTTTTGTAGAAGAAGGTGACTATAACGTTGACTATATTATCTAGAATGGGTTTCTCTGCAAGATAGACAAACTTTGTGTCCCTAAAGGTGAAATATTGGAGCTTATTAGAGAAGCTCACCCCTTTTAGGTTGCAAGAAATTTTTGTGTTGGGAATATAGTTTCAAACTTAAAAAGGTATGTGTGTTGGCTTAGAATGCAAGAGGATGTAGACCGATTTATTAGAAGATGCATACTTTGTTGTACTATCAATCCCAATAATAGATAGAAAGGTTTATACTGTCCCTTACCTGTACCCACTAGACCCCGGGATAACATCACCATGGATTTTGTGGGTTTTTTTCCAACCACTAGGAATGGACATGACTATCTGTTTTTGGTAGTTGACAAGTTCAACAATATGTGCATTATTGTGCCTTGTATAAATACTATCAAAGGAAAAGAAGTAGAAAACATGTTCTTTGAATAGGTTTGGGTGCACTTTGGGATACTAAGGAGAATGATATTGGATATGGATACTGTATTTCTCAGTGCCTTTTGGACTACACTTTGGGAGAATATAGACACCAAGTTGAAGAGATCTAAAATTTTCCCTCTATAGGTAGATGGGAAAACAAAAGTAGTCAACATGACATTGGTTCAACTTTTGAGGGGTTACAATTAAAACATCCAACTTTACCTAGGATGAAAATTTGATTTATAAACAACACTCTTATAATGGAGTGGACCACACTTCTACTGGTAAATACCCCTTTCAGACTTACTTAAGGTTTTTTCCACCTTCTCCCTTAGATGTTGTATATGGATAGCAAGGAGGACTGAGGGAAGACATCACATGAGATTAATTTAAAAAAGAAATGAAAATATTAGGTAGATCTATTTGAAAGTACAAGAGACTAAAGAAGTCACAGGAAAAGTACAAGGCCCGACGTGATCAACATAGAATTGAGAAAACATTCAAGGTGGGATATAGATTTTGGTTTCATCTAAATAATGAAAGGAGATAGGGTCCTGGTAAGAAGATCAAGGCTCTATTTTATAGTCATTTTGAAATATTGGATAAGGTGGGTAATAATTCCTATAGACTTAGAATACCCCCATATATGCACATTTACTCAATAGTGAATTTGGAAAATATAAAACTCTATGAGCCTTCCATGTTCGATTAGGAAACTTTCCTACCTACTATAGAGGACTTAGAACCATAAGCTTAGGTAAAGTTGGTAGAAGATATAGTTTTGCAGAAAAATTCTAGAACTACCAGACAAGTGTAGGATGAATTATGGTAGATAGGGTTGAAAGGACATCTTCCATCCAAGGAAAAATGGTATTCCAGGGAGAAGGTAGAGGAAACATTTCCTCACCTCATTTATTACAATATTTTGGGGACTAGAATCTTCCCTAAATGGGGAGGTATGAACTATAATGGATCATTGTATATTTTTTAATCTATCTTGGTACTTTCTGGGTGAAAAAATTGTAGGAATTGGTTTATAGGGCCCATTTTAAGGGTAGGTCCCAACTTGGTGATTTGGGGTTTGGAATTTCTAGAGATAGTTTGAGGCATCAAATGACACTTTTTGGGTCAAAAATTTGTGATCGTAGCTTCCAAACCCTCAATTTGTTTATACACACCAAAATATTTCCAAAGGTGTGAAAATCACCTCAATTAGAGTTCATATGTGGAAGTTATGCCTCCTACATGTTGACCTATCTTATTGACCACCATGGTACCAAATGGATGCCACATTATCCCCCATTTCTCACACATGTGGAGCTAGTAACTTGTGGATTGTTAAGAATATTCTAGAGGGTCTAAAACCATAACACTAATTGAGGGTTTAGGCATGCAAAAACCCTAAACCTAACTGTAGACGACTATGAGGCTATGCAAAATAATGGGTTGCTAGGAAGAGAAGGGGTTACATTCTTTTGGTATTGTTGTTCCATAGTTGAGCATAGAATATAGGAATGGTTTGATAGAGAATAAAATAATAGGTAGAATATTATGTAGCAACCATTCAAGACACAATATCTTTGGAAACTCCATAGTGAGTACCCCTTTATTTGTACTTGCATTTCTTAACCGAGAAAAAGAGAGTAGAGAATAGATCTCACCTTTTAGATGGATTTTTATCTTGTATTGGGTTCATAGGTCACATATTGTGTTCATTTGCTTGTTCTTTTCAATTCTATTATTGGGTTCTTAGGTCACATATTGTGTTCATTTCTGTGGATGGTGTGTTCATTTTCTTGTTCTTTTCATTTCTATTTTAGTTATTTTCATGAATTTGAGCACTAAGCTAGTAATAATAAATCTGAGATATAAGGTAATAAATAGTAAAATATTTTAGAATATTTTAAGATATATTATGATGAACTATTTTAGTGGAATATCCATGCAGTTTGTAGATAAATCAGACCAAGCATTTGAAAATAAGTACTACTTTTATCTATAAAACGAGTATACCTTTTATTTTGGAAAAAATATTATAATAATATACAATATATACTATAATAATGGTTTCTTTTAATAACCATATAAGTAATATAATATTATATAATAACAACCACATTTAGTAACTATGTAATAATAATATAATCTTATTGGATAATAATAATAATAATAATAATATGATCAATATATAATATTTGTATCCTCGAGAAAAACTTATATTCATAGAGAGTGAATATACATGTTACTACCAAGAAAGGAGGCCTTGACTGCTTCTTTATAGGCCTTTCCAAAATTGTACAAAGAACCTATTTTCCAAAAAACATATAAAACCAAAACGACTCTAGAATATATACATAATATACTATTCATATTAACTACAATGACTTTCCAGAAAAGAAACAATACAAAGACAAGTGAGCATCTCCATTTCAACCAAAATTCTATGGATTCTATTTCAACTTCATCAACAAATTCATAGAAGCCAAAGGCTCCTTTTGGGAGCATTAGAGATTTTTTAGAAAGACTTTCTGCCTTGGATTTTAGCTCTATGAGAATATTTGCACGTCCAATCAATCACCAACTTTGAGTTGCCAAAGATCTGTAATTTTTCATGCCTTCTTCTTGGGAAATAGTCAACATAGTAATGAGGGAAAAACAATCCACTCTATTTTTAGATCCTTTTCCTAGTGCACAACGTGCATAGACATAATGATTCAAGTTAAGATGTAAGACAACCCAAATTCCACATCGAGGAGGGTGCCCTTGGCTGGTGACATTGAAGAATCCCCAAGGAATGCCTTGATTAGAGGCTGACGTGATAGGAACTTGTGGTTTCTTATGATGGAAGTAGAAATAATTATTAATATATAATATTAAAGGAAGCAAAATAAATAAATGATAATACATATCATAGAATAAATAATGGAAGTACTTATAACATCAAATATTCCATATTTTGAATTTCAATGATATTTATCATATCTCAAGATGATCTCCCCAAGAAATTAACCAAGGTGAGGTGTATATACGATTAAATATTTACAGATAGAAATATGACACATAATCATCCTTGAATATTATATGTCCAACTCAATGATGATTTTTCATTCAATTCCTTGAAATTTAATTGGTTATTGAACTTCCAACTCAACAAACATGATTTTTCATATTTGGCTCATTTTAGCCCCAAATTTTATCCAATGTGGCTCATATATTGGTGGGGAGCCTCCTTAGCATGATGAAGAGATGAATGAGATTGATTAGCTAGTTCATATGTAGAGACTTGGAATGATGTGTGGGACATATCACAAATTTTTTCATCATGTTGTGGATAAATATGTACATTTATGGCTCACCATGGAGTGGTTCTAGTATGACCTTGAGAGATTATGTGGGACCTTGAGATTTCATAGATATAATTATCCATTCCCAATGATATGATGTTATCGATCATCATTTTTTTTGTTCCCTTAACCTACTCAAGAAGTTGAGAGTTTTTCTTGCATATCCTCCTCTAGTAGGCTGATCACCATCTCCTCCCCCTTTTCCTCCACATTTGACATCTCCTTCTCCAATAGGATGACCACCCTCTCCTATCCCCCTTCTCTTCTAGTTCCAAAATATCCTCTTCTAATAGTATGACCACCATATCCTTCACCTTTGACATATCCTCATCTAGTAGGCTGACCACCATATCCTTCACCTTTGACATGTCCTCATCTAGTAGGCTGGCCATCATCTCCTCCCCTCCACCTGCACCACTAGATGCAACACCTAGGCCACCAACTACACCACCAACTTTTACAAATACTACACTCACTTTTGATGTTATATATTATATGGTTGCATTAGGTGATAAAGTTCATCATGGAGAGATATATCAGGATGTACTTTCTACATTATCATCTAGCATAGGTACTTATCATGCCTCTAACTTTGGTGGCAGAGGAATTAATGCTCTTAGATTTGGTGGTGGACCTAGCAACTAGTAGTTGACATGTAAATTAATTATTGTGATGTATATTTGACAAGTGTATTTGATACTTATATATTACTTGGGTATATTTTATAAATATATTGATTTTGATATTATCATTCATGTATATTATACTTTTTCATATCATGTTGATGTTAATGCTATTTGATTTATAGAATGTATCATGTATATGTTAATGATTGACATCATTAATAATTTATCTATTGTAAATTAAATTTGAGATGTACCACTCATCTAAGTTTGAGATACCATATCATTTCGAGGCACTTGCATGGAGAGATACTAGAATGAACTCTGAAACTCTTTTTTTGGATGGAACATTTGGATAGGTAGACATCAAATATAAGTAGAGTTGTCTAAGGCTATGGATAATGGGTTGGATGAGGTTGATTATGGTGAGGATGAACTCACATGATCCACATGGATGTTGTTGTCCCTCAACCAAGTTTTGGGGAAACTTTGGTCAATTTTGGCCCACTTTTGGACTTCGACACGTTGGTCGAAGAAGGAGTGCCCAAGTGGAGCTGAGATTGCGGATCTCACCAACTTTGAGGGTTATGTGGACCTAGTAAAGGTTCCTCAAGGTTTTTGTAACAGGTTTATGGGATGTTAGCCCATAGGGTTTTCCCATGTTTAGGCCTTATTGTAAGGGTTGGTAAAGTATACATGAAGAGGAATGTATTGTATAAGTAGAGTATTTTTGTGTGAACAAAAGTGATTTTGGTGTGAAGAAGTGTGTGTGGTTGAGGCTTTGTGCTCGACTATGATTTTGTAGAAGGTACTAAGTGCTATGATAGGGATTGTGGCTCCGTGCATTGACCTTGTTTTGAAAGGAGGATCTAGTGCTTAGTACACATATCTCCAGTCTTGGGTGAAGTTCAAATCTATGGCTTAATGTACAGGAGTGAATGAATGTAAGATTTTGGTGAATGATAAAGAGGTGAAGCAGTTTGTGGACGTAGCCCCACCTTGGGGTGAACCACGTATATCTAGTGTCTCATGGTTTTCTTTGTGTTTTTCAATATTTGTAATGAATCTTCTTAGTTCTTTGATTATGATGTGTAATTGATAGATCCTTTGTTGCTTAAGTGCTTTACTAGTGTTAAGGGTAAATGAATGCTAGATCTGATTCACAGTGCTAAGTGTTTAAGGTGCATTATATTTTTTTCTTACTACGCTAGTTCTATCTTTGATTATGTTCTACGATGTTAATAGGGTTAATAAACTAATGTATGTCACTTCCTAAGTGTTAAAAAAATATTCCACAAAGGGTTATTATCACAGATCTATGTCCCATCTTGGTTACAGACACCTACATCCTGTAACCCCCCTTGTTTCTACCTCGGGTGAGACTTCGCCTGCTTGACAGGTGTTTCAGAAAGGGCCGATAGTAAGGGTTTTGTTGATGTGTTGTTAAGCGTTGAACCCTGGGTCTGCCCCTATGCCAACAAATGGTTCCATTGTTGGGACCTGGAACTCTGATTGCTAGGAACTGAAGTAAAGAAAAAGAGAAGATCTATGCGTATATATACTACTGAAGTGCGCAATACTCTACTTGAATTGTGAAGATTTGTGCCAAGGAGGTAAGTTGATCTAAATAAAAGAGGTAAAATCCTAAAAGAAGAAAGCTTTGTGCTTTGGTAAGAGAAGGAAAAGTGAATTTTTTTGTTTTGAAAGTATGAACTTAAATATGTTTAATAGATTATGTCCTAGTCTGAAGGCTAGGGCATAGTTGAAAGAAAGAGTTGATGGAAATGAAGAAAGATATGTTATTCATATGCATATAATTAACTTTTGGAATAATAAGTGGATGCAGGAACCTAGAAATAATTTTTTTCCAGTGCAACATTATGATCCTAGGGGAGCTGCGTAATACAAAAAAGGTTGGGGAACATTTAAAAGAAAAAGAGGATTGACATTATGTTATAATTGCAGAAGGTTGAGACATATTGCTAAGAAAATTCCTGAGGTAGGCCCTATTTTTCTTTGTTGTAAAGTTGTTAGTCATTAGGTTGAGTATTATCTAAGGATTATTGCTAAAGTTGAAGGAATAAACATGAGACAAGAAAACTGTGAAGAAAGTCAAGAGAAAGGATCAGAGGAATTTCAGACTATGATATTATAGTTGAAAGAAATGATGGATGTTCATAAAGGTGTTAGTTTACTAGGAAGCCTGAAAGAAAAACGTCGCATAAGTGAAAGAATAGAAGACTTCGACATAGACTGTGTCTTGGATGAAGAAACACAAGTGAATATTATGACATAAGAAACTTGGGAAATTTTGGGAAATCCTACTGTGGTACCTTCATTGGGAAGGATAGGCTTGTTTAATTGAAAGATGATAACCTTACGTGGAAGAGTTACTAATGTACCTATTATTGTTCATGGAACATTGACTGAACAAGAATTTGAAGTCATTCGGTTTGTTGGGGACAACGCCCATTTCCCATGATTTTTAGGTAAGACTTGGAATGAGAAGGATCATATCAGAAGAAAAGCAGAGGAAGAAACTACAGAAAAGAAAAAACAAGAATTAAGGGATTTCATAGCTAGGAAAATATACCGACTAATAGAAGGACGAGAGGATAAGTCGAAGCAATAGAGCAACGTAACAACATAGGAGGGAAAAAAGGCAAGAGAATTAGTTTTCAACGTTGAAAGAATGTAAGAAGACTCGAAGGACCTATATATTCAAGAAATATGTATGTCCAATCAGGAAGTGTTCAGAAAAGGGATATTAACTTCAGACCCTTTGAGAGCACCTCAACAGTGAGAAGCCACTATGTTAGGGGAAGATAAGAATAAAAATGCAAAGTGTACCCCAAAAATAGTTAGAGTGACTCAGATAACAGGAAATAAGGCAAGGAAGCTCAAGAAAAAGAAAGCTAAGTTGGAAAAGCTACAAGAAGCTACAAAAACTAGATAGAAGACTTCGCAGAGTGGAACCTTCCAGGAGGTAGGTTTGCAGGATTTGAACCTCGCTGGAACAACAGGTCCACACAGAAGTGGAATTTTCCCTGGTGAAGTTATATGACCATTGGAGGCACCACAACCATTAACATGACACTCTAGAATGATTAAAAAACACATTGATGGGCTTATGGACCACGTTTTGGACGTTGAGACCGCGCCATAACAGATAGATTTACATTGATAGAAGCATTTCCTGGCTGTTGGAAGATCCATCATGATACCCTGTTTATTTAACTCATCGTTCATTGCAGTGGGACCAATTTTTTATACTCGTGATTGAATGAGCTAAGCAGATAATTGTCCAAGTGTCGAGCTGTGCTTCCTGTCACTATTTGGAACTAGACCCTACCTATCCGTTTGTCTACCCTACATGTTTGTTAAAATCTAAAATGTCGGGTGAACCTAGAGAATTGGAGAAGTTTTTCGAGAAAGTCCTTAATAAGATAATGTCTGAAAAACCAATATCTGAAGGTATCCATGCATTGTCGACTAGGGGACTACAGGCTTCCCCTTCGACTGAACATCATTCTAGCCATGTCAAACCCGTAACTAAGCAATGAAGTAAGCATCGCAGTGATCTGGCTAATGTGAAGTAGATCCTATCGATCCTACCTAAATATATTCCACCTTTGGCTAGAATTGTTAACTGCAACAATATCCCTCGAGACTTTGAGTACTTCGTTTTCACTGCGTACATTCCAAAAGGAATTAGCATAATTAGGAGTTAGTTAGGATAGATCCCTCTATTGAAGAACTATGGATTCAAATTAGGATACTAGAAGAACTACACCATGTTAGCTCCCCACTGCTACTTAACAAAGACAACCAGGAAGAAACCTCACCTCGTCTCACAACCATGGATTAAGTTGATGGCGCAGTCCACCATGTTGAGCATGATGAAGATCCCACATTTTTTCCACCACCAGGAGGTTAACGCTTGCGTTAAAATCCTCCTGTTTCGATATCATGGCAGATATCTGTGGCTTGACAGAAGGATTACTGTGGATCCTCCACTGATCCACAGGATCAAAGGTTTAAGTGTGAAGGGTCCTTACCCTCAACAGTTTTATCCAGGGAATGCCTCAGACCGTTCCGTGGCACAACACATTAAAGAATCTTACAGAGAGGTAGAAAAAGGAAAGTGAGGTTTCAAGGTAGCCTCTATACAGAATGGCACAATGCACCTTCCTTGCCAACTCCTAGATGGAAATCTCGTGAGGAAGAACCACCCCACACAGGTCACAGGGTTTGTGGTGGACCTTACAGGAAAGTGTGTGGAGGGCATGCAAATGAACTAGGTGAACTACCTTGTCAACGACCTAGAGAAGGATTTTCACAAAGCCCAGGACTTGGGATATGAATTCCATTACATTTGGTTGATCATTTTGATCACATTTGTCAGTTGGAAAATGCTTGAAGGAGCCACTTTCCCAGAGATAAAAATGTTGGAGCCATTGGCCGCTCGGTCTTCCACCCTATGGTATACCAACTACATGATGAAGCAGGGGAAGTCCAATGTCGTGTTTCATGGATATTATCAATAGTTAAAGGTCTCCATCGAATCATTCCTACATATGACACCACACACCCTGCATTAGTACTGGCCCATAATGAAGTTCTTCACTGATCCCCATTTTATCTACATCACCGTGCAAAGAGATGAGCACCAGGAAGAATTACAGTCATACTACAAGCTGACAGATAAATATATGAAGCATATTACAAAGGAATGGCCAGAGGAATTTCGTGTACCTGTCGCCAATGTAGAGTTATCTGACACTGACACCATAGGAAGCCCAATAGTTACCTGAGTTGAACATGTTGGATAGTCTAGTGGGACGAAGAAGCAAAAAAAATAGGTTGAAGTCCAGGACATAGAAAGTGATGAAGAGGAAAAAACTTCTGCAGATAACCGTTCTGGCTCACCAAAAGGAGGAGAAGATAAAGCAAAAGGATAAGGAGGATGAGATGACAGAGAGAAAGGAGGAGGCAAAGATACCACCCCTCCATCTGGAGACCCCCCTGTTGGGACAGTGACATTGCAAAAGAGGAAATTTTCTATGAAGAAACCTCATGTAGGGAAGAAGAAACATGTCAATAAGCCATGGTTCGAGACCACTCTCATAGAGGACGACATTAGTTTGTTCTGTGAAGCTATGGAGGATGCCTCTGAAGACATGTTGCAGAAATATGGAGAGAGGCAGGACGAGTTATATGGAACGATTGAGAGAGAATTGAAGGAAGTGCAACAAGCTATTCGCTTGGTCAACGCAGTACCTACTGCACCGTTTGCACCTTCCTCATCGTAGACTGCATAATTGGGGGATGAACCAACCCAGTTAAGAAGGATTGTATATGCAACAGATGCTCAATTCTAGAGAGCTCAGGAAGAGAAGGAGAATTTTACAAAATCCTTGAAAAAGGAGAAAGACGAAGTCTTAGCACAATTACAAGCAACATAGTACAATGTAGCAACTCATGAAAGTGAGAAAGTAGAGCTTCAGGAGGAAAAATCCCAGCTATAAAGGGAAAAAGAGAAGCTGATCCCAGAGTAGGCCATGGTCAAAAAAGTGGTAAGTAGAGCATGTCACTTTGTACCAGGATTGGTACAGGAGGAGTAGGAGTTGGTCGAAGCTAAAATAGTGAAGCTCCCAGAGATCATCCAACAACTTCAAGTTAGAATAATAGAACTGGAGGCCTAGACAATGCTGAGAAACTCATAGGAAGTGTGTGACCAGAGCGAGGAGACTGCTAAAAACATAGTAGAAAGTATAAGAGCCCTCACCTTGGAATGCAAACAGTTAAGTGATAAAAGCACCCAGAAATATGAATGCCTTGCTGAGGATCTAAAGCTAAGGAAGCTGGAAGAGCAGTTATAGGAGGCACAACAATAAGAATTTTCGTTGCAGGAACATATGAAGTTGCTCACCACAGTGGAAAGAATGAAGAGATCCCAGGAGAAACACACAATACAAAAATAGATCATTGCTCTCCCAGGTAAGGTAATGGAAGTAACGCATAAGCTACAACCTGTGCATGATGAATCTTTCAAGGTGTTTGAGGATATTGATGGACAAGGCTCACAATTAGATCAAGTCATCGCAATAGTAGAATAACGCTTGGAAGGGCCTGTTACAGAGAAGACAATCCAGGAGCTCACTGAGCAGGAGGCTTAGGCAAGGTAGCAAGTTGAGGCAGCCCAAGTTAATATCGAGGATTTTGAAGTAGCATTTTCCACACCTGAGTGACTCGAGATGAGTCACAGGTGAGTGTTGGGGGCTTGTTGGACCTCAACCAAGATTTGGGGAAACTTTGGTGAGTTTTGGCCCACTTTTGGACTTAGACACATTGGTCGAAGAAGGAGCGCCCAAGCAGAGATGAGATTGTGGATCTCATCAACTTTGATGGTTATGTGGACCCAGTAAAGGGTCCTCTAGGGCTTTGTAATGTGTTTATGGCATGTCGGTCCATGGGGTTTTCCCATGTTTAGGCCTTATTGTAAGGGTTGGTAAAGTATAAATAAAGAGGAATTTATTGTAGAAGTAGAGTAGTTCTGTGTGAACAAAATTTTTTTTGGTGCAAAGAAGAGTGTGTGGTCAAGGCTTTGTGCTTGACTATGATTTTGTAGAAGGTGCTAAGTGTTGTGATAGGATTGTGGCTCTATGCCTTGACCTAGTTTTGAAAGGAGGATTTAGTGCTTAGTGCACAGATCTCCAGGCTTGGGAAAATTTTGACTCTATGGTTTAGTGCACAGGATTGAATGAATGTAAGATTCTGGTGAATGATAAAGAGGTGAAGTGGTTTGTGTACATATCCCCACCCTGGGGTGAACCGCATATATCTAGTGTCTCATGGTTTTCTTTTTGCTGTGTTATTTCTGTTATGAATCTTCTTAGTGATTTGATTATGATGTGTAATAGATATATCCTTTGTTTCTTAAGTGCTTTACTAGTGTTAAGGGTAAATGAATGCTAGATCTGATTCACATTGCTAAGTGATAAGTGTTTAAGGTGCATAATCATTTGTTGTTACTATGCTAGTTATATATTTGATTATGTTTTGCGATGTTAATAGGGTTAATAAACTAATTCATGTCACTTCCTAAGCATCAAAAGAATATTCTTCGAAGGGTTATTATCATAGATCTGTGTCCCAACTTGATTATAGATACCTGCATTCTGTAACCCCCCCTGCTTCTACCTCAGGTGATACTTCTTCACCTACTTCGCAGATGTTTCCGAAAGGGTCGGTAGTCAGGGTTTTTTTGGTGCGCTGTTAAGCATTGAAACTTGGGTTTAACCTTGTGCCAATAGATGTCGATGGCCTCCCACCTATTCCAACTGGTTCATTTTGGCAGTTGTTTTTTCCTAGATTTTGGTCCCTGACTTGCAGGGCCATTTTGAGGCCCTAAACAACATTTTTAGGGATCGCTATAGTAGAAAATTTCTTTTGATTAATGGTAGCAAAATGTGTAGTTCTCGGATAGACTTTTCCAATGATCTATTGTGTGCCTAAAACGAAGATCGTATGCAAAAGTTACAACCTAGGGAATTGATGTACTAACTTACCCAAATGAGGCCCACATGACTCTTGGCGCTTCATCTCCTATGGTTATATTTTTGGATGTCTAGGGTTTTTGACATTCCTTTTTATTTTAAAAAGGCATTCAGAGCCTCATTATAATGATATTATTCCAAATGAGCATAGTCGTCACATCTCTTCTCAGAGATAAGCCGCCACCATTCCAACAAGCTTGTTTTCGGCTGCATTTTACAGTTTCAACTTATTTCCTTATTGAATAGAAAACCAGTTTTACTGTATCTTTGTTATTCTGTGTTAAGCATATTTTAATAATCTATATTTATTTCTTTATACTCATAAAATCCGGATCAGTGGTATTAGAGTGGTTTTCTCATTGTCGTCTTAATGCATGTCCCCAATGAGGTCAGGGTACCAATGAGGTCAGGGTACAAAGAATTGGGTCTCGAGCTTGTTTCTCTTGAGGACAAAATCTCTCACATGCCAAAACACCCTCTCATGGAAAAAGAAAAGAAAGATGACGAGACTTGAGATCCTTTCAAAATTTCACTTTAGGAAGCCCTCATGCAATAAAGGAATTAGATGATGGATATTTTCACACAAATCCTTCGGCAGCTACCAACAGGTGACACATATTCCTCGAGTGGAGGCGTCGCCCCCTTCAAGGTACCAATCAACTTCGATATTCCTATATTTGAAGGTAATATAGATGCAAATGTTGTATAAAAGTGGTTGAATCTACTATAACGGTATTTTTCTGTCCATAACCTTTCAGATAGAGAAAAAATTACTTTTGTGCTCCTCAATGCCATTCCCCATGTCAAATATTGGTGGGAAACGTTCTGTGATAAAAAGGAAACAGAGGAACCCTCATTATTTATAGTCACAACCACCTAGGAATCCTTCAGGGATTCTATTAAGGAACAATACTACCCTGTCAGAAGTTATGATGACTTGTATACCAAATGGACCAACTGCGGTAAGAAAGATATCAATCAGTGAAATATTTCACAAATATCTTCCATACCCTACACAACAAGCTAGGTATCAAAGATTCAGAGTGACATCTGGTGCTCAAGTATTGTCCTGCTCTGCATAGATACATCCAGACTGAAATGGAATTTCTAGACATCTCATCCTTGGGTGTGGCCTATCAATATGCCATCAAAATTAAGCAGAAGCTCAAACAAAAGATGTGATAATTTGGTCCTGGGAACCCCTTGTAGAAAAAACCTTGAAAGGGTGGCCCCAACCTACAGAACAAAGGAAAGAGAAAAGATGGACAATATCATGACAACTAGTCCAAGACACAAGTAAAGAAGGACACCATAACTACAAAGAAGGATACCGAGAAGTGGTGCTACTTCCATAAGAGCCCTTGACATAACACTATTGATCATTGGTGTGAAACCCAATGCCACCATTGCTACCACCAAGCTCTAGCATGGTGAACCAGATGAGCCAAAAGAAGGTGAGCACCTTGTCCATTTGTAGATGTGAGTAAAACACACCCCACTACACTTCATCATTGATAAAGGTAGTCAGAAGAACCTCATCTTAGCAGAGGTTTTCAAGCGGTTAGCCCTGCCTACAACGATGCACCCGCATCCCTACAATATTGGATGGCTCCACCAAGGAAGCGATCACCACATTAGACAATAATGTTGACTATCATACGACATCAAGCCCTTCAAAGACAAGGTACTGTGTGATGTTTCTCCTATCGAAGTTTTTAATGTTCTTTTGGGAAAACCTTATTTATGGAAACGCCATGTTGTATATGAGTCTAGGCCTCGTAGTGTTATTATTAATTTTAACAGGAAATTGTATAGGATACCCGAGGCATCCCTCCTAGTGCCATTTCCTTGATATCTTCCAAGAAATGCAGGAAGCTCATCTCTCAGACTAGGAAACTTTTCTTCTTCATGATTCGCTCTTAGAGCAAGCGAAGGATCACAAGAACATCTAAGTATTCCGTGGACGATCTTTCCATACAAAAAAATCAAGTGGATAAGGTCATGGAAGAATACTCAAATATCTTCTCCACTCCTACTGGGGTACCTCTTCACTACCATGTCAAGCATCCCATCGATCTGACCCCATGCGCACTGCTACCCAATATGTCGGTCTACTGCCGCTCTCTGTTTGAAAATGAGGAGATCAAGAGGTAGATCCAAGAACTACTCTAGAAAGGGCACATACATCCCAGATCATTGCCTTGTGGGAGCCCAGTCATATCAGTGCAGAAGAAAGATGGGACCTAGTAACTCTACATTTATTACCGGGCCCTGAATAAAATTGATGCAGGAGCATCACTCCACCTCAACACACACCAACTCATTTACAAACTTGGTGTGCATTCAAGGAAGGAGAGGCATCACCCTCTCATTTTTGCCTTGAGAATCTAAGGCATGATCCAGGCATTAACTGAAG
Source organism: Picea glauca (assembly GCA_000966675.3). NCBI lineage: Eukaryota > Viridiplantae > Streptophyta > Pinopsida > Pinales > Pinaceae > Picea > Picea glauca. The sequence continues at coordinate 911,478 of JZKD02S2357433.1, read as the reverse complement.
ACAAGATGGAAAATCCAAATCGTTCTTTTTCACAAGATGGAGATAAGGTTTCCATTAATAGGCTAACAATATAATGGATCTGCGTCTGATTTGGAGCAGAAATGTCATCATTATAATTTTCCCTTTCTATAGGCATTAGGGATGGTGATTTGACACCATTAGTTTATCTTGCAGGGGAAGCTCATTGAGCCCATCTTGTATAAATATTTGTATAGTTTTCAAGAAAAGGTTGGCCGAGTTAGAGGGAGAGATACAGAGAGCTAAGAATCAGTTGTAGCTCAGACTCTACCATTGTAATTTGACATTCTGCCATTAATAGAAAATGACACTTTTTCTGGTTTTACATTTCTGTTCAATGGTTGTTGTGTTGTGATTGTATTTTACATGTTTGTGAATTGTAGATGAATGTTAGAAATCATCCGCAGGGATAAAGATACAATTTTCTATCCATGAGTGTGTTGAGTTAAGTCTGGCCCTCTATGCTAAGTGCAAGGAGTGTGTGACAGAGATTGGAAAATCTATGAGCTGACACAAGGAGTACGTCTTTGAACTTAGTGGAGTCAGAAGAGAAGTTTCCAGGAGGGCACACAAGATTAATTTAATGACTCAGGGAGAAATTTCAAGGAGGTTAATTCCCTTGAAAAGAAAGACTATGCAGAGAGAAGCACAACCTAGAGTTACGAAACACTTTGGAAAACTCTCCCAGGAGGGAATCGAGCTAGCACGAGCATTCCCAAGAGAAACACGAGTGAAGGTGTTGGAGAATCCTAGAATTACTGAATATTCTGGTGAAGGAAGGCTTTTAAAGAAGTGCGTCGACAAAGGAGAGGAGATTCCTTAAACGTTTCCATAAGGCTAAGGGAGAAGCTATCAAAGAACTGAGCCAAGTGCAAGGAGTTCACCTAAGGTGTTGTGAGTTCACCTTACAAGATCACGAAGTAGAGAAAGAAACTACCAGGAGGCAACGAGGACCTCATAGGGGAACTTGGAACCGTGAAGGTTTTCAAGTCGAGCAAAGTCACAGGAGAGCTGGACATATTTCTACAAGGAGTGAAAAAAGGAGTTTCTAGAACAACCTAAGTCTCGTAAGGTGAAATTATGCTAAGGCTTCAAAGGATTCAAGGACTTGCCAAAGTCCCGAAGATAGAGAATTCATCCATCGTTGAGAGGAGATAGGTGGTAGAACATTGAGAAGTTCGGGAGTAGGAACTTTGAAAGGTTTTCTAGGAGAAAACAAGAGTCTTCGTGAGGTTGCAAAGAGAAAAGGGAATCTAGGCCATTAGGTCTGGAAGGCATGTGGTAGAGATTTGTGTATCTCAAAGGAGGAACCCTTCAGAGGAAAGATAAGAGGAAGTCCCAAAGAACCGAGAGTCATAGGAATCTTAGCCATCCATCGAGGAGGACACATGGAGAGGGATTAGTGCATTGCTGATTCAAAATCGTGAAAACTAGAGTCAGGAGATGAGAGGACTTGCAAATCCTAAACTCACAAAGTGATATTAGACATTTATTGTAAGAGGAGTGAGGACCATTGATTTGGTCCCGAGGCATTCACCGATTCAGAAATCAAGAAAAGGAGGAAGATGTTCGTGAAAGTCCCGAAGTGCGGGGTCGCGAATGGAGTTGGACCACAGTTGTAGTCCATGGTCACATCAGAGAGAGAACCTAACATGGATAGATAGAAGCGTTGTCACAAGAGATAAAAGCGCTAAGGGGAGGGTCCGCAGGTGCCACATCATGGGTGTCGGGGAAGTAAAAAAGGGCTTGTGTCAAGTCAAAATCGGTTCCATTAGGAAGCCTGATGAACTATTCGGTTCGATGACTTGAACGATCCTAGACCGGGAGGTCGCGTAGCCCCAAAGGAAGGGGGTGGGATTTGCACTAGGTGTTATCAGAGCACCATTTCTCCTGTAGACAATAGGTGAAGAAGGAGATGAAGGAGAAGATGCAGGATTGATTTTTGTAAGCCAGGGAGACAGAGTGTGATGCTTTGTTGGATCTGTTTCAAGGCGCGCAGCATATGATAAACAACCGGATGGTTTGTAGACAAAGTGAGATGGCCATTGACAGTAAAAGCACGGTTGAGGAAAATTCGATTTGCAAAATAGAAAGGTGAAGATGGACAATGAGCTCACTGAAATCCAAGCACAGATGGAGGAGCTTGCATTCAAGATGCAACAGGAGTCAAAGGTACACTGGAGGTATGGATGGCCTTTGAAGAGAAAAACCAAATGGACTCTTCAAAATTTGTTGTCCAGGGGGAAAAAACAGATGATAAAGAGGTGGCTACGGCATGATGAAAACCTCAGTACTAAGGAAAAGAGATCTGGAAAGGGTCTTTTAGGGTTCTAGGTGGGCAATGAGAAGGGATAAATGGATCTCATAAAATGCTAGGTGGGCAGAGGAGACATCCAATATTTCCAGGTGGGTAAGGGAGAAGAGATGATCTCATCTGAGAGTTCACTAGTGTATGAAGAGGAGGCAGGAGAGAAACCTCACTTGTTTGGAAATTCATGTAGAGCTATGAGCCATGTGAATGAAGATGATGAGACGTTAAAAACTTCCATCACAGATAAGGAGGATCAAAGGACTTCTCTGATCATTGGAGAAGTTGAGATATTCCTACAAAGCGGCCGAGGAGAGGCTAGCATAGATGTTGTAGAGGTAACAAAAGGACAACAAGAAGAGAATGTCATGGAAGGAAAGGAGCAGATACTGATGTCTGTCCCAACAGGAGAAGGCCCGGTTGAGTTATTCACTCAATGGTAATTTGAGTTAAAGGAAACAGAGGATTGGTTGGGAAATCTAGAACCAGAAGGTGGCTTCCAAGAGATATCCATGCCTAAGAATATACACGAGCACAAATCACAACTGGAGGAAGTTGAAATGGAAACAATTGAAGGACTAGCAGGAGCAAATCTGTCAGGGGAAGTGGTAGTTGAGAAATAGTTCAGTGATGAGGAACCTACAGGGGTGAAGACTATATAATAGTGGCAAGCTAAGGCCACGAAGGAATAATATGTCTTGGGGAGTCGGTATGATTTTCCCTTTGACAAGGAGCGGGTGCAATGAGCTAGTCTGCAATAGAACAATCAACCATGGGAGGAACTTGATGAGGTGATCGAGGAGATGAGAGAGCTAACGATGAGGTCGAAAAAAGAATCGGTCAGCATGAGGAATATGGATGAAAGGAAACCTACATGAGCATTGGGGAACATGCAGGAGCAGAAACAACGGAGCAGAGGAGTCGAGAGACAACTCTAAGAGAAAGTTTGGGATCCAAGTGGATTTCAGCCACGTTGGAAAGCTCATGAGCAACAACTCATGGTTTTTTCCAATGTGGAGTATGATGCAGGAGCATCACTCCACCTTAGCATGCACCAACTCATTTACATTCATGGTGTGCATTCAAGGAAGGAGAGGCGCTGCCCTCTCATTTTTGCCTCAAGAATCCAAGGCGTGATCCAGGAATTAACTGAAGACAAGATGGAAAATCCAAATCGTTCTTTCGCACAAGCTGGAGATAAGGTCACCATTAATAGGATGAAAATAGGATGGATCTGCGTCCGATTTGGAGTAGAATTGCCATCATTGTAATTTTCCCTTTCGATAGGCATTAGGGGTGGTGATTTGACACCATTAGTTTAGCTTGTAGGGGAAGCTCATTGAGCCCCTGTTGTATAAATCTTTGTATTGTTTCCAATAAAAGGTTGGTCGGGTTAGAGGGAGAGATACAGAGAGATAAGACTTAGTTGTATCTCAAACTCTACCATTGTAATTTGGCATTCCAGTATTAATAGAAAATGACATTTTTTCTTGTTTTACATTTATGTTCAATGGTTGTTGTGTTGTGAATGTATTTTAAATGTTTGTTAATTGTATATGAATGTTAGAAATTGTATGCAGGGATAGAGATACAGTTTTCTATCCATGAGTGTGTTGAGTTAAGTCTGGTTCACTAGGCTAAGTGCAAGGAGTGCTCGAAATAGATTGGAAACTCTGTGAGCTGACACAAGGAGTGTGTGTCTGAACTCAGTGGAGTCAAAAGAGAAGCTGCCAAGAGGGCACACAAGATTAATTTACAGGCTCAGGGAGAAATTTCAAGGAGGTCAAGTCCCTTGAAAAGAAAGACTGTGTGGAGAGAAGCACAACCCAAAGTTACTGAACACTTTGGAAAACTCTTCCAGGAGGGCATCAAGCTAGCATGAGAATTCACAAAAGAAACACGAGTGAAGGTGTTGGAGAATCCCATAATTACTGAACATTCTGGTGAAGGAAGGCTTTGCAAGAAGTGCATCGACAAAGGAAAGGAATGCCTTAAACCTTTCCATAAGGCTGAGGGAGAAGCCTTCAAAGAACTGAGCCAAGTGCAAGGAGTGTGCCTAAGGTGTTGTGAGTTCACCTTACAAGCTCAGGAAGTAGAGAAAGAAAATGTCAGAAGGGCACGAGGAACTCGTAGGGGAACTTGGAACCATGAAGGTTTTCAAGCCAAGCAAAGTTGCATGAGAGCTGCAAAGATTTTTGAAAGGAGTGCAAAAAGGAGTTTTGAGAACAAAGTCTTGAAAGGTGAAATTACGCTAAGGGTGCAAAGGAGTCGAGGAATTTTTTAATTCCCTAAGATGGAGAATTCATCCATCATCGAGAGGATATAGGTGGAAAAATATTGAGAAGTTTAGGAGCAGGAACTTCAGAAGGTTTGTCGGGAGAAAACAAGAGTCTTCATGAGGCCACGAAGAGTGAAGGGAATCTAGGCCATTAGATATAGAAGGAACATGGCAGAGAGTCGTGTATCTCGAAGGAGGAACCCTTCGGAGGAAAGTTGAGAGGAAGTCCCAAAGAGCTGAGAGCCAGAGGAATCTTAGTCATCCATCAAGGAGGACACATGGAGTAGGATTAACACATCGCTAATTCAAAATCGGGAAAATAAGATTCAGGACACGAGAGGAATTGTGAATTCTGAACTGACGAAGTGATTGCAACCGTTTATTGCAAGAGGAGTGAGGACCATTGATCTAGTCCTGAGGTATTCTTCAATTCAGAAATCAAGAAAAGGAGGAAGAAGTTCACGAAAGTCCCGAAGTGCGGGGTCGTGAAGGGAGCTAGCCCACGATCGTAGTCCATGGTCACATTAGAGAGAGAACCTAGCATTTTTGGCGCAAGAGATAAAAGAACTAAGGAGAGGGTCTAGAAGTGGCACATCACGGGTGTCGGGGACGTAAAAAAGGGCCCATGTCAAGTCGAAATTGGTTCCATCAGGAAGCCTGATGAATCATTCAATTCGACGACTTGAACGATCCTAGACCGAGAGGTCACGCAACCCCGAAGGAATGGGGTGGGGTTTGCACCAAAAATTACAGTTTGGAACCGGTACCCAAGTCCCCGAATAGAATACCTCCTTGATCATCTCATAGGGTCCAAATACTTCATTAAGATTGATCTGAAGTCTGGTTACCACCAGGTCCCAATAGAACAAACAAATGTATGGAAGACTGCCTTGAAGTCAAAAGAAGGTCTTTTTGAATGGTTTTTCATGCCCTTTGGTTTGAAAAATTCTCCAACAAGTTTTATGAGGATGATGGATGATATCCTGCAACCTTTCACCATTAATTTTGTAGTGGTGTATCTGGATGACATCCTCATCTACAACAAGACTTGGATGAAACACTTACAACATATTCAATAGGTTTTGCACACCATGTGGCAACACAAACTATATGAAAACTTGTAAAAATGGTCCTTTGGCATGGATAGGGTCCATTACTTAGGCTACATCATTGATCAAATTTGTGTGCATGTGGATCCAACCAAGATCCAGGTCATCCGTGACTGGCCAGCCCCAACCACACTCACTGAGCTTCAGAGCTTCTTGGGCCTCACCAATTTCTATCCCAGGTTTGTGTTGGGATTCTCTCATAGTGCATGGTCCATCAGCCAAGTAACTAGGGGTGGTAGTAAGGAAACATTTGTGTGGGGCATGACCCAACAACAAGCCTTTAGTGACTTGGAATAGTTTTTGTGCTCATCCCCAGTACTTTCGTTACCAAAACTACAACATCCATTTGAGATCGAGACAGATGCTTCAGACTATGTTGTGGGTGTCATTCTCACTCAACATGGCCATCCTGTGGCATATCATATTGAGACACTATCAGATTCTATCCATAATTACCCTACTTATGCCAAATAAGTATACTCCTTTGTGCAAGCCTGTGGTGAGTGGATACATTACATTTTGGGGAAGGAGACAGTCATCCACACTAATCACAAGCCACTATAGTTTATGTAGACCCAAGACAAATTGCAGAATGACCGCCATCAGAAGTGGTCCACAAACTTACAACAGTTCCACCTCAACATCAAGTATAAAACATGAAGTACCAATCGATTTGCTAATTGCCTCAGCCGACCTCCATTCGCAACACTCACCACGATGTTAGACTCTTGTGACCATGAGACCTCTAGATGGCCCCACCTCTATGAGACAGACCCTGACTTCTCCACCACCTACTAGATGCTAGGAGAAAACTCATTGGTCGCTAATTTCCATCTTTAGGATGTGATGTTGTGCAATCTGGGCCATCTCTGCATTCCATCAAGTGAGCACATGAAGCTGATTTGGGAAGCTCACTACAGTCAGGTGGCAGGGAACTTTGGCATCGAAAAGATATTGGAAATGTTGCAGAAACATTTCTACTAGCCAAAACTTCGATAGGATGTTGGCAAGTGTATCAGGTCATGCACTGCCTGTGCTATTTCCAAACCAACCACTAAGAAACATGGCTTGTAAAATCCTCTTCCTACTCCTAACAAGCCCTAGGAATCCATATTAATGGACTACATGTCGGGCCTCCCATCCACCAAGGGGGGAAATGAATGTGTTTTTGTGGTTGTTCATTGCTTTTCCAAGATGGTGATTCTAGCCGCCTGCAATAAGAACATCACTACATAGTCCACTACCAAGATATTCATTGAACATGTCTGGGTACACTTTGGGATCCCACAAACCATTGTCTCAGATTGGGATAGTTGGTTCCTCAACACATTCAGGTTGAGCCTCTGGTCATTGCTGGATACCAAGCTCACCAAATCCACTTCCTTCCACCCCCAGACATATGGCCAAACTGAGGTCAGCAATCGGATGATCATACATATCCTATGCATGTACAATTCCATGCACCCCCACACATGGGATGGGAGTCTTCCCTATTTCCAACATAGCTACTATCGAGCCCTGCATATCTCAACTGGCCACAACCCATTTCAGGTGGGGTTGGGATTCCAACCATTGGGCCCCATGGATGTTGCACTACCCCTGGTGACCACCTCGGCTGACTCGTCCCCTGCTCCACCAAAATATGACAAAGACACCTGGTCCATTGAGTGGATCCAACACATCCACCAATAGTTTCAGGATATTTCACAGAAGTCCAATGCCAAGTACAAGCAATGCCATGATCAACATCAGGTGCCACATAAGTTTCAGGTGGGTAACAAAGTTTTGTTGCACTTGTAGAAATAATGCCTTATAGGCCCCCATCGGAAGCATCACCCACTCTGTTATGGGCCATACACGATCACCAAGGCTATGGGTGACAATGCTTTTGTGCTCAACATTCCCCCTTTTTTTTTCCTGCACCCAGTCTTTAATGTGGGTCTACTTCGACTATATTTCCCACCATTCTTGGACACCTCAGAGATAGAATACTGATTGAAACAAACATATATAAACCCTGAATACATGCAACATGTATCCAGTGATCAAATTGTGGACACACAAATCAAGGGAACCCAACAACAAAGGATCCAACTTTATCGAGTTGTCAAAGGAGGGAAGCTCCTGCACCAAGGAAAGTGGATCACTCGGGGCCAAATTCAACATAAATTTCCTCATCTGATGGGGGAACTCAATGCAATGGATACCATTTCTTCCAAAGGGAGGACGATTGATCCATATTGATGTCGGTGGCCTCTCACCTATTCCAACTGGTTCATTTTAGCAGTTTTCTAGTTTGGTAGTTTTTGTTTTTCCTAGATTTCAGATCCTTGACTTGCAGGGCCATTTTGAGGCCCTAAAAAAGATTTTTAGGGCTCGCCACAGTCGGAGATTACCTTAGATAGACATTTCCAATGGGCTATCGTGTGCCTAAAACAAAGATCGTATTCAAAAGTTACGACCCCGGGAAGTTGATGTACTAACTTACCCAAACAGGGCCCACATGACTTTTGGCGCTTCATCTCCTAGGGTTAGGTTTTTGGATGTCTAGGGTTTTTGACATTCCTTTTTATTGTAAAAAGGTCTTTAGAGACTCATTGTAATGATCTTGTTGTGAATGAGCGCAACTATCACATATCTTCTCAGAGATAAGTCGCCACCATTCCAACAAGCTTGTTTTCCGTTGCATTTTACAGTTTCAATTTATTTCCTTATTGAATAGAAAACCAGTTTTACTGTATCTTTGTTATTCTGTGTTAAGCATCTTTTAATAATCTGTGTTCATTTCATTCTTCTCATAAAATCAGGATCATCATGAGTGCATAAAATATTTCATACGTAGGAGGAATTATTGGACATTTGGCAGTCTTCTAGTGCATTTAAGGAAGATGAGACTGCTTCTATCCTGACCTTCGGGTCTGATATGGTTGCAATAGGTGGTGAGCTTAGTCTCCTATGAAATTATCCTAAGGAAGTATATGGAATGTATGTAATTAGAATATCTTATCCTTTATATGAAGAACATCAATCCCAAATTATTTTTTTTACTCCAAACTAGATTTTGGAGGGTGTGACTCAGAAGAATGAGGAGCTAGTTCCTACTCATGTCGATTCATCTATCTCATAGAATTAAACTCAATTGGTAAACTCAAAGTCAAAAGATAAATTAGAGAGGAAAAGGCCTAATAGCTCAAATAAATGTATTAGGGTTAAAATAGAGAGAATTAAGATGATGTTAATATATGATATAGGCTTGAATAGGGTGTTGGAAAATGTTTAACAGGTAGCGTAAGATTGTCATTGATGGAAAGTACAACAGTAATGATGGCTTGAGTACAACAACGATGATCAACAGGAAAATAGAAGATAAGTCCAGGAAGATCGAATCATCGAAGGCAACACAACATTGATCAGGCATGATGAAGTCCCGTAAAGTTTGTGAAGTATTTCTGATCGTTGGATCCCATCCAAAATTCTTGACAGAACGATGATCGTCAGATCTCAATGAAGACAAGAGGAGTGTGTAGATATGGAGGTTATATCTTGGGTGTTATATCCGAGCGCAGGGTCCGACCACCATTGGATCGAAGAGAACCTGCACGATCTTTAAAGTGCAAGAAGTAGAGGGATCAAAAATCCCAAAAGAAAGAGGACCGTCCATCTTCAGGCAGGACACGTGGAGATAGATCGTCAGTTCGTTGACTGGAGAGTCAAAGGAATGATGTTCCCTAACCTCTCAAAATCGCGATATCTGAAATTGCGATCTAATCTCGGCCATCAAATTAAGGTTGAATCTGGACTGTTGATTCCAGTCCATGTCAGAATTTCGGGGATCGAGAGTTGGAGATGTCAAGTAATATCATCCACAGAAATATCGATTTCGCGATATGCAAAATCGTGAATTAATCATAGCCATTGAATCAATATCAAATCTAGACCATTGATCCAACTCCATATCAGAGTTTCGCGAACTGCGACATGAAGAGGGAAAAGAAACAATGCAACAAGAATTGCGAAATCGTGATTTAATCGCAGCCATTGAATCAAGGTCTAATCTGGACCGTTGATCCCAGTCCATTTTGGAGTTTTGGAAATTGAGAGATGGAGAAGTCAGAGACTCTCAACATTAGGAGTCCCAAAGTGCCGAAATGCGAAATCCTGAAACAAGACACGTCAGCAAACCTAAGAACACGTGGCACAACCAGGAAATGACAAGTGTCAAGCTAATTCAACACTTCAGGCACATGTAAGTCATGAATCTAAGTGACACATGGTAGTATTCAACCCATGTCAATCCATGTGTGATGTCAGTAGGTTTACTCCACTTTAGAGTTTCAGAAATCGGGAGATGGAGATGACAAAAACTCCTACCACAGGAGTCACAAAATCGCGAAAGCGCCTTATGCATAAGGCTGTGGTCATAGCCCTTGGTCACATCAGTGAGAGATGGACAGATGTTAGAGGACAAGGAGGAGCTAAATGGAACGAGACTTGGTGCATAGACAGGTAGGGAGGAGAACGATACAAAAGGTGACACGACAGGAATGGGGCCCTT